>JAQGDQ010000144.1:0-505552 GCA_030141605.1 Tubiluchus corallicola
GCTCGTTTGTTTACAATATTTTTAGAGTTAAACTAGTTGCACTTGTTAACTAGTATCGTATATGGTTAGAGTATCTTAGAGGTTAAACATTATAGCTAATAAACAGGTTTCTGAAACCGCTTCAGCTAGTAATAGTTTCAAGAAACAATATATAGTTAAATAAATGGATTACCTTACATTTACAACTTGGAATAAATACATTACATATTAAAAGGCGCTTTACTACCCTGTATAAAATAAAGTAAGTATTTAAAGTAGTTTTAACACATATTAGGTAGACTTACTAGGTTGCAACTGAAAATATGTCTCGAGCTCATGCAGTTTGTTTTCAAAAAGCTGGACTTATTGGGTTTCTTCAGCAGACTGCGTGCACTGAATTGAGACGCATTTCCGAATCACGCTATTGCTTAACATTGCAGGACCAACGCAAACTGCTGCAATTCTAAAATCACAAACAGATCACACTAAACTGCCTCCTTACAAAAGCTTAAATAACCTACCTACCTGTTCACTTGCATAGTACCTCCTGATGCATAGTTGCAATGCGCCTGGTGACTGGCTGAAGTGGACGCTCCTGTAGACTTATTAGGCCTGTCTGTAAGTGTAAGGGAAAATGGACTTATTAGACTTTTTAATTTGCCATTACTTGCATAATAGGCTTCAGATCATCAACTCGTTTAGTGGAAGATGCATCAAGGTACTAAGATATCAATAACTCTCTTTTGCCCAAAAATGGATTTATTGGGCTTTTCCCACTGGAAACAAATCAATTACTGTTTCTAAACATTTTTTGAGACCCAATATTAAATTGTGCAATTTTGCTGTAACTTTGGGTTGGTAACACAGAGACGAATTTAATGGGACTTGGATTGCACTTTGCAACCAATTTTCCTGTGTTTACAAATCCCTGTGATTCAAGAAATACAAAATGTATTATTCCATTGCATATCTGTAGACAGAAAAAATGCAAACAAACATAATACATATACATATATAATGGTGCATCCTTTGTTGTAAAATAGGCTATTTGTTTACAAGTGCAATAATGCAATGCACAGTTTTATTGGATAAAGAACACTGTCTCTTGACATTTTGTCATTTATATAATTCCTGATACCACGATTGAGCCAGTTTTGTATTTACTGTTATTTTTTTCCACTTCACTGATTAGACTTGCTATCTTTTCTGAATATTTTTTGAAGCCAAAAAAATCTAGTGTTATTATTTATGTGAAACAGTGCGTTCAAGACAGTCATAGTTGACACAGTTATCTCAGGTTACCACAGTTGCAATGAATTCATTATATATGCATCTGTTAAGTGCTTCCCTAATTCTTTAGCATTTGTGGCAGTTTGCACAAACATAATAATCAGAATTTGGATTTGGTTCAGAGTAATAGTGCTTTTTTATGGATTTTATTTATATAGTTTAGAAATTAACAGACTGCATAATAAAAAAATCTTTTTTACAGAATCTTGTGAGAATTAAAAGAACTTGCCAACATGGAAATTGTTTTATGTGAAAAACACGAGGTACCGTGCCTTTTAAAGACAGGAACCAACAATGGGCCAAATAAAGGAAGAAGTTTTTACATTTGTGGTAATTCTGAAAGGTGTACTTTCACTAAGCAGGCAAAACATATACCACAAGTAACTTGTCAATGGCACAGCAATGCATTAGTTGATCTACAAGCTATTAAAGTAGATGACGGCGACAGTAAGCTCTACATACGTTGTGAAGTGCTTCGAAGGCAAGGAAAACCTGGTTGGTGTGGATTTGTCAATCTTGAGCAGGCTGAATCATCTGCTAAGCAAAGTACAGTTATAGCGCTTGGCCAAGGGATTAATGACGGTACACTTTTTAAGGAGTCTTCAGTAAAAAACATGGAAAATGTTAAAATCCCCATTTCTAAGGCATCTTTTTCAAAGGATAGGTGTGGCTTACAAAAACCTGCCAACAGTACCATTTCTACATCAAAACCTATCGTCACTCGTATTGTTTCTGCAAATGAATGTGCAGATGTAAATATGACATCAGTTACCAATGATAGCATCAGTGACAGCAATAACAGAAGTACCAGTATCTTTCAGCAACAAAGTGTGGATAGTCGGACTAAAATTACTTCTGTGGAAGCCTGTGTTCAACAATCTAGCAATGACACATCATTGGTAGAATATAGAGACTGCAGTATGATATCCATTTGTAGTGACTCTGATAGTGATGATGATAGTAAAAATAATAATGCAGCAAAATGTTCAGTTGAAAAGCCAGTTATTGCTGACCAAAATGATTCATCATTCACGGAGTACAGAGATGCTAGCATGTTATCTATTCACAGTGACAGTGACAGTGATGATGAAGCCGATGACATAATTGCTCTAGGAAAAGTTGCCAAACAGAAGACTAATAATCAAGAAATAATTTCAACATCTACCATATTTACACATAATAGTAGTGATCCTGCAAAAACTCAAAGTGGGAAGGCCACTCCAAATTTAGAAAAATCATCCATTGATAATTTAACCATGTCAAGACATTCAATAGCTAGTCAAAAGGCAGATATACCCTTATTGCAAAAAGTCTTGAAGAAGAATGCTGCTCATGATATGCTACAATCATCTCTTAACAGTTTTCCAAAAGGTCAAGCTGCCAAAGCTGATCAAGCCAGCAAGAAAACTGATTCAGTTGCACTGCCCAGTGCAATAAAGCCTACGAAAAATGATATGGCAACTACTGAGGCACCAAGGCAAGACGACGATGCACTGTTAAGAGAAACTAATCCTAAAAGTCAAGCAATCATCACTGCAGGTCCGGGGTGTGTTATGTCTTTTGTTAATGTAGGTATGAATACAGACAGTAACACACAATCAAATGAAACTAATGCTAAAACTACAGTGACTGTTACAGCAATACCAGGAGTCAACTCTGGACATACTGCTGGTTATTCTAACACAGCTGGATTGAATACAGATTATGCTACACCTTCAAAGGAAACAGAAACTAAAATTAAAACAACTGTCATTCCGTCTTCTGGCACTGGTGCTGTTGTGCATCCCCCAAACATTTCTAGTTTGAAGCCTAATGCCAAAGCATTTATCCCTGCATCACAACATTACAGTTCAGATATATGTGCAAAGAAAAGATCATTGCACATGCAGTTAGCAGAAAAAAAGAAACTTTTATATTCTTTTGCAAGTAAGCTTCCTGATGGAGGTGACAAACTAAAGAGAGACTTGAAAGTGCTGGAAGAGGAAATTCAGAGGTTAAACTTGCAAGGTGCCACTTTTAGTTGTAATAGCGTGCTGCAGCCTCATGGCCAGATAATTTCTTCACAAAAGACAAACAATCCTCCAGGGTTTATTCAGAGGTTTCATCCAGCTTCAATGAAGCAGACAAATTTACTTGGAAAAGCTGTCCCAATGTCTGCCTTCGATGTAAGCCGAATGTACGCCGCTCATCCGCAGTATCAAACATTATATGAAGGTAAAATGACAGCTGCAAAGAAAAGAGAAGTGGCTTCTGTTACAGGTGAAGCTATTGAAAAGCTGCATAAGTCTCTTCAAACCTGTCCACCTGAAACAGCCGAGCTGCAAGATCCTGAAGGCTTGAAGGTGGATTTGATGATGCATCAGAAACAAGCTTTAGCTTGGCTTACTTGGCGAGAAAATCAGCACCCACCTGGAGGAATACTTGCTGATGATATGGGTTTGGGGAAAACTCTAACGATGATTTCATTAGTACTGATCCAAAGAAAAAAAGCACTTCAAAATGACTTGTCCGATGAAGGTTGGCATGGAAAAAATACCGCAAATCTGATTAAAAGCAACGCGACGTTAATCATAGCTCCTGCTTCACTGGTGCATCAATGGTATAGAGAGGTCGAAAAGCACTGCGAAAGGGACCTCTTGAAAGTTTTGCTTTACCACGGTCCAAACCGCCAGCGTAATCCCAAAAAGATAGCTGGGTATGATGTAGTACTGACATCATACAGCATTATTGGAAAAGAAGTGGGTAAGGATGATACAGCCAGCCCGGATGAACCTGCTGAAGATAAGGAGCCAGCAAAAGTTAAACTTTTGAATGAGCAGCCTAACCTGATGTGCATTGCCTGGCAGAGGATTATTCTTGATGAAGCACACAGTATAAAAAATCACAAGTGTGTGTCAGCAATCGCGGTCTGTCGGTTACGTGCAGGAAAACGATGGGCAATGACTGGTACACCCATACAAAACAATTTATTAGACATGTATTCACTACTAAGATTTTTGAGATGTTCTCCTTTTGATGAGTACAAGGTATGGAAGCGATGGGTAGATAATAAAAGTGATCAAGGTACTCAAAGACTAAACACACTTGTAAAAAGTCTTCTACTTAGGCGTACCAAACAACAAAAGGGAACTACAGGAAAACCACTTATAGAACTCCCTAATAGGAAATTCACCACACACGAAGTGGAGCTAAATTTCGAAGAACAAGAAGTGTATAATCGTGTTTTCTCCCAGTCTAGAGCAGTACTGATAAATTATCTGAAAAAGCATGATGAGAAAGGAAGTGAGAATCTAGAATGGGCCCAAAATGATTATGCACCTAAGAATCCATTCCAGTCAGCTAGCAGTGCTCTAACTTCTACCAATTCCAACCGTTATTTCCTAAAATTACCACAAAATGCACAATCAAACTCCAGACCAGACAAACACGGGGCATCATACATGCTTGTTCTTTTATTGCGCTTACGGCAATGCTGTAATCACTTGCATTTGATGAAAGATGTCATTGATGTAGAAACACTAGAAAATGAAGGGTTAGAGATGGATATGACTAATCAAATGAAGGATTTACACATAATAGACGACACTAATGAAACTGAAACAACAGATTCGGCAAAGATGGAAGCTTTTAGACCAGAACATCGCAGTGCAAAGATGTCTATCGTTTTAGAGACACTTCACAGAATTAAGCAACAGTCTGAACCCGGAAAGCCAGCAAAAAGTGTTATTGTCTCTCAGTGGACAAAGATGCTTGAAGTGATGGCCCTTCATTTGAGGCAAGAGGGGTACCGATATTGTATGATTAGGGGTGACATTCCGGTAAAAAAACGAACAGATATTGTAGAGGAATTCAACAATAATAAGAATGGCCCAGAGGTGCTGCTGTTGTCCTTAAAAGCAGGTGGTGTTGGCTTAAATCTTGTTGGAGGAAACAATCTGTTTTTGTTGGATATGCACTGGAACCCAGCACTAGAGTCTCAAGCCTGCGATCGCATCTATAGAGTAGGTCAAACCAAAGATGTGGCAATACATAAGTTTGTTTGCAAGGACACAGTGGAGGAGAAAATACTTCAGTTGCAGGAAAAGAAACTGTCTCTAGCTAATGACGTACTGAAAGGTGGTAAAGTGCAAAGTCAAAAACTAACACTGGATGACCTAAAGATGTTATTTAACATAAAAAACGTTTAAGCAGCACATATAGATGTTAAGTGTAGTGGTGTTAGTTTATTATCTAAACACTTATTAATAACTGTTTAATAAGTTGCTGATTGTTTTTGCACACCCTTCTAGTTTATTTTGTGTATATAATAATAATTGTCCTTGATTTTTCTCACAAGCTTGATAATTAGTAAATATTTTGATAAATTTCGCGATATTTGTTGTAAATGTTGGTCTTCAGACTGATTAACTTTTTGAACTTTTTTTGGTTTAAAAACATTTCATTCAGAGTACTCATAAAGGTAGTGCAAATATTTAATTAATGGTAGTGCAAGGTATTTAATTAAATTTATGCAATTAGTTTCTTTTTGTTTATTCAGAAGTCTGACATTACACAATAGTGCAATGGCAACTTAGTTTGGGGTTTATAACATAATAAAAGTTTGTGTGAAATGTGTGACACTGCATTATTCTCGATTGGATTTAATTCTATATGTTTACACTAGCAATAATATGCCATCTGAAATTTTGTGTAAGTTTATTGGTTTATTTGAATGTTAAAGATAAAAAATGCAGCAATTTATGTCGTCCATGTATAGTTTAATGACTTTTATTGTGCTAATTGTGTCATCAGCTGGTTTTCCTCTTTTTTCTTCTGTCTCTCCCTCTTTTTTGTCTTCCCATAGTCTCTCTCTCCTTACTTCTCCTCTCTCTCTCTTCTCTCTCTCTCTCTTTCATCCCTTTTCCTTATCCCCTTCTCTCTCTCTCCTCACTCCTCTTTCTCTTTCTCCTCTTCTTTAGTTATCTGTTAGAAACTAGAATCATTTAAAATACACATGCAGTGTTTAAAGAGTTAATCTTGTTTTCCATTTTATTTTGGAAAAATATTTTGTAGCTGTTGTTATTTCAAATTTTCAAGTTTTCAAGTTTTGCATTGTATCGTTTGCTGCATGTAATCACTTTAAGTTCAACCAGTTTTCATAGGATTAGAAATTCTTTGTGCCTAATAAATAAATATGTTTATTAAATAATAATTATAAAAAGTGAAAACACCAGTTTGCAAATTATACAGTTTGTGAATATCTTAGGGCTATATTTGCACAATGCTGTGCAAGATCTTAGTTTATTACTGACCTGGCAGGACTGTCACGGTCACATTCTGATGCATGGAAATCTCTAAACACCTTAACAAACAAAATAATTTGGTATCACAGGAAAAGTAACTGCCAAAGAGCGATATTCCTAAATGATCTCCTATTAAATCAGTTTCCAGGCTTTGTATTGCTTAACTTTGGTAGCCAGTCACGCGCGTAGTAATCACTATGCAAACATCAACATGATTTGCTGCCTAATTACAAATGTTCGATTTATAACATTTTCTGTGCATTTCATTTTCTATGACATGACGGTTCTGAGAAATGGTAATTCTGAGAAGTAGATTTTTCTGGCGGTACTGAAATGTGTGGAACACAGCCTGCATAACTACATGTACAGGCTATAACATTAAGGACTAGTCCTATTAGCCTGAAGGCTAACGAAATACACACATAACTATTACAAATTTTCAGGGTCTGCGGCATTTGCAATTTCATGAACAGCTATCTCAGGCTGCACATAATATTGTCATTATGTTGGTATAATATAAGACACTTTTGTCCAATGTTGGTCCCATCTTGGTACAATATTGTACAACAATATTTTTATAATCATATTAAGACAAGATTGCATCAATATTGGTACAACATTGGACCAATGTGCATTTCCAAGATACCCACAATATTGTTGCACGTGTTCTTTTATGTTGACAGAACATTGTCACGACATTTATAAAATATTTGTAAAAATATAAAAAATATTGCAAAAATGCAAAACACCATCTTCATCTTGGTACAATATTTTCTAGCCATCTATTTCCAAAATACCCACAATATTATTGTAAATGTTGACATCACATTGTCACAATATTTTTATTAAATATTTGTAAAAAAATACATTCTCCATGTTGGTACAATATTGAATATTTCTACAATGGTCTTTGACAGTTGTATTTTATCAACGGAGGACTGTATTTATCAGCTTTTTTAATCATTTTAGAAATTGTCTTTGTTAATAATATGTACCCACATAAACATTGTGCAAAAAATTAAACTTAGCGGTGATTTTAATCTAATAAATGAGACTGCGAGAACTTACTGTGAATTCGTGATTCGACTGAGAGCATTAACCTATACCATAGAATTACTTGTGAAAAAGCAAGAGAAAAATTAAATTTGCAGTTATGCCATAATACAGGGCATGTTTCAATATTAATAGATTACAGCTTAATTATAGAATTCAGTGTGTGATTTTCAGCCAATATTGTTACAATGTGAAAAAAATATTGTCAAAAATACTGGTACAACATTGTGGCAAGTTCACATTCCACACAGTAAACATATTGCCTGATAATTTCTGGTCGAATATTTGCTAAAATATTACTGCCATGGATATACCTAAATTTGCCTTGTTCCAGACATTAACTAAACAGATCGAGTACAATATTCATTCAAGCAACCACATACGACCGGTCACACAGGTAAAGACTATTCACAACGAAAGGACGGTAATTGAGATAATTCCTAAAAGATGTGGCCTTTATGAGCCATCTTGAAAGCCGCCATGCTTTTCAATTGGCCTCCAAAATTAATCAACTAGATGGGTTTTAGCATCGTGCAAAGTTTCATGCTTTTAAAGCATAAGAAACCTTCCATTTACATAAAGCTTAAAAAATCGTCTTGAAATTTTACGCCATTTATGTACTGGCTTTGGCATATAGTTCTTGCATTGGCAGTAACACAGTATAAAACATGTAAATTTTAACTCCTGCGAGTCATTTGAAACAAGTTTAGATAGCACTGAGTAAAGTTTGAAAAAATAATCAGAGCATTCGTAGTGCACACATCACTAACAAGTAAAATTTTAAATTACTGTGTCTTGTCAATAAACAAATTTTAAAATAAACGTTTTTTTTTTGGTTAGTGAGTAGTGCACCCTGGAGATGAACCAATTGGTGAAAACTTTTTAAATAATTAATAATTTTCTTTTCTAGTTACATAAGTCTTTCAAGTAAGCAAAATGCGTAGTAATGTAACTTTGCATGGAAAATATTTTCGTACATATTTTAACATTTCCTTTTCTTCCTCTGATTTACGTTGCGCGTATATGACGTCATGTAATGGCGACTTTGGAACAGTATTGCAAGAGGTTTAAAATGAAAATACACAAAAATCCTTTCAATCCAAGTACGACATACACATAAAGTTCTTAACACCATTTTTGTGAAACCCATTTCAAGTACCCCTTTTCTTGTCCTTTAAGTCAAAATGAGTCATTCTGTCATTTTCGTGTGAATATATTGGACAAATTTGTCTAGCAAACTGAAGAAATTAAAGCCTATTAACACAAATCAATGAAACGCATGGTACCAATAGATAATATTATTAATGATTAATGAATACAATTATATTTTTATGCTTGAAACTGCTACCATATGATCGATCAGCATTGATTACATTCAATTTTATGTGAAATATGCTCTCAAATTTTGTTTAATTGACAGTAAGTCATAAGTCATTTATTTCACATTACGCATTTACAATAGTTTCATGTACAATATATAGTGAAAGGGCCTACAATGAACATAATACAAATAAGCTTTTATTGTTTCTGCACAAGCAAAGCCTCACACACTGTTCACCTATATACAAATGTAAATGTGTTGCGGGCAATCAAAAAACAGAGCTTATTAGATTGTCCAACACAGTGAAAGAAAAAAAGTAATGAAAGTAATCTGAAAATTTGAAGTGAGTCATATGATGATAGATGAAGAAAACATTTAGTGCTTAAAATGGAATGATGTAATAAGTGAAGCTCATATATGAGATGATATAAAAGATAGAAAGACTATTATTTGTTAATAGTATGCAAAATTAAGATAACTTGATTAAGATACCACCACTGTGAGGATGGATACTGATAGAAGTTTTGATTACTCACTGATACTTAAAACTTGATTTTTTAGCATTTTTTAAATCTAGTAATAGATCTGCTATTTTTTGCAGATTGACAAATCTCATTCAAGACTTTTGGTTCTTGAAATATTATAAAATGTTTAGCTATATTGGTTCTACAGAAAGGCACAATGTATTGATTATATCTTGTATTATGTCTCTTAGATATCAATTTGACAGGAATTGCAAAAAACTTAGGAAATAGTATATTATTGCATTTATACATAAACACAGCAGTATTCAATTTAATTAAATCATCTAATTGCATAATGCTACATTCACGGTAACGAAGTAAAGGTACTTCACTACGTTTCTGTAGGCCATATATTAACCTTAAAAATCTTCGTTGCAACATTATTAAGCATTTCAGTTTAGATGGATATGTGGAGCCCCAAATTATGCTGCAGTAATTGAGATAAGGTAAAACCAGACTATTATACAAGATTAGTAAGTGTTCTTTCGAAAGACTGTGTTTGACGTGAGTAATGATGCCTATATATTTAGTAATTTTGAGTCTGATGTAAGAGATATGATTGCCAGTCTAATTGTTCATGTATGACAATACCTAAGAATTTAATTTGTTTTACTTGTTGAATATTACTATTTTCAATTTGTAGTGTCAAATTTGGCATTCTCTTGTTTCTTGATCTAAAAACTACAAAGTGATAATTTATTACTCCTAAACCAGTTTGATATTTGCTGCAATTCATTGTTTATTTCTGTTTCATTAACAGTATTATAATATTTAAATATTAAACCGGTATCATCAGCAAACTGCCGGATTTTTCCTCTATTAATACAATGTTTTATATCATTGATGTACACAAGAAACAAGAGTGGACCAAGTCTCGACCCTTGTGGAACATCACAAGATATTAATTTTGAATTAGATATATAATTATTATACTTTACTGCTTGTAACCTACCAGATAGGTAACTTACAAACCAATTATTTGCAAGACCTCTTATTCCATAGTGGCATAATTTGTTAATTAAAATTTTATGATCAACAGTGTCAAAAGCTTTTGACAAATCACAGAATATGCTCACAGGTAACTTATTATCTTCAATAGCTCTAATTATGTTGGTCAGCATATCAATTAAAGCCATTTCTGTAGTACTGCTTTTACGAAATCCATACTGTGCGTCATTTAATATGCTTTGTTCATGTAAGTAATCTGTAAGTTGCAATGACACACATTTCTCAATAATTTTCGAAAAACATGGCAGTAATGAAATAGGCCTGTAATTATTTATACAGTGCAGATCGTCAGTTTTGTGAATACGAAATATTATGGATTGCTTTAGCTTATTAGGGACAATTCCAGAGGTAAGTGATAAATTAATAATATGGGTTAAAGGCATTGCAATATATTCTATAATATCAACCATTATTCTGGGAGAGAGCTGATCAATGCCGGTACTTCTATTTGGGTGGAATGGCTTGCAAATTCTAATGATTTCATCTTTAGTTACAGGTTGAAAGAAGAAGGAATGTGGGCAATTTCCTTTAAGATATGGGTCAGTAATTATTTTGGATAAAGGCTTTTTTAATATTCAACTGCCAGTTATCACGAAGCATACTTTTTAACTAGTAAACCCATGATAATCTTTATTGATGTTCATGTTCAAGGTCATACCAAAGTATACACAATAAAGTAGGGAAAGTTCTTCTGCACAGTAGTTCGCGCAGTTAGTGTCGCCCTAGCGGCTATTCAGTACGGCCTGTTGTTGTCAGGTACGCAACAGCGCAGGCTGTGGGTACTGTAGCAGATGAATTGATGAGACCATCAAAACCAGCCCGGTTAACAGGCGCTCATAAATTGCTCAGCAGTGAGTTGCAAAAACACAAAAAAATATCTTTTTAAATTTTGCAAGGATGCAGCCAGGTAATTATAATAAAATGTTAATTATAACACAGTTTTGAAACTTTTGTTACTAGTTAAATATTTTGTACGCTAAGCAAAGACTGCAAGGCCTACATCTCTCTTTGACGATTTATAGCAGCTGTTATCTTTTTGAATATTATTTAAAGCAAGCATAAGGCATTAAGAATAATTTGTAGTTAAAATAAAAATTATTATAATCATATCTCATAAAAATTAATAGGCTTATTTACAAAAGAAGTTAAGAAAGTTGATCAAAAGAAAGAATACCTGGCTCATGTAGTATTCGATTTCTGGAGAAATATTTTTTCTAAAAAACATTTCTATTTCATATGTTCTTATCAGGAAATATAACTTGAAGAAATATTAGGCCTGACTTTCATGTGTAATACCTTTCATAGAAAAAAATCGATTTTTTCAGAAGAGCAAATAATTTTCCAGAACATAACTTAATCTAAGCATCTACATGTTTTGTTAATTCCAAGTTAAAAAATGTTTAAAAAGCATATAATCATACATTGGCCTTTGTTATGAGTTGGAGTTAGTTATAAAATTACGTTGAACAAGCAGAGATGCATTTACGACATTACTCCTCTTTTTTATTATCAGTGAACAAAAAATAATCGAAGGAAACATCAGAGCTGTCATCCTAAGCAGCCGACATAACTTCCACCTCTATAACAACCAACTAACTATGTCAAAACCTAGTTAAAGAATTCTGGCGAGAAGCATAAATTGCACGCATATCTTTAATAATTTTTTCATTTTCATTTAAGTAAGGTGAGTGTGTTAATGACCGTATGGTTGTACACTCACCTCACACTACTCAAATCATTTTATTTATTGTTTATTTATGTGTACAATATTTTATTTTGATGTGTGAAATAAAATTCATAGTTCATAGTTCCGTCTTTCTTTTAACTCTCTCTCTATCTCTCTCCCTCTCTTTCTCTCTAAGAGAGGCAGGGGGAGAAAAATCAATAAATCAATGAAAAATGCATTACTTCTTTACATAGCAGGCAGCCCATCATGCAGTCAGCTAGCCTCTTTGCTCAGGAAAAACAATAAAATTTTACTTACAAGAAAACTGAGCAGGCATTTGCAAGTACATAATGCTTATTGCTACAATTTTTTTCCTTTTCATGAAACGTTTTCAGTTTTTTTAAACTAATAATTGCTTTTAATTGAGATATACTTCTTTTATTAAAAACGCAAAAGTGATTTTGGCTTATCAAAATTGCACGTATGCCAACACTACTGGTGAGCTTAATAATATTATTATTACAGTCAATGCGGCGCTCCAAATTTTTTACTGAATCGCCGTTTGATGCCGCCAGCATAGCCGCTAATCGCAAAAATGAAATACGTAACAATAGGCGGTTTTCGTCACTTCCTCTTCATACACTTTGGTCATACTTCGCTCTGCAGATAAAATCATAGATCGGTTGCTTTGTCATGAACGATTTCTTCTATTGCTAATTTTGCACATTGATTTGTCGTCCAGATTAAAACAGATATTTTGACAAGGGAAAAACTTGTTAGGTGTTTTATGAAAAGCTCAAGTTTACCGTGTTTTCATGTTGGTAGCTTAATAGATTATTTAGTTATGATTTACATTCAGTAATTTTTATGCTCAGGTTATGTTTTTTGTTAAAATGCAATGTTAAGAAGTGCATGTTTTCCCATGCAACTGCCGTTAATAGTATTAGCATTATTAATTATTTCGACTTTACATAGCGTATGTTACGCTATTGATTAATGATATTATCAAGCTTCGTTTGAGAACCTGGGTCGAAATGTCCACATACAAATCGAATTAGTTTAACCTAAAATTTTCTACTGATTAAGTAAGTTAATCTGCAATAATAAATATCATAAGCAATAAATTATCTGTAATTCTTCCTCTTTGTAAAAAATCTACCTAGACCATTCCTGGAGTGTGGCTATTGCTCTTTGGGCGCTGCAATATGTATCACTAAGAAAAGGATGCTGAATGTCTAAGTAAACGATGTCCACCTTAGAACCTTAATTTGGTAGCATAATCTACTGAGTGATCCGAATGATGTTAGAGTGATCCGAATTACTTCTCTGAAAGTGTTCATAAAGAGATGCGTGGTTGTGAGTGAAAATTGTATGTATAGTATTCGTGTACAAATATGTAATTTTCAGTCTTTTTTTCCAACCTTGTGTCAGTGACATGAAGACTGGAGTCAATGAATGAATAGTAATAGCAATAGCACAGAATGATTCTATGAAGTTCTGAATGCTGACTGTACTGTGTAAGAGTAGTCACCATTAGAACCTTACAATTAGGGTTAGGATATTTTAAAGGCAAGTAAAAAACCCGACGTTAATTCTTGGGCTGGGAAACATTTTTCTGTGTCAGTCCAACAGTTATAATTTTTGTAAGCAGTAATAAATTTAAAATTCATCATTATTCACTGTGCATGTAAATAGTTGTATCATTTACCTGGCATTGTATAAATTATATTTACAGTGGAATGGCGGTCAATCTGTCTCAGATTACCTTATATGCAACAGACATTTCTGGTTCGGATAACACTGCGAAACCTATTGGTTTCATATGTCTAGGAGAAGTAACGGATGCATGGGAGGCAAAGCGACACACAAGTGGTTTTACTAGTCATGAGCAGTTTGCGTGGGCCTTGTTGAAAGCATATGAGCAGCACAGAGGAGCCGTGTTACTAGATCAACTTGCAGGCAAGGCTGATGTAGAAAAAGGGTGGGTTTGTTTAAATCTATGTTTATTTGTCTTTTGTGCAAGCACCCACATTTGCAGATGTTTGTCTTATATGGTCTCAATGACATGCAAGCGGTCTGTGTTACTAAAAATTCTGCCTAATTTTTTTAAATAAAGTTAAATTTGTTCCCATCATTTTTCGCATTTTGTAGAACTTTGTATTTTGTGCATTTGTAACAAAAGTATTTGCTTATTATGTTAGGGATGATTCCTCAATTGCTTTGGTTACGGATATCCTGCCTCTACAGAATGACGACATTCAAGAAAACGACGAACTTACAACTACTAAAAATAGCAAGCAGCTTAATGAAAAGCATGATAGTGAAAAACAGCCAATAGATATTAGCAACAATGAAGCTGATGATGGGAAAAGGACTATTAGTGATAAAACACTAGAGCCAGAAAATTTTAATATAGAAAATGTAAATCTTGTAAAGGTTGAACTAGATGATGGCACATACGATGCTGCTCTTGAAAAAACCATCTCGTGCGCATTTGGCTCAAGTCACAACAATACAGAAAATTTAGATGCTGATAAAGAGCATGCACAAGCAGATACCTGTGCTGCAAACAATTTTTATTTATGGAACAATAAATCAAAATTCCAAGAATACACTGGAGATTTTGTCAGCAGTGAAAGAGCACAATCATCTGTGATGACCACTGTAGGTGCTAATTCCATCAGATCATTCCAAGAAATGCCAAATAAAATCGATGCAGCTAGCTCGATAATTGCTGTGAATGCCTCGGAGTGCTCAATCAAATGTAAGCACTGTCCAGAAACCTTCTACAACCACTCCGATGTGCGCTTTCACGAGAAAAACGTGCATGGTATGATGCCGTGCTACCGGTGCGACTTCTGTAACAGGACATTCACACAGCGGAACAACTACGAGGACCACATACGATCCCACACAGGAGAAAGGCCTTTCGAATGCAATGTCTGCAGTAAGAGATTCACCAGTAAGAAGTCACGTCAGCAACATTCCAAGTTTCATGGTGGCCCCGGGTCCCTTCTGAAATGCAGCATTTGTGACAAACTGTTGGCTTCCGCGAGTAAGATGGTAACTCATATGCGGTCCCATACAGGAGAAAAACCATTTCAGTGTTCTGAGTGTCCTCAGAGCTATGCGACCAAACAGTCGCTACAAACTCACATTCAGATAAACCACGTCGAAGCTGCTGAGTTGTATAAATGCACGCAGTGCGACAAGGTGTTCAAGACGATGAAGCATGCCAGGCAGCACATGGTTACTCATTCTGAAGTTAAGCGCCACGTCTGTGCAGTATGCGGAAACGCATTCAAGAGACGATCGCAGCTGAATTCGCATGCCAGAGTTCACAAGGTGCGTGAGCGGTCTTACGTATGTAATATATGTGGTGCCGGTTTTATGGAACGAGTGTGCTTAAAGAGACATGAATCTACTCACATTACCAGCTAAAAACTCATCAATTGTAAAGTTAATTTGAGTGTGTGAATAACTAAATTATTTTATTGTTATGATGTATTTCTGGAGTTTTTACCAAATACCAAATTTTATATTCCAATACGTATTTCAGCACTTTGTGAGATCATCTAATATCTATAAGACAATATGACACGTACATATTCAAAATATTTTAAACATGAGTGCAAAATGATGAATGTAATCATCGAAACTAAGAGAACAATCATATTCTTGCAGAAATAGTTACCTAAGTATGAGTATAATTATAATATCTCACTCAATATTTTACCTACTTTACCTTTTACCATAATCATATTTTTTATAAAAGAAAAACAATTAAAGCAAATCTTCTTATCACCAACCTAACCTCCAATGTGGGAAGCCCATCAGAACTAAGCAGACAACATGCTGTGTGTAGGTCGTTTTACTGCTGTACTGACCATGGCAAACTTGCATTGTAACAGCACCATTAATTAAAAAAAATAATTAAGAGACTGCTTAAGTTCATTTTTGTTACTGAGGATAGGAGTTAAACTATTGCGTTGAGCAAGGAACGTTAGAGTTTGAACATTCGAATCGAATTCCACCTAGTTTTTTTACTTTGAATGATATTTGAACCTAATCTAATATTATAGATTGGAATAATTCAGCACTTCAACCACATACGTTCTTTATCATTAAAATGTTTGAAATATCACGTAATTGGCACAATTTAGCTACGATTTCTGTGCGCAATTTTTAAGCAAATTATTGGTGGTTTTACTGCAGAGCAAAATCAAATCATATGCGTGCTCTTTGTAGGACAACTTTTTACTGGTGGTTTGAAAACTTGTCGGAAAATCTTTCAAACTCGGTTCGAATTCGAAATACTGAAATTCAGTGCAATTCGAATTCGAAAGTCTTAAATGTGATTCGGTTGGAATTCCTTTTTCTGGTAGATAATGCTGTCCTCTAATAAACAAGCCTTAATGAACTTGCATCACACCCCGCCAATATTCAGCTAATCTAGCCTTCAAATGTTGACAGGTTTTGCTGACATAGCGACCAGATCATGCCTGACAACAAAATCTGTAGACTATGTTATGCTGTACATCAGCAGGCACATGTGACTTGAGCATAGACAGAACAGATTGAACAGAGAATAGACAGTGTGTAATGCTGCGAATACCACTTGAACATCTGGAACAATTCATCTCCTTTTATGCCCAACCAAGCAGGAATAGGATCAGTATGGAATTTTAAGAACTTGGTATGATTCTGCAAAAGTGAATGATATCCTAGTTATACTTTAGCTTAGTTAACTTGTTTGTTCTCTTATGGTGGATGACTGTGTTTAGAGTCTTTGTTTAATGTTTATAATTAATGCTCATAAGGTTCAAAATACGTTGAATATATGTTATATTGTCTGTAAAACCCTTTGTGATCTCCCAAAGTGCTGAAATACGTATTAGATAATAAAATCTGAATCTGACTGGTATTTTTATGTTAGTGTAATTATGTGGGCGCAATATTTAGATTGTAAATGTTGTCTCGTTTTGTATGTAAATCATGTATGAACATTATACAAGAAGAATTAAGGTGCTCTATGCTTTTTTAACATGCAAAACTATCCCAGTTGTCACATCACAAACAGGAAACAGCAATATCTTCTGTGGTTTTTTAACATTTTTGGTCAGCGCTCTAGCTTCTCCTAGGTGTCTCCATTTCGGGCTCCGTCATGCTTGTTATTTTTTTACATTACATCTCATTTTATTGTCAGTATAAAAATTATTAAAAATTGGTATCCATTCATGCTATAGTAGCCATTTCAAATTATTTGTTTTCCTTAACTATTTTTTTCATTTTCCGACGACTTATGGTGTATTGAACAAAATACGTACCATATCACTTTCTCTAAATAAAAAAGTAAAAGCCGTGTCAGGCATCTTTTCATGACTTTATCTAAATTTTAAACTAAATGTTTCACTGTATTTGTTTAATAAATGCCAATACATGTGTAACTGCATGAGCACTAGGTGAAATGCCTTCAGAAATTGTTTATACTGCTTTTGTTTGTGGTGTGACAGCATGGGTCACAAATAGCTAATGTTGCAAAAATAGCCATTTAAATACATGGCCCTCACTGAATGTTACAGCGACTATTAGAGATGCCATTAAACATATACAAAAGTAATCACCCTTGTGTATAAGCACAGTGTTCTTCACATGCCATATTCAGTTGTGCTGCTGTTATGAAGGTTTTCATAATTGCACAGTTATAGTGCTAAATATAGACAGAGCACACAATTGGTTTTGTAAGTAATGCAAACAAGAGCATTCTGACAGTGTTATCGTGTTATAGTAATAATTTTATCACGTTACAGTAATTTATTTATTTCCATTCATTTTTATTCCATTACACATGTATTAATTTATTAACTATTAGGCTAAACCACAACTTTCACTAATGTAGCTATAGCTACTTAAAATATGTACCAGTTAATAACTTTTAGTAAAGGTGGTACTATTTATGTTTATTGCAAGTTACTAATAAATTTATAACATGGAGTACCTAGTTCACATGTTTTTTAGCATAGTACAAAAAGCACAAATTACTAAACAGTGCTCATATGTAACAAAAGCACTATGCGAATTATCATAATTCATATGATAATTATGTTGACATCAAAATTAGAAGTATGTAAAACTCAACAAGTAAATCAATGATACTTTTGCACTAATGATGCCCTTATAACAGTTTAATTTTTTCATTCTATAATTTGTTTCAATTTAGAATATAATACAACTTCTAATTATCAGTACTTATTGATAATACCAATTAAAACAGATTCATTAAAACTCCTTGTATAAATTTAAATTAATTTCACATATAATTTTTTTAAGTTGTCCGAGCAACTAAATTTAATTGTACGTATTTCCATAAATCTGAACACACCATATAAAATCTATTACTACAAATTTATAATAAACTGTTTGCCCCAAGCATGGTGCCTAATTACAGTACATCCTTACGCATAGTAGAAAGCAATGATAGACATAATCTTTAGTAATAACTTAATTATGGAGGTATCTTAACAACAATAGTAATAACTTAATTACGGAGGTATCTTAATAACAACTTTATCCATGCTTTATTCACCATTGTACTGTGAATTTATTCATCGCTATTTCAACTGGAAGTCTTTATTAGAATTTTTATAAAACTATAAATACAAATTTTAAATTTGAGTAAATAAAACTAATTATAGACAATAACCAGACTAGATATCACATCAGATTTTAACAGTAAGCACTTACATAAAATACTACACGATTGTAATACATTATGGACATTAACAATGATTTAGAATTTTATATAATGAGGCAATATGTTGATAAGGATTGAGACAACAATTTTATAAGGATCACACTTAAGTAATTATAAAGCCATGTTACACAATTCCTAATGAAACTTAACAATAAAAAGATTAATAATTGCAGCACTTGTCTTGCACATTTTACTGATTTGTACATAAGTTACTAGAAAGTCATTTTCTCACAATAATTAAAATCTTATTAAAGGAAATGTAATAAGGAAAATGAAAAACTACCCTCTAGACTTTGCTACCATTTAACAGAAAGGTAAAAGGAAAGTGAATAGAAGATGGAAATATAAATAATCACTGCAAAACTGTAATTCACCCAGGACAGGCTGCTACTCATTTCATTACATTGGTAAGCATCAAAGGTGAAAAATTTTACTGATTTGTACATAAGTTATCTGAAAGTCATCTTCTCACAATAATTAAAACCTTATTAAATGAAATTTACTAAATCAACAGTTGAATAATCTGTACACAATATTGCTTGATACAAATACAATGACTGAATAGGCATCTGGTGTGTCATAAACCAATTCTAATTTTCACAAATTAGATGCAAGCATTAATTTTTTTAAATTTCAAATATGTTTGAATGTCACATTCTATTTTTTTGCACAGCACAGCAAACTAGCAAATTGATAAAACGATTTCGGCAAAAATTGGTAGACATATTACCATTATCACAGTAACACTTTGTATTAAAACTAGCATTTTCACAGCTCCAGCACAGGCATAAAGTTATTATCATTCGAAAGTTTTTGCACTGAACCAGTGGGTTGTTTCAGTGGTGGTCCATCTAAGATGGGATAACTTATAGATGTCATGGTACATCCATTAGTAGTCCAATCTGAATTGCAGGGTGCCCAGTCTAGTTCAAATAAAACTAATACGTTTTTAGTTGGGGCGGGATGAAGGACCGAAGCTGGTACAAAAAGCGTGATCTGTGGGCCAGCTACAGGCCAATACCGGCCCAAGTTAAAACCATTCACAAAGGCTACACCCTAAAAAGAAAACAAAAAACTAATCAACAATGCTGAAATGCTAACGTAAGCAATAAACTATTTCAAAAATTAGAATTTCACTCAGCAAGTATAACACATCTGAGAGCATGTTGCTATAGCTGTACATGTTACTGTACAATGAGCATACAGATTTTGTACAGAAAGTTGATAGTCCAAAGAACTTAAATAAATGTGTTTTTAACTGTTTAATCCCAGCATAAGTCTGCAGTCTACCTGCTCTTGTTATGTTTAACTCATACCTAGCATACAAAACCCAGTAAGTCAAAATTATTTTCAGACTACAGTTTTCTTTCCTGTTACCAGCAGTTAACAGTAATAACTCAAAATGCAAGGAAAGAAAGTAAGCTGCCACACGATGTGTGATGTTTGATAATCTGAACATGTTTGTTGAAAATCTACATTTAATGCAGATGTCTTGGGTTGGGTGGCCGAGTGGTTTAGATTTCGGAATTCAACCACGCAGTGTTGTGTTCGAGACTACTGGCTGCAAATGCCAGAGCATATACCCTACATGTTATTCATTATTTGCCTGTTACGTCCTTACCTGTAGTGTTGTAAGAAAAAGTTGCTAAATAGCCATTAGTACGAATATTGTCTGTTAAATGAGCGACGGTAAAAAAATTTTGAATTTTGTCTTTTCTTGCAAACTATATAATTTTATAATCTTCAAGCGAAGGCATCACCCAATTGTTTCTGGCAGTCAGTAATACTTCCACAAGAAACATCACCATAATATAGTGGCTACTTGCAAAAGCTTAGCTACATGGAAACCTTTTCCTACCTGTAGCTGCTTATCAGTAGTTCTGTGCATAATGTTGAGGCTGAATGAGTTTCAACGCCAAACTTAAAGTAAATGGTAAAACATAATTATGTAATACACTAATTATCATCATCAAAGCTTTGAATACACAATATATACCTTGTACCATCCTGATGTATCTAGGAAAGTATCTTCTGGTTTGGAAGTATTTAAGACAAACTCTGCCACATAAAATGATGGAACTTGGTCCAAATCTGAAAGTTGGGGAATTGTCACTTGGCATTACATTTAAAACTTTAGAAACGCAGCACATTCTACAAATGCACAAATATACAGCTTGTGTGTTTCACCTATTTATCATTGCCTTTCCCAAATCACTTGCACCAGTGTAGCATCATAGCATGTGCGATAACGTATCAATGTTTAATTCACTATATTACAATGAAGTTGTGCAGTAAAAAGGGAAACAGTTTTCAACTTTAACGTGGTACTAAGAATGAGCTTCTACTTTTTACATGTAAATGTTAGTAATTTACATTTAGACAAAATAGTAAAAATATATTAAGGGACCAACTCAACAGATTAGGCTATTAGCAGCCTGCACATCTAGTGCAGTAACATGAAAACACTAAGCAGCTCATTTAGCATAGTCTCTTTAGCATAGCAATCAAAAATACTGTTGTTTAATGTAAAAATGCATAATACAGTTACACATCTAGCAAATCGCAAAAATGCAAAAAAAAACATAGATGTTGTCTGTTATCACACGTGAGAGTCAAAAGTTTAAAAATAAATAATATACACAACACTATGTTTAGATGTCTGTAGCACAGATTTTCACTTCTGTAAGTCAGCTCAGGTATTAAAATCCTGGTTGAGAAAATTGCATTCAAGCTGTATTAAAATGTTGCAAAAGAGGAGGCAAAGGTAGTTTGCATAACAGCGATTATTTACTCTAGTAAAACTCATTTACCTAACATGTAAAGGTGTACCATCGTAAATTAATGAACTAATGATATTCACTTTTAATTCAAACTTTGACCAATAAAAAATATTAGAGTAAAAATCGAAAAATCAGAATTGGAAGTTAGGAAAAACCCAAAAATAATACTTTTTCAGTGAAACACCCTATGTAAAAAACACAGAGAAACACCCTACATGAAATACCACAGAGAAACACCCTCATAAAATACCACAGAGAAACACCTTACGTAAAATACCTCAGAAAAACACCCTAAATAAAATATCAGAGAAACACCCTACATAAAATACCAAAGAGAATCATTACATGAAATACCACAGAAAAATATAAGATATCCTATATAAGAGAAATCTTATATAAGATAACCAATCAGACAGCTTCCAGTTTAATTGCTCGGACTATAAAAAGCCAGTCTTGTTTTTACTAGACTTGTCAGTGTAAATCAGCTATTAATTGCAGGCAGGTGTCAACAGATGCTAAACACTCACTCAAATTTGGATCAATATTCCCAGCACAACCATAATTGCCATCAGCTTGCATGGCACAACGCTTGTGCATTTTATGCATCCTTCCTCTGTGCATTCTGCGGTCCAATCTTTGTGTACAGCATGAAGACGGGGTAACTTGAGCTAGCCAGTCAGAATGATTCAGTGGCAAGGAGTAGATTTCCCAGTCATGTAGTGTTGTCCCATCAAGTGTTACATGATGGATGAGACCCTGCGATAAAAAAACTGTGAAAGTAAGTCAAAAAAAGGCATTTTGATCGGCTGGCACAAAAACTAAACAAGCCGATAACTGCAACAATAACAAATAACATTTTTTCCCTGTAGATTGCAATAATAAAATTACCAAACAATGACAAAATTACCTCAAGCAATTTCATTTTTGGCACAGATCTTTTGTATTTTATATAACACTTGGAAGCTGCTTATCAACTTTCAATTCTGAACATGTAGCTTTGATGTGCTACTCCAATTTTCTTAAAAAGTACTATTACCTATAATCTGTATAGAAAAAGTAGTTTGTTAATAACAACACTGGAATGTGAATAGTCAAGTCTAAAAGAAATCACTTGTTTCCAATACACAAAGCATATTGTGCACCACCGCAAAATTGAGAGTACCAGCAAAATTAAGTCTCTAAGTGTGAATAATAGGTGAACTATCATTATTCTTTTTAACTTGATGGTAGTAACCTTATACACAATTTTGCACAATACTTACAGAAAAATCTTAAATAGCAATCTTGTCCCAAATACTGTTTGTTAACCAGCTAAAAGACTGTTCTGATGCAGAGAGCATGCCAAATAAAACGTAGTAAATAGTAAATGCTTTTTGGAATAAAGCTAGATGCTTGCAAAATTAAGCAGCAAATTTCCAAAATGACAGACGTTTTTAGTCAGGTTACTTGCATAACACCCCTTGTGAAGAAAAACAGCCAGCAGACGATGCAACCAGAAACAATAATAATGAAAAATTTTGCAAAATAATAGCTAAACAGGCTTTTGTACCTTGGTATCATTGATTTCACTACCATAGCATATTCTGCCTTGGTTTTCAACTAATATGTCTATTTGATTTTGACCAACTGTCAAAGGCAAGGCGACATAATACATTTTGTCTATTCTTCCAACTATTCCCAACAATTCCTAGAAAAATTGTTAATCCTGATTAGTAAATAATCTATCAAATATTATACGGTACATTTGAATTAATCACAAGCTTTAACTTTATCCACTTCGAAGACTTTAGTGAAAAGCTAAGCAGTTTCAATTCTTTAATTGACTTTGTATTGTATGAGGTAATTCAGAGCGGCTGAAATGGCACAGCATGCACATACTAAGTCCAAGGTCTCAAGTTCAAAGCCTGACTGTCTCAAAATTTTTTGTATCCTCTTTTAACAAAGTAGACACAAAAATAACTGCCAGTTCCACAGAACAGAAAAACACGATTTTCTGTTTGTCAAATAAGCAAAAATTTCTCCTAAATGTTTAGTTTTAGTACATGAATATTCTGTTAGCAATAAATGAAAAAAGATAACGTCCCTTGTTTACGAAAATGATAATAAACAAAAATGATACTTTGCTGAGATTAAGCTATGAAGGTCACCTGATTTAAAAACACATGGGCTCTGTCTCTCACAGCTGTCACATTAAGAACGCGTGTGATGACGTCACTAGATTGTACAGTAGTGCGATATAATATGAAGCCATAATCTTGTCCTATGGCTTCAAAGGTTAAGGGAGAGGTAGATGTGACTGGTCCACCCGGGCAAAGCTGATCCAGTAGATCAAAAACCGAGCCGTACTACAAGACAAAAAAGCAAATCTAAGCATTTATCCTTAGATTTCACAAAATCTACAGAAAAATATTGAATACATAGTTAACAGAGCTTAAACGTTATTTCTGTAACTCTGAACATATGGTGCTCTATTGTAGAATTTACACTATTATCTTTTCATAATTTTACAAATATGGCAATTAAAATTAATGTATGGCAGCACGAAAACAGACAGAAAATTTGTAGCTTGTTGTGCAATAAAGTAAAGCCTACATTGCAAAACAAACAAATTATTTACTAAACAAAGACTAGTACCAGTGTCATCTTCTTTGTAAGGCTTGGACAAAGCAATGCACTGGGCCCCCAACCAGGCCACCCACGTTCTTACTGGAATACTTTCTCAAAACTTAAAGTTTACATACAAAAAACATTCTGGAAAGCTAGGAATAATCAACACAAACCATTGGCGTGATTTGCAGCAAACGTCATATCTTTAGCCTTGAGAAACACAAACATCTCAGAATAAAATGATAATTGGTACAGCAGCCCTAGAATTGGCCCTAAAATTGTAAGGCCAAGGGAAACTGCCATTAGTTCCAATGTCTTCAGACAACTGATGCTCTTACTTGAAAAATATTTTGAATGTTTAATTAATAAAAAGCGAGAACTGATTAACTAAATCAAGCAGTGTGACACTTTTGTAGAAACAGAAACTAGTGGAGGAAAAGAAGAAAAAAGAAAATTACCAATAAAAGGCGGTTACAGTGCATAGTGACTCAAAATGTGATTCCCTGTCATTTTCAGACAATAAACCTATGTAATTAAATAAACTTACCAAAGAAAAGTTAAAGGTGCCATAATCAGCCTTTGGCGTTGCAGGTGGAACAGGGCCTGGCGGAAGTGGGCTGTACTAGAAAAAGTGATTGACAGTCATTAAAAATTTATTTACTAAGTATGTCCAACACGAGACACTCAATTAATTATTGTAATATGTACAGATTTCCACACAGTACTGGCTTATCTTAATAAAAAAATTTGACAATGAATTAAGATAAGGTACTTTGATTTGTGTTTATTTAACTTTTTTAATCTAAATAAACAATAAACAATATATGAAGTCTTGTAAACCTGCTTTACAAAAAATGTTTTTAGACAATATACTAATTAATTTATGCTATCAACCTTACTATCACCACTATTATTACTGCTAACCTTAATCCGTTATTTTACGAAGCTTTATTTCATAACCGCTAAATTTCCAACGGTCTACAAGTGGTTCTAACAGCATACAAGTATAAAATAAACCACTAAATTTGCATATACACATTTATGTGAATAAAAAAATGTATACCTGAGATATAATATCTCGAAGAAGCTCATATTTGAAAGTCGGATCACCAGCTTCGCTGAGTGGTGCATCAAAATCGTAGCTAGTAGGAGACGGCATAAAATCATTGCCCAAATTTGCACCTAGAAACACCCAGATATGAGATCACTATGAAAAGTATACACCAGGGATAGCCATGATAAGACCATAAACTAGGTACTTATTCAAGACAACTGCTAAAATGAGATACTAATCCTACAGATATGTCTTTGCCATTGTTTATACATTGTCAATCAAATGTCATAAATACACAGAGGCTGCATGGCAGCTTTAGCAGTTCAGAAGTCACATTCTAGAGTCATCCATTCATTTAGTAACCTGTCACAGTACTGCTAAACTTCAGAAGCTAAAAACCTCCAACATCATTTGGGTGTATCCCTGGCAATCTTTTGCGTACATTCACTTTATAATACACTATGTTTTTAATACATAGCGACTCGGTGACACAGCTGATATAAACATTTAGGATATGATATAACTATTTAATCCAATGGCACGATCCAATTTGACTAAGGTTTCATAATGAAGTTTGATTTACTGTGTAACCAAAGCTGTCAAAATGTGACAAAAATGTAATCTCTTCGCCAGCTGTGAATAAATTTACTAATTTAAAATTTGATTAAAACAGAAAAAAGCTCTAAGGAGATGCCGGAACACTTACCATTTTTAAATCCAAATGAAGTGCCGCCTTCAAACATATAACTGAAAAAAAACGGTGAAGAATAAAAGAATAAACCTTTTTTAATACCCGATATAAGTATTATGGAGCATTATGGTTTAACCTGACCTTACATAATTTTCAAAATTATTCTGCCTTATATTATGCTACACATCTGCGATAATTCTGACTCAACAACTACATGGTTTTAGTAATTCTGACTTTTATTTAAACAGTTACAGGTGCAAGTTTCAGCTTTCTATAGACACTAACTGTTTGGGTTTTTAAAACAAAATAAAGATTCGACGCCTTGATTATGAAATTTGCTTTGTATTTATTGTCAATTTCTTTATTCCAAATGTGGCATTTTATCTAAATATAATAAAAAATTTATGCCAAAAAATAACAAAACCAAAATGACCAGTTTTATGTAATCTATCAGTTGCACAGAACAGCATTGTAGTAATCAATAACTAATTTGCAATTTAACTAAATAACAGATTTCTAAGCTAATTAAATGACATACATGCATTATTAACCCTAAATCATGATAAGTAAGTATCAACTCATTATAACACGTCTTGACTTAACAAATTTCGGTGGACCACTGACCCATATCAAACTGATCATGCGATTAGGCCTAAAATTGCCACAAGGTGCCCAAAGCAGACAACAAGCGGCCAACATGCCAAATTTCTGGCACAATTACCTAGGTTAAAAAATGTACAACATGTAATGATACACAAATAATATATAGGATACCTTAATATAGGACAAAATAAGGTTGACAGTTTTTATCTTTGTAAACTTGCATGCCACTTAAATACAAAGCCATTATTAACCAAACCTCATTTAGTTAGAACACAATTCATGTAACAGTTATTAACACTTAATTAAAACATTCATTAAATTTAAAATAATTGTTATGAAAGAAATGATGCTAAAGCTGTAACTACATAGCATTACAAATGCAAGTCTTACATTGTGACACTGGCATTTGCCTCAAGCATTTGATTTAGTGTAACAGCAGCATGTGCAGCATTGACTTTAGCATGAGGATAACCCCAGTGATCTATCCATCCAGGATAGAATTCAGAGTTTACTAGTGGTCCGTGTGGTTCGTGATTTCTCTGAACTTTAAAAGCAGCTTTGACGTCACCACCTGAAATGCAACAAGTGGCATTGTTAAACAAAGGATACTGGACAAAATAAATTGAAACAAAATAAGGGAAGTTATCAGGCGCGAATATAAAAAACACCAAAAATATCACTTATTGGAAATAAACACATTATCTGGAACATAATTTTTGGCTGATACATACTGTCACACAAAACTGTAAATATAAATGTATTTCATTAAAAGTAGCTCTCAAATTAACTGTCAATAAGTTCTTTACCAAATATTTGAACCTTGGCTACATTTCCATCATAAAAAATGCTTATTTACATATGGTGACGTGCAACTGTGTTGTTGTGTTATGTAACAATGTAGCAAAACAATGCAAATAATTAACAACTCATTTTAAGCTGTTTGATAGTAAAGCATATTCAATCATCAAATTACCAAGAAAATGTTTAAAAAATACTGAAAATCTAATTTTATAACCCGTACCCACTTCTCTGGCTAGAAACTTGTACTGCAATTGTAAAAAACATGTATTTTCAAACTCTGATTGTAGCTCATGGAAGCAGTCATTTTGCTTCGGGTTTTTTCTGTTACCAAGCCCAAATCTTCGTCTGGAAGAGCCATCTACTGGATTTAAATATAACATCAATGTGTCCTTGCAAAGTCCGTAGCAACCAAATTATGTGCGGTTGCTAAGTGTTTTGTAGAAACGTAACAAAAAACAATGACTATCTTTAACAGAGATTCTCTCAAGGTTATGTTTTTCAGTGAGCAGTCTGCACCTCAACTTCAATGTGGATTGTCTCAGCTTAGAAATAACATAGAGTGATCAAAATGATCCTCAAGAAATGATGATTCGGGATATGTGAATAACTAGAAAAGCCTAATTGCCGACTTATGGACAATTTTGCTATGCAAGCACACATTTGGTGTTTTATAAAACTGATACATTTCCTAAATGTGCAAATTTATAAGATGAGTTTTTTGTTATATAAATATTTAACCATTATAAAATTTTGTAAATGTCTCACACAGATATGTAGGTGGTTTGCCCTAAGCTAAAATCACATGCACCAACAAAAGCTCATTTACTTTTGAAATAACTCACCAGCACCAAAGTCAACAGTTGCATAGAGGCCGTCAATTTTGCCACACTTCATGTAATGCTCACCGGCTCCATCTGTTGTAAACAAAACAACTTCCTCGCCAAGAACTGAGCGAAACTTGTCATGCAGGTGCCTCATGTAAGCAAAATCACAGGCGTAAAAGCTTCCATATTCATTTTCCACCTAAATAGCAAAACAAACAAAAAATCATAATGCATAATGCTCGAAATTTACGCAAAGAGATGACCAATTTAATTAAAGAAAATTTTGTGTGGGACTAATTTTATTTAAAATAGAAGAATGGAAAGAGGAAATGTTGATATATGTCATCACTTTTCTACATTTTTTAATTTACTTGTCAGCAGATGATTTGACTCAATTTTATAATTCACAAAGTTGGCAACTTGAAATAAAGCTTTCAATTACTTATTTCTTTTAAGCAGAATAGGAACTAAAGCTACAATACAGCAAATAATAGAAAAAATACACCTGAGTTCACTTTACACTATTTTACTACGCTACATAAATAATGAATGATATGAATTAAAGGTAATGCATATGGGCAAGTTAGTTTCGTAAACAAGCATAAAAATCTTGATGGAATCAGTATCAGTTCTAAACATAGAGTAATCCTGAAAGCCAACTGAAAAGAACAACACTGAAAGACATGCAATACGAATAAAATGTCCTTGGGTTTTCACACCTGTACTGTAATTATTGGCCCACCATTTATGTACAACAGGTTTTTAATTTTTGGAAGCAAGACGTCAAGCCACCTGTCAACCTCTTTGATGTAGGACGGATCACTTGTTCTCAGCTGCATATGAGGATTTTTTTGCAACAGCCAGTAAGGAAAGCCACCCTAGTACAATGAAAAATGTGTTACATCTACTCTGCCATAATGTTACATGACTTATGTTTTTGTAATATTGTACAGTTATATTATGATACGTTTGTTTCTTTATACTGTAATGAAACAAACTCACGGATGACATATGAGTAACCAACCCATTTCATTATGGATGCTAATAAAAATCAGCAGGATTCTAGAGAATACTGTTCACTTAATTAAGTCAAGCTGCCACTTTTCATAACAGAAAAGCAGGCTAACCAGTTTACTAATTATAAGGCATGTTAGCTCAAAAACTTAAGAATATTACCATGTCACGTTCACCGTCGATGTATGGTCCAGGTCGAAGAATAACAACGAACCCTAATTCATGAGCCAGTTGAAGGTATGCTTCGAAATCGTTTTCTCCGGAAAAATCGTAAATGCCAGGTTGAGGCTCATGAAGATTCCATGAGATGTAACTGTTATAAACAGTTTACATTTAAATTTGTAAAGTTTCAACTGTAAAACTTCAAAAATCGGGGTATATTTTGGTAATTTCAACACATCAAGGAAAGCTCTATAAATGGCCAGATTTATAATTTGTGAAGCTGATTAGGATTATGGTTAGGATTAGAGTTGGACTAAGGTTGTGGCTAGGGTTAGGATATTTAAATTGTGTGGGGAATTATAAACTCCTTCCTTACCTTTTTACTATAACAATCATCCAAAAAAACAAAATCATTGAATAGAGATTAATTGTAGAGAATTATGCTAGCCTATCTAAGACAATCCTGTATGAGGAATACATGGTGAAATGGGGCAAGACCACATAATTAACGTATATACTAAAAATTTTAGTAGCTATCGACCACCTACACTTAGGTAGGCAGGTATAGAAAGTTCTGTACTCAAGTAATAACACAATTCCTCTGACTTTGTTTGAAGTTAATGTAAATATTTACATTTGCCCTTTACTGTGCATGCAGCCATAAACACACATCCTACTGTATGATCTTAGGCATCAAAAGGTCAAACAGGCTAGTAATAAATTAAATGCAGGATCAATGCAGTGAATATAAAGCCCTATTGTGAAAAGTAAAATGTGTGTAGATGTTCGTAAACTATTAGCTATACTGTCCATAAAATCACTACCATTAGCAAGTTACTACAGTAGGTGCCTTATAGGCCCATTGGCACCAAAACATCTTAATCTGGCGGTACAAACCCACTATTAATTAAATTTTGAAACTGAGAGATAGGAAATGTAAAAAAGTTGCAATACAGCATGGTTTTAACCAGGAACATTCACCTTTTGCTTACAAGGTAGACCCTTAGAACACTAGGCCATCGTATCTCAACTGATCAAGACAATTGAAAGTTCATGCCTTATAGCTGGACCAACCAAATTTGGCATTTCCAATGTTAGGTTGCTCACACTAAAGAGAATCTAACTAGTTAGATAAATTTTGTTTTGATTAATACCGAGCTTAAAATAAACATCTTAGTTTGCCCTACTTTTTGCAGGTGTAAGTGAACGTAAAAAAAAAATTGTACGTTTGTATAGCATTCAGACCAGCTGCTGCCATCTTCTTCATCCGGTCTTGCCAGTAAGCACGTGGAACTTGGAAATAGTGCATAGCACCTGCTATGTACCGAAATGGTTCTCCATCTCTAAGCCACTGGTCGAATTTGTAGTCTATCTCAAATGTATGGATATCATTGTGCACGTAATTCTGTAATAAAAAATACACATATCTGCTTACCGCTTCTTAAAATCGAAATACACATTGCCAAGCTCAGCAAAGATGTATTTAATACTTTCACTTCATAGAACTTTCAAATTCTTAATAGCAAGAACTGCATCAGGTTGATAAGTGTCCTATGACATCAACAAATTTTATATCATTTTTTATCAAAAAAAATCACAACTTTTCCACTGCTAACAGTCATCTTACAACGTAGAAGACGACTGCTAGTGTGTAGTGGAAATGTTGCAATTTTTTTTAAAAAATGATATGAAATTCGTTAATATTGTGAAACATTTATCAAATTTCACTTTATATCGCAAAACCACACAACTTGACAGCTTACACCCTTGATCACCATCCCCTTGATGGCCCTTGGAAAGTGCAGAAAAATACCAGTTGTCATACACACACTTAGCTTGCACTCCCTGATATTTCACTACAGTAATCACGAGTAGCCTTTCTCAGAAAACTCAACAGAAAGCTACGATTGAGATACAGTTACCTCACCAGCCAGGATAACAAGTCATCAGGAGGGTGTCACTAAAGCATGTTTCTGACTCAGAAATTTACGTAACTATGTCAGATGGGTCAGGGGAGTGCTGTAAATGCCATTCTGCTTGGAATTCAGGCAAATCATACCCTGCATTTGAGAAAGTATCTAATGGTACCCAATACCAACAATAACAATAGTGACAACTCTTATCTACAAGATAGACTATATTTCCTACATTTTGAATTCTTTTGGGTTTTGGTGAATGGTTTCTAACAGGATTTTTATCCACAACAGATTTCTATCATTAAGCCAATATAACTGATCGTCTCACTTCTTTATATTAGTTAGCTGTATGCTAAGAATACAAACACTTCAGTTTTTTTTTATCTAGTAATTCTGCAATGTTACTCTTGAGAATGGCTGCCATTAGGTGATCAAAATATTGAGTTTATAATCTATCTGTTTTAAAAAAATAAAAATTGCAAGTATTAAGTTTTTAAATTACTTACCGTTTTAGGCAGAACAGCAGGTAAAAAACTCAGAGCTAAGAATGTGACTATCAGACGCAGACCAAACATTTCTGACACATGCAAAGTTGCCTATAGAATACTGAATGTGAACAGCAGTTGATAGAAGCTTGATAGAAAAGAAAATTACAAGCACAGCAGTCTTCTCATTTCAAGTAGCCATATAGTGCAGAAACATCTAGAAATAAATTGGAAATTAAAAGAAAAGTACAAAAGGATTGTAGGAAAAGGTTTTTTATACCCAAATGATTTGTTTAAAATACCGCAGAACACACTAAAATTTCCAGACATGTTTTAACAAGTGCTGATCTCATCATACATGTTGAAACATGTCTGGAATCTTTAGTGTGTTTTCGTGTATTTTAAATAAATTTGTATGACTTTATACTTTATCTGACTTTAAAATGAATAACACAGTAAGATGTAAACACAAACACTTATGAAGGTTTAGTTCTTTCTCCCCACAACCTACAACAGGTCAAAAAACCCAAAGGAAAAGGGGTTTCAACGTCTCAGAACTCACAGCATTTTTCAGAAAACCCTTGCAAGCTTTATTTTATCAATATGAGTAACTAGTGTCAAATGCTGTAGTCGGGAGAATCGACCATGTGCTCGCGAATAAGTACTAACAATTCGTTTTCCACTCGACAGTTCAAGCCATTACAGAATACTTAGATTCTTATTTTAGACATTTACGTTAAATGTCATTATTACGTACTTTTGAAAAGGTTTCAAAAACATGTCATAAGTGATAGTAGGTCTATGCAATAAGGAAGGTTACTGATACACGTAATAAGACAAATGAATATTTGGGTTTTTTAGTTAAATGCGATAGGCTTTGGTGTGCATTACCTCAGGTTTGCAATAATGACATTCCACTGCATATAAGCGAAATAATTTTGTATACACGAATTGAAATCTTAATAACAAACCCTAGTTCTTATGTAATTACATGGAATATCATTCTGAAAGGGAGATCTATCTCCAATTATAGCCCACCCCTCCCCCAGTTATTATTAGTGTTGTTTGTCAGATAACATTAAAAGCATATGTTAGGTTTTCAACCTGCAAGATGAACATATTAGTTCACTTACAATCCTAGTGAAATACTTTGTGAAAAGATTTAGCTTCATCTATGTATATTAAACCAACAGGCATTCCTTGGTTAAGCTTTAAGAGACAAATTCAAAAAACACTAGTAAGCTACTTGTGGCAAAACTGTTCTTTAGAAAAACATGCTGTGATGCACTAGCTGGATTCCTGTGGATAAGTTGCCAGCACTTTTCACTACGTTTCTGACAACAAGATGGTTGACGCAACATCCGTTTGCCAGTTGCAGTGTCAAGAATTGTTGAAAAGGCTCATCGTACCTCTAGCTGTGGGCGTTGTCCCAATTTGTAAAATGTCACCTTAAAATATAGGGCCTTTTGTTGGAGTATCATGTGTTATGAATAACTTAATGTAGTGTGATAATAACTTGATATGGATAAGTATTACAAAAATGCAGTCTGCCTCTAATCATACCTCATATGTATTAATACAGGAGACCACTAATGCATAAATACTTGCCCAGCACATTTTTAAAACCATTAATCATTTGTAATTTTATAACTTCCTCCACCAGAGAATTCCAAAGATCTATTTCGGCATTTGAAAAGCTGTGCTTGTATCGCTCAGTGTTGGCTCTGTACTAGTAAAGTTTGAGTGAATGACCTCTGGTGCAAGTACGACTTAAAGTGAAGAAAGTTTCATGATTGATGTCAGTGAGTCCATGTAAGACCTTGAACATCTCAATCAGTCTACCACGTCGTCTACGAGAGGAGAGCTGATGGTCCAAGACACTGTAGCTTCTCAGTATATGATAACTGTTTAGCCCTTGGATGGTGCTGATTGCTCTCTCTTGCACCCATTCTAAGATGTCGATGTCCTTCTTAAAATATGGGCCCCAAACCTGACTTACATAGTCTAAGTGAGGTTTGACAATAGACAGATAAAGAGAAAATATGACATGAGATGATCTAGAGGTGATTGTATTTGAAATGAGTTCGAGAAGTTGATTGCCTTTCTTCGCTTTGCTAACGATATGGCTGCGGAAGTTAAGACTGACATCAGTGGTGAGTACGAGGTCTACTTCTTGGTCAACAGCTGGTAAAACAGTGTTGCTTGTATCGCTAAAACAATATTAATGATGATTGTTGTTACGTTTCACATTAATAACTTTCCATTTGGAGTCGGAGGTGTTAAATTTAACTGTGAACATTTATCCAAGGTTTGGTAATTAACAGACGATAATTGGAGATGGCAGGAAAATTTGCTGTCTTTGAAATCACATACTGCTCGACATCTCCAAGTGCCGCTTCCTTGTTCCAATACCGCCATGATCAACCTCAACTTAATGGTTCGGCCTCAGTTTGCACTCTCTCACACTGTGTACTGTCTCGTTATTTTCTATTAACACTTTAATTACTGCATTAATTTTGTGAAGTTAAATAAATTTACTATTGCTATTTTCTCTGGTGACGTACAGCACCTCGCCATCAGTGACAAGATACACAGGAAATGGTGAGTTAAAATCGAACAAGCGCGAACGTCCGTAGTGTACTTGATGTGTAAATCCCAACATGATTTGATTCTCTTCCGCTTCGTTCAGTCGTTTCTAATCATTTGCCATGTTTAAATCAGCAGAGTAGACTACCTTCTTCAATGATCTTACTTTGCCTGTTGTACTTTTTTCGACTTCAAAAAGACATTCGATTCCGTTCCACACCAGCGTCTCTTACTTAAGTAAATAAATTTAATAAATGCGATGGCTCTAATTAACACAACTACACTTACCAACAACTGGGTTCAAGACTCAAAACAAAACAACATGTGACATTTTAAACGAACAATAGCGGAGATCTTCGTCGACTTGTAGCAAATGCGCGAGAGGATAGAAAATTATGTAACCGATAAACAAAAATCATAAAAAACTGCACCTGTCATGGTATTTTACCATAGAATATTTTATGCGCAAACGTATTTGCTCACACTCATCACTAACAAATATTTATAGCAAAGCAGTAGACAATAATTTAAGTCTTTGCAGCATTTCATTTTTCGCTGATTTCGCCTGGTATCATGGGCATGGGCTTCTCCCTTTTTTTAATGTAGTGCACTTGTGTAATTCATTTAATTATGTTACTTGTTTTGAACTATTATTAGTGTACAATTACATTTCGATTCTTAGAAGTGTCAAATCAGTATTTTTTCTTATACTTGGTAGCTGATATACGTGCAGCAGCCACAAAACAACGTTTTCTCTGTTATCATGTTTAACCAAAAGTTAATTACCACTACTACTAGTGCCACTACCAGTTAAGACTTAAGTTATGCCAGGTATAACTGGCTTCTTCACACTCTGGCCTCTAAACTACTCTTTATTTGATCTATGACATACTTTATATACGTTTTCATTCACCATATCATAATTGTCATTCATACTCATATATATATATATATATCATACATATATACACATTCATACATATATATCATTGGCTGTATGCATCACTTCATAACATTGTCGTTAATAATTATCCTTGCTATTTTAAATCTTTAAATGTCATTAAATCCATTAAATGGTTTAGTGACACTAGCCTATATGGCTGGTACTGAGTGTGCCAGTAATAACACTGCGCCTTTGTGCTAGAGAAGACACAGACGATAAATCAATATCATGCATGCACTAAGCAAAGACGATGCTTTGAATTGCTTCAAGGCACGAATATACATTATATACTGTGGTGACCATACAACGCCAGCATATCCCAATGAAGGACGGACAAAATGGTCAAGGCAAAATGACACATTAATTTCTGTTTTTTACAGTTCACTTTATCAACCAATACCTCTACTGGCTTTCTTTTCAAATTCAGCCATATGATCATCAAACTCCTATCATTAGACATAATCACTTCTAGATCTGTAAAAGTGTAAACTTCACTAACCATTCTATTATTAATTGTATAGTTATAACTGACATGATTTCTCACAGGTAATAGTGTGCACTTAATAAGATTCAACTGCAAAATCTTCTGATCAGACCATGTATGAACAGAATTACGGTCGAGCTGAATTGTTGCATAGTCAAACTAAGAATTGATTTCTCTGAATAATTTAATATCATCTACAAACATTCTTATATTAAATAAATACAATCCAGGATATCATTTACATATAAAATAAAACAATAGAAAACAATATTCACCTGGCAGAACATTCACACAAGCTCTGCTATGTTGACAAGTAATTTGTAAAATAATAATAATGATCCACTTCGGCATTAATGTTACAGTAATTAATAAACTACCATACAGTTACAGTAGTTAAGTAGTAGTTACACTTATAGTCGCAGAACTATATAGTATCATACCTATTTTGTATGTCTAGTGGACCATAATTCCGCTGCATATTGATGAAACACTCTTACAGTAAAAGCAGTTAGGCACAGAAAAAACAGGCAAAGTGCATCATTAAGAATTAATTTGTATAATTAGGCAAAAAAATCATTTAACATTACAGTTTATGAGCTGCATCTCAAACATCGTATCAGTCTAACCTTGAAAGAACTAAAATCGCAACAACTTTTTCTTGGCCCCTTATATATATGAAATCATTAATAAAGTTATTTCTTTTTTACCTCAAAATCTATACCGCCGATTTAATTTTTATCTTATTTTTCAACTACTTTGTGAGTTTGCTAAATTTCGATCTTGGTCTAAAAAACGCTAAGTACTATGTTGGCCACTATTATAGGTATTGGGATATATGCCTTTTATGAACTTGCTATGTGGTGTCATTAACACTGAGATAATAAAATAAATATAGAAACATCTTTGCTGAGCTTGATACATATTCTTCTATCATGATGACAGCTTTTACTCAAGTAAACTGGTGCATCTTTCACATGAACTGAATGCATTTACTTTTTAGATTGAAAAATTATTATATTGATTTTCTTTGTAGATTGCTATTAAATGAGTTTGCATCATGGATGGAGCTGGTGCAGGTGCAGCTGCAGGTGAGTTAATTAGACATATATGTCATTAAAATGATTTTTAGGGTAATTAAGATACAAAGGCTTTTCGCAGCATACGGAAGTTGAAGCATACAACATTAGTAAGACTAGTTTCTACATTAGCAAGCAAATACATTTGAGCTATCATTTAAGATTAATGCTGCCATCATATCTTTCGGTCTGTGACAAACGCTGTTTAGTATGATTAACGTTAGAGTTGATCCTTACAAAGTCATATTTCTTCACTTGAGTTTTTATAAAAGACAAAGGCCTCCAAAGTATTAGAATTAAATTTTGTTTCATGCATGCCGTGATTTTAACAGAAGTTTTTAGAAAACTTTTCGAAATTTCTCGTTGTTCATCAAATTCTGCACATTGTACTTATTTTTAAAAACTGAACTTCGCTACAATTTCAGTTTAGTTTTTGTAAATATGTATGTACATGCTAAAATTGCTAATGTCTCGTTGTTTAACAGAATGTACATGTAACACTAATGCTAATAATAATGAATTTTTTAGACTTAGAGTCACCAAGTGGGATCCACAAGTCAAAGTCCAGTAAGCCAACAATGGCTATTTATAAGCCTCCAGGTAAGTTAATAAATTGTCGTCAAAAATACTTTGGTATTTGAATGCCAAGAACATTTTTTCACCAATTATTATGTGCATCAATTGCCATTTCATTGTGGTACATGGGTCGCATTAAACATAAGTTTTTGAATTCGCTTAGTTGTGATGATTATTTATTCTGACTAAACTATTTTCTAATCTTACACAAGCAGCAATGATCATGAAGGATCCAGGGTAACTTGCATCAGATTGAATGTAATTATTAACACAGAAGTGCATACTGGAAATTGCTACTTTTATTTTGTCAATGCATGATTTTGTCAATCATTTTGCCTTCTTTATAGTTAAATGCAGCATTGTCTTCTGCTGGATTTTTTCTAAAAAAGGGCATATTAACACAATACCAAGCGTGTTCAGTTTATTTATTTTAATGCTTGTTTCATACCTTCTGAGAGGTCCAGATATTGAGTCTTAAAAAGAAACTACATTCTCATATGATGAGTGGTGTGTTAATACAACAGTTTGTATTCAAACACCTGGAAGCATATCCATGTCTAAGTTTTGTGCAAATGCATGATTCACATTCACCCAAAACCAATTGCTATCGGAATGTGCATGCAGCAATACACAGACAAGACCTGCCATTTCCTAGGGACTTAGCACTTCTTGTCCAGTTTTCTAGTTTCCGCTGACCCGTCTTGTGGAGACTGATTACCTTCCTAATTAGGTGTGTTTTTGTCACTTCAGGACCTGCACATAGTATTTCTTCCATTTGAGTTTTTCTGAATGCCATTAACTTTAATAATACACATGGAAGCAGCCAATACACATCGTGCATTACAGATCACTCTTCATGCTGTGCACGCACACAGATTTGTACCTTTAGTCAATATTCGTTTATGAAATGAATAATTTGATGCATGTTCACAGATGAATAAAAAAAATTTTAAGGGTTTTAAAACTCTGAGAGACAGAACAAGACATTATTACTGTTAATGCTTATTGTTTTTTTCTTATTTGTCCCATTCATCACAAGCTACTTTTGTGTTTAACGGGGCAGAGTTAATTCCTGTAATTCACAGTCATGGAATGCTCCTGGTAAAGTTTATGTTTGATGGTCACTTTGTCTCTAGGCAAGCATACACAACTCTGCCCTCCTTATTGCTTGTTCTCAAGTTTCGCCAAGCACAATGACAAACGTTTGTCAGATTAAAACATGTAGTTGTCGCTGATGCATGCTTTTCTGACCAGTAACTTAGATTTAATTGGTATTTAGTAAGTGAACACTATTAGTAGAGCATTTTGGTAATGTTGAGTGACTGTTAGCAGTAAGTTTGCATGTTTTTTGCTTATGCATGGTTGTTTGTTGATTATAGCCAGGAGACAATTTATGGAACATGTTCTTCAAGCAAATGGCATCAACAACTTTTATTGTAGAAAAAGTAAAAGAACAGGTGTGTTGCCAGTGTTATTTTGTGGTTTGGTTTACATTTATTATTGTTGTGATGTGTATTTTGTTTGTTTAAGTGTATTTTACTGATATTGCATTTTTTTCTTGATGATTTGTTTTGGTGTCAGTTTACTATGATGCTTGTACATTACAACTGGTAATAGTTATGATTACAGTAAAAAAACATAGCTTGTAAAGTATCATCTTCAGGTGCACATTATATTTTCCTTGGGTTTCTAAGGATAGTAAAATTGTTGTAGTACAGTAAAAGCAACCCTTTTCTGTACTAATCCTGTTAGACTTTTTACGATGTACAACATTAATCTAGTTAATAACATAATTTAGTATTGTTGGTAATTGTTCTTTTAATCTCCCTTTCTAGGGATGAGGTCAGACACGAAGGAAGTGCGAGAAGTTCCTGCAAAGCCTGCTGAAAAGGTACAGGATAATGTTGCCACATGTGTAGTGTATTGTATTAGTTACAATCATGTAATGCCTCATTATAATACTATTTTTTGTGTTAGCTATTACTTTAGGCCTTATTTTATATGTGTAGACTGACAGCATCAAGGTACGACATGTTTGTTAATATAGACATTGTTGAAATTCCTTAAATATCTTAATGTGATAAAACATGAAATTACTTTTGCTTACCAAAGGTATCTAAAGACCTTTTAAATAGCAGAAAACTATCACTTGCTGTCAAATTATAAGCAGATTATATTCACTGCGACTGTTTGTAGTGTACAAACAAATACTTGTTGGATAAAGCAACTGCATGAATGAAAAGATTTTTGTACATAATTTGTTAAGAAACATAATGGAGTCAAAGTGAAGAAGGAAGAAATCACTCTAGAAGAGATTGATGTTGAAGGTTATATTGAAGAAGCTCGTCCATTCCTTGAACATGCAGTAACAGGTGAGTCATAATTCTAGAGTACATATTTAATATACAAAATGATACAATGCTGTACAAAATGTTAGTAGAACTACATCTATCGATGGCCACGCTTCTTGGGCTTCCACTGATAATTATATGTAACCTATAAGAAAAGAAGTGGATATTGTAAATTTTAAATTGTCGTGACTTACAAAACGTTTTTAAACTTCCTTTGTGTGATACTAAGTAAATCCCATCAACAAGTCTGTTTCGTAATTTTTTTAGATCCAAGCACGCTGGAGCCAGTATATATGGGTGAAGTAGCAAAAGTCATCTGTAATCGAGCTATGGACGAAAAGAAATATTGCTCAGTTGCTGGCAAAATGTTTAAAGTTATTATTCAGGTACTTAATATCGTAATGTATCTGGCATATGTAGTGTTACACAAAAGCTATTGGCTGTGTGTGACTGTGCTTGTTATAAAAAATATGTCATAAAAAAGAATTGTCAGTGAGGCCAACTGAACTGGAAGAGTAGGTTCATACAAGAATGAAAGACAGAGAAGAGAGCAAAAGTGAGAGAGAGAGTGGAAAACAAAGGCAGAGCATGTGAGAGAGAAAGAGGAGCAAGAAAGGGAAAGAGAGAGAGAGGGGGGAGGGAGGGAGAGAGAGAGAGAGAGAGAGAGAGAGAGAGAGAGAGAGAGAGAGAGAGAGAGAGAGAGAGAGAGAGAGAGAGAGAGAGAGAGAGGGAGAGAGAGAGAGAGAGAGAGAGAGAGAGAGAGAGAGAGAGAGAAGAAAGAGAGAGAGGGGGGGGGAGGGAGGGAGGGAGGGAGAGAGAGAGAGAGAGAGAGAGAGAGAGAGAGAGAGAGAGAGAGAGAGAGAGATATGAGGCTAGGTGCTCAAAAATGAATTCATCTGTCATTGAAGAAAAAAGAAGAAATGGTGCAGAAATTATGTTTGCACATTCTAAGTATGGGAGATTTGAAATAATTTTTTATGTTTGTTGCTTAATGCTCTTATTTTTTGTAGAAAGAAGCTGAATCTCGTGATAGTAAAACATTCCATCAATGTCTGATGACAGCGTTGGAATTACTACATGAGCAGCGGGAGAGAATGAAAGAAGAGGAGGCTTTCACCTCTTATATATTTCTCTTGTCTGAAACTTACAGGTAATTAGTAATGTAAATACCTATAAATTTTCTTTCTTGTCCAGACCAAATTTCTAAAAGTTTTGTTGAGAAATAGATCTTAATTTATTTACAAAAAAACTGACTCATCTAGAAAGTAACACTAATATTTCATGACTTGTACACAGTTCTTATGTTTTAGGTGTCTACATTCACTAAAGTGTGATCTTGCTAAAGCACTGGAGTTTCTATTTACGTGTTTTGATTCTGTATTGGACCCTGAAGATGGTAACTACAATTATGAAGAGGTGCGGTACATCAGTTTTTTTTCTTATTGGAAGCTTCTTAATATATCTTCATCATTTGTCTCGTCACAAAATTGTTATCTAAATTTTTGTCAAAAATGGAAATATTCTTTTTTAATCTGAATATAATAAATTTTAAACTCCTTTAAAAGCACTCTTGAGCATTTTTAGCAAAAATTGTGACATACAGAACATTGGTTAATTGTAGGGAAAAAAATCATTTGCGAAAGTTACATTAGTGTGGTTCGAACCGAAGACTTTGTTTTGACTGTTTTCTACTTTTAAATGTATGGTGGCAAAATTAAAATTGTCGTAAAATTATTTGTGCAGTTAATTGGAATTATCTTTGCCAATTATAAAACTAACATCCACTACTGGGTGACCTTGCCAACCAAGGCAAACTTTGTCCCAAATGCTTGGCACATGATTTAATAATGATTTCATTTAATTCAATGACAATGAGATAAGTGGGCTTCATTGCATAAGTGGCGAAATTCATCGAGGGTTCTTTACTGCTCGAATATCAAAATGTGAAAGGTTTATGGCAGATTGGTTTCGAGACATATGAGTTTGTCTCATGCACAGTGGATGAGACCTTCAGGCAGTCAGATAATAAGCAAAATCTCAAAATGCTGCAAAGTTTAAAAAACAGTACCATCAACCAATATTCAATGGCTCATCGTATTTTCTTTCTACAATGCTGTCCATTTTAATAATGTTATTTCCTATTTCATTGTATCAGTGTGCATAAAACTAATTCATTCACTTGCAGTCTTGTTTGTTCGTTTCAGTTCGAATGTCTGTGTGCAGTGTTGCTCTCTGTTGGCCAATATTTAGAAAAAGATGCCTCAGACAAGATGGGAAATCTTGTGAGTCAGGCAAGGAGTTTATTCATAAATGGGCTGGTGCCCGAATGGGCACGTCATTTGTTATTGTTTATAATTGAACTGAGGGCTTCTCGATGGTCTTTACCTGATGAAGTGAGCAGGTGAGCTTTGTAACTTGCTGAATCAATAAAGTTTCTGCATGAAAAATGATCACTTGGTCTCTAGTGAGAATTTGGCTTCTTTTTAGAATGACCTATAAGCTTATGAGGTCTGGTTGTTATGGCAGCTGTCGTTAACAATGCTAATATTGCAAAGTGTATTCATAGTGTAAATGGTAAGTGAAGTACGGTAAATTTTGTAGTGCAACATGTTATGAAAATATCTCTTTCTGTTTTTGAACCATACACACCCACTTTTCTAGACTTTCTGTGTTGGTTTTTATGCTTTTCAAGGCAAACGTTAAAAAGACTATTCATACAATTAATTTCTCATGTTTGATGCTGAAGCACTTATTCTTATGCTGTTTTTGATTGATTTAAAAACAATCTGACTCTTTTTAGGTATTATCAAGAAAACAACCACCATTGAAACCTGATGATTTATTTTCAAATGGCATCCCAACAAGTTACGCCTTTATTTATTTATTTTTTTGAAAAATCAAAAACCATTTTCTCCGCTTGAACGGATAGCTTATTTAAAAGTACACTCATTGTTATTACCCATAGGTAGTTCATTAATTTAATGCTTCAAGACATGTCTCTGTGTGTTATTATATGCATACATACTATACATTTTTTGCTGACATTTATATTTGTCAGTTACACCACTTCATGCACTTTATCAATTAGCAAATCCTGTGTTATTATTTTAACATAACAGTTTTTGCAAGGAGTTTACAATTCCCCATACAATTTAAATGCCCTAACCCTAACCCCAACCCCAACCCTAATTTAACCCTAACCCCAACCCTAATGCTAATCCTAAGCCTAATCCTAATCCACTTCACAAACTAATTTCTTGCATGTGGGAATTGTAAATTTTAACCCGGTTGTTAAGGTGCTAAGTACACAGTGGTAAGATTACTAGTTTTAACCAGTGTGTACACTTATTTTTACATTCTCATTTCTATAATCTGTGATGCCGGATTACAAAGCATTAATCAAAGCATGAGTGCCAATAATACTCCATCTGTATTCTATGAGCTTACTATTTAATCATTAACTTTTTCTTATTTATTTTTTAGAAACAGTTTATGTTATGGTTATTGTATTATATTTAAGTTATTTTCCCTTTAAGAATTAAAACTAGTCATTTAATTATTTAATGGTTATAGTTCATACAGTTTCCCATAAATGCAATCAATTAAAAATGAAAACTTTTGCAAATTTACTAAATACTCATTATGTTTCAACTTTATGTCTACTCATTTTTTTACTTAAGTCATTTTGAATATACTATTTAAACCAATAGGTTTTAAGATGCAACTTTGATGTTTTGTATTATAAATGAATGTTTGAAGATACATTTTCATAACTTAATGTAACTGCTAGGATTAGTACCTGAGTGAATTTGATTTCGCACATGTATAAGTTCAGAAAGTTGCGTTTGTATCCTATAGCAACATGTCTAACCTTGATTCTGATGAAGTATTTTTTATACCTGTATCTACTTCACAGCTTATGTACTATATGCTAATAAGTAGACATGTACTCCATTTTTCAGCTATGATGATACTTTTATCTGCAATCTCGATGTTTTCCCCTTCTCACTAACAAACTTGATATTTGTTGTATGGATATTGCTTTACCCTTGCCTGTCAGCCCTTGAATGTCTGCCCATATAGTTTCGTTCCCTGTTTCGTTGTTTAAGTCCACTAATCGTATAAAATCAGCATGATCGTACTAGCAAGATAAATGTGCCAAAATTATTTGAACCTTGCATTAAGATCAAACTTTGGTAGTTGTCCTTACTGCATCTATTACAAGTAGAAAGTGGCATGTGTTTAGTATGAATGTAAACTGTGCCATTATTTTTTAAAGCTTAGCCATACAATGTGAAAGTCATGCATTGTAATTTGGTTGTTATACTAAACTTCAATTAAGCTAGGTAGTGACTGAACATTAAGTGTTAAAAGCTGCCATTTATATGATTATTCTGTTGTTTCTAATACTAAATATAATTTCTAAATGATTTTTTGTAGCTTGTTGAACTTGAGCAAATTAAATTGAAACTCTTGTTTTTATTGCTAATGTTTACAATTGAAAAGAAGCTTAATTAAATTTTTGTTAGTAGGTGCAAATGAGCAAGAATCTAATGTTAATTGCTTTTTTAAATTTTTGAGCAATTAGGCTTATCTTATATTTATGCAACTTATTTTGTGCAGTATTTGTTATAACTTAAAATGATTTGTATTAAAAAATAAAGCTTATTATTTTATTTCGTATAGTATTTGTTATAACTTAATATTATTTGTATTGAAAAGTGAAGCTTGTTACTATGTGTAATGGTGCTTGAAAATTTGCTAGTATTACACTGTGCATGCAAAAAGACTAAAAATGATATCTTAATAAATTCTAACAGGTGTTTTATTGCATGGTTATAAAGCAGATAGTAGCAGTGTTATCAAAAACTTTGTGTTGGTTTAACAACGTAGATGAATTGAGAAGTCTAGCTACTAAATGCTGTGATGTAGATTGCAAAGTTGTTGGCTTGCAGCAGCATTATCATTTGTACATTAAATCTGTCGTAATTTTTATGGTTTTAATTTAGACAGTCATTAATTTAGATCACCGTAATCAGCTCATTACACGAATCTACTGCTTACTGAGTAAACTCTGTTTAGCTGAAAAATATCCACCAACATTGGTAACTTACTAAGGTTGACCAATAGACAACTTAGCACTTTCTATGATGTTATTATCACTCATTATGTAGTAATCTCACTGTCAGTAATTGTCAGTAAATAGTAATTTGACAGTGACATTCTTGCAGTGATAAACACTATTATATTTTGTAATCATATGAGTTTCGTGTTTGAAATAAAAATTTCAATCACAGTTAAAATCACAAGCTTCCGTATATCATAGCTCTGGTTTTTATTTTGGTGCGTATAAGTGATGTCACCCGTTGGCAACACAGTTTCTTTGAAATCTGAAATAAGGTTCTATGAGTATAGATTACATGATTATAATATCAAAAAAATTTATATATACGCATTAGTGCCACCCTGCTGATTGATTTAGAGCTGATAAAAATTAACATAAAATCCATAGGCATACTGACCAGATCTCTTTTCTTATTTTTGTGTTAAGCTTTTTAACAAGCTGTAAACTTCCCACCACAACGACCACATACTGACTTTTTCATGTTAAATTCTCAGCTTATGAAAACTTACAAAGAATATTCCATGGAAAATACAATCAATTTAAGCATTTGTATAAAACACACATTTTGGTATTAGAGGGTTGGTAACTTTTTTAACAAGTGGCATCTTAACAGATGAATGAGAGTTGACAGTATGAAATGTGGCATACAGGGAGTATTAATTTTTGAAAACTTTTACAGTAAAGCCAACAAATTAGTCTCGTGCTCAGTGTATGTACTTGTCAATAGCTTGCATCAGGTATCATCATTAACATATCATAGTGCCCGTCACAACTAATTTGAGTTGTGTTACATTATGTTGTCAAGAATTGTTCAATTGTTTAATGAAATCTTCTAGTCACTTCAATGTGTGCAGTCAAAGCTTTTATAAAACTGATTATTTGTGAGCAATCAAACATTGCATGAAATTAAATGACAAACACTTAAGAATGATACAACTTATGGTCATTTTTAGTGTCATAATATTAATATTGTCATACCTTTTCAAAGCAAATCATGTAGTACTATCAAATAGTGGGAAAGAAGTCATACTTTTATAGTAAAACCTGTTTTTAACAAAACGAGAAAAATCAATAATGTTATAAAAAACAATAACATTGTAAAATAAAGTAAATAAATTTTCAACCAAAAAAGATTAAATTAACAATTCAATAGAATTAAAGTAACTTTCATAACTAAGGTTGGTTTTGAAAGAGGAAGCTGTTTTGCAAAACAAAAGCAAATGTTAGTATGATTGCAAAGCAAACAATTACTGAAAATAGGAGATTATTTTGCATCTGCGTGTTTAGAATTCCACTTCTGGTACAAATAATTTAAGTGGATTTTGACATCAGCAACAAAATTATTTTGTAAAACTATTGTGGAATGCAATAAACTATAAAAACAATAGACAGCAATTACAAATTAGCAATTCAATGCTTGTTTTTTTAGAACAATTTAGATAGATATTGAGCTGAATAGGTGTGAATGTGAATTATACTCGTGCATAGATACCTGGCCAGCCAACCTATAGATGGTGTCGTGATTCCCTCATGAAGGCAGGAAGCCCATAACATTTCCTGCGAATGTTTGAGTTTTTGGTTTCCGTACAGAAAATGTTTTAAAGAGATGTTTTAAAAAGTGTTGAAGACAAACTATCATGTGACGTCATCAGTTGTAGCTATCCAGCTCCACAGTGTAATTCACACCTGTCTGCCTGCCTATAGCGTTGTGAGTTTTTCGAGATCTTAGGCATTGTCATTGGTTTATGCCTTTGGTATTAAGTTGTTCCTTTTGAGCTTTAAAGTCTTGGGTTAATTTGTTTTTGTTCAATTTTTCAGTGCAAATTACACAATGCCTACCAGCATCACCAATGGCGGGCCATGATGCCATCTCTCAGTTTGTTAACTCTCAGCAGACATACCTGTTGAGGTCGGGCCATGGAACAAAATAAGGCACATTCATATCTGTTCAACTCAATACATTACATGGATGTACATACACTGTGATAATTAAAATATGCCTATTGTAGTTTCAGCTTGTTGAGAAAATAATAGTGGCGCTATGCAACACAATGTAGTCAAAACTAATACAAACTTATCATAAACTGCTTACAATTAAACCTAAATCGATGATGACAGGCATCATCTCGTCACTAATCATGTGGACATACTAAAATAATGCATAATAAAACACAAAATGAGTGTTTCACAAAATTATATTACCTTACTATGTAAGTACTAAAAACAAATAAAGTAACCTTTGTTAAATATCACAGAACAATATCACAGCATAAGTTGACTAGATAGTGAATAATGTGCCAGGTTTTACACACGCAAGATAACACTGTATCAATTTGATGTAATGCAAACTAATGTGATGTGTTCAATTCAAAAATAAAGTGTTGCTTAGAGATTAGCAATTTCGTCCTCCAGTTGATCCAATTCACATTTTATGTTGCTAGGCGACGCATCACGTCGGCGCACATCTGGTACATCCAAATTTACTTCACCTCCAGGCTCTTTAGCTAAAATTGGGAAATTTAAAATAAACTTATGACTATACTTTCTTGTTCATTTCTTTATTTATTTTGGTTTTCAGGATCTGCATTGTAAATACCTGCATTTAACAAAGAAAAGCATGCAACAATTAATCTGTCATTTACGGTAATGCAATCAGCTCGTGACAATCACTGGAAAATTCTGAGAAGCCATCAGAAAAATGAGCTAATCAATCATGAATGTGTATTTTATGTGTTTCTAAATAACAGAATCTTGCTTAGTGAAATGCGCAAGAGAAACCTTTGTACATTATAACCTTACAGAAAGAGACATGCTGCATATTTTTTCGCGAATGCCACATTAGTGCAAATGACTGCCAAGACACTATTGATAACATTCATATTTGATAAACTGCTCACTGCACAAAAAATTAACACTAACGCTACAGTATTTCTACTATGGCATTAAAGCATTATTACCAGCTTTAGAGAAAGGCTTAAATTTCTGCTGCTTCAGCGCGGACTTGTCGTTTGCAGAATAAATTCTGTTTATATGCTCCATTAAAGAATCCACCTTTGCTGGTAAAATGTTCACCATTCCTTCCACGTGGCTAAACTTTGTTTGGTCCAAAATGAGTTCTTTTTTGGGCATTTGTGCAACCTACAAAGATTTTTACATACAGTTGAGCACTTGTATCCAGGATCCAGTATTCAACAGCCAGGTTTATTTATTAAATATAGTAGTGGCAAAATCTGAACTTAGTTTATTAACGATAATCATCTAAATTGAGAAATTTGAACTGAGCTGACATCCATGAACATTTCCTACTGAACATGGTGTGACCAGGTGATTATCCATCTACTAACCAAGTATGGAATTGCTTAACTTCGAATCTGTTGTAAGGCACACCCGTGACCACTCACATGTACAGATTCACTCCGCTTGCTCAAAATCAATATTTTATTTGGAAAAATATACAAAAATATGCTAAATATACTAAAACATGTTGATGCACTTGTACAGTTCAGGTTTGCATGTGATGGTGCACCAGTATGTATAACGAATGTTATAAAAGTGTAATTACAAGAATGTGACAAGCCTAGCAAAAATTAACGTCTCGCACAGTTCAGCACAGGAAGTCGTGCAAATACAAATTTATACTTTACAGTACATAAACAGGATTTGTAAGTAAGTAAATATAAAGTAAGTAAATATTTTATTTAGAACTAAAAATTCAGGTGCAGTATTGTACGGTAATGTATTCATACTGCATTTTCCACACATAGACTCACTATGGTACTTTCCTGGCAAGTTAACAAATAAAAATAATAAAAAAGGAAAAAAATTAATATAATATTGTGATTTTTTACGAATAAATAGCCAAGATACGTCAAAAAGAATTTCAGACAGACAAGTATAAACTTCTATTTATCTAAAAAAGTAATGAGTAAAAAAAGAAGGGCATTATTGCAGTTACCATAAATCATGAGCAAGACACTATAGAATATTAACCTTAATTGGAAAACAGAAACAAGCTTCCTAGTATTACTTTAACCAAACAACTTTTTTATTGCATGTTAAAGGCTGAGTATGATTCCACACATACTAATAAACCTTTTCATAGTTTTGCTGTGTGCACGCGCAGTTGCTGTAAGTCAAAGGTTAAGTGAACCCCAGAAACACATCTTAAGAACAACTGCCACATGATCCATACTAGCAGGATCGTGCTTGGGAACAAGAAAAAGTGAACTAGGTAAGATTCTAGATAACTGTTAAAACTGCTACCATTACAATAGCGTGGGCTGCAAGGCGTTGTCAAGCATATGCAAATGTGTTGTTAGGTTAACTAAACCTTTGACCTTTTCACGATCATCATCAATTACTAGAACCATGAAAAGGCTTATTGCTTACTCCTCCAATATGCCGATTAAAACATAAAAGTTATTCCTAAACTGGGGCCAACTGTCATAAAAAATTTGGTAAATCTGAGTTCAATCTATGACTATGTTCATCTATTAAAAATAAAGAAACAACCTTTGTACTACCGATGCCTGTCCAGGTTTTGAAACGTCGTATAATGAAATCCACCATTTCATATTCATTCGGTTGCTTGCTCAAATCGTGCCTAACGTAAGTGAACGCCGCAATGATGATCGTCATGAACATGTTCACTAAGATGAACGTGCAGAGAACGACAAAGATGAAGAAAAAGATTGGTGCAAGAACTGGAGAAGCCATTTGCATCTCATTAAACCTATAAAATTCATGACTCTAATTAGCTGTAATTAACCGAAGTCCTATCATAATATATATATATATATACAGACAAATCATTTTATACTTTGCGAACTGCAAAAAAGTTGGCATTAATGGAGATTAGTACTATAACAAGTTGTATTAATACATACACGTCTATGCAGATATAGATATCTTGTTTTCCCAAAAATATGGATGCTAACCGAGGTTGGCATTATAAAAAGGACCATTATAATGACGTTTGACTGTAAATTGTATTATAATGGTACTCTACCATCTTGTGGCTGGTAATCTGCGATTGGCATGGAAAGGTGGCAGTAAAAAGTTCGTCTTTATTCGGACTCAGAATGTTCTCAGCTAAAGTTTCGAATTCCCCACACACATGAAATTAGTTCATGAAGCAGATTAGAGTTAGGGTTAGGGTATATAATAGGAGGTTGTAATCTCCTTCCATTTTCTCCTCCCTTGCACTTCTTATCTATCTTCCATCACTACCAACCTACACAAGCCTATACAAATTCCGTTTTTCTGAGTGAGTACTCATTTTTACACCTTGTTATTGTACGCCATTACCTCGTGTGTTAGATAAATTAGAGCTATGCAAAATGTTTGCAAATTTGTTTGGAGTATGATCATTTAACAGAATGCCAAATTCTTTTCAAAATATATGCAAAATTTCTGGGACATTTTTTGTCAAACTGCCCAAAAAAACTTATTTCTTTGTAAGGAGCCGGAAAAATGACGTTTTAAAAAATCTTGTAGAAAGAAACAGGGTTCCTGCTGAATAAATATAAATAAATGAAAAAGCAAAAATGTTCTAAAAATAATACATGAAACGCCATACTGCTAGTGATGTCTTTCACTACGATGGGCACCACCAGAAGTTAAAAAATTTGACGCATAAGCAGCTAGGGGGTCTGGAGGCCCTGCCAGAACCCATTTTCCTGTATATAAGCACAATTGAAGGCCTCAAATGAGATCTAAATTCTGGTACACAGACTTCCTCAAATGTGAAAATTTCTGCTTTAATAAATATATTTTACGTACATTTACCTAGATAATATTCATTGTATTCTATTGTAGTAGTCATATATCTTAAAAGCAAGTACGTAATACACTGCAATGCGAATGATCCATTACTTAAACTTAATTTATTTAGTGTCAAGATTATCTATCCAGCAAAATGTGGATAGTCAAACATAAAATTGATTTGTTTATTTGATTAAGTTTACAGCCCACCCACTGTTAATACAAAATTTAACATGTTTGCGTGTGTGCTAATTTATCCCACTGGACACAGCTAAATGCAATTTTACTACATTTTAGACCATTTTGCGGTTGCTAGAAGGCACTAGTTTAAAACTCATTGTGTCACCTAAAACTCGTGACTCAAAATTCCACTACTACTGTGAAAGGGGACCCAGGCCCCTTGGGCCCACCCCCTAAATGCAGAAGTGCAGTTACAGTTAGCTAAAAACTGTCTAGACAATGGAAACCGATAGGAGAATCGATACTATGTAAGTGATATACATAAACATAACTTCACTATGCGAATCAGCTGACTGCTCGGGGATTGAGCAAACAAACAAGGGGTTGGTGTGTTTCTTGATTTACTGCTAAAAAAATTGATTTAGCCATAAGAAATTTTCTCAAGAAATTCTGTGAACGCACGTGCATCTCCAAAAAATCTCCAAAAAAGGAAATACTTTACTTTTGTGTATTGTTTTTTATCCATAATGAAGTGAAGGAGCCACAAATCTGGTATTTGTGAAAATACTGAAAAAGCTTTTGCACTCATAAAACAAGATGAAAAACTACAATTTGACAGAAAAATACAACACAATTCGATCTAAAACAAATCATTGCATAGCAAAATAATTTTCATGTAATATACCTGAACTTGTTAAGAATCATGGCAAAGCTGGTTTCTGCACTACGCAGTACAGTTGCATACTCAAACAGATGTGGTCCAAGAATTAGCATGAACACAAGCGTAAAAGCGAGAAACACGATCAAAAACATGGAGGTGAAGAAAATCAGATCCTTTCCCGAGTAAGCCAAAGTCATACCCAGTAAAGACATCCGTTTATTGAATCTCAGCATCCGGATCATCTTGAATGTAGCCAAAAAACAGATGAATGCCATCATGTAGCCGAGTACTTCATCCACGTAGTTGATGTGCTGCATGTTGATGTAGTTCTTGCCCTTTGAGGACTGAAAGGAGTCGATGACAAAGTCGGCAAGTATCATTCTGGTGAAGTAGAGAACGATGCTAGCAATGCCGAACCCGATGATGGCCCACTCTATGTAGTTCCACACGTCCTTGAAGTATTCCTTTTTTTGTTTGAAAAACTTGAATGCTTCACGACAACCAAAGCCAATAATGAATAGGACGAAGATTACTTCACAGACAATCTTTAACGTGGCATAATCCAATGGTTCAGTCAAGCGAATGGGATCAAACCTGGCAAATGGCAAGATGCCTCCAGTCGACGGGAACTCAAACAGGATATTCCCAACAGTAAACAGATTTACGTAAGGATTGTAAAGAGAAAATTCAATAAAAACAGCTCTCGTATATTTATCAATCCAAGTTTCATCTTCTAATTTCTCAACTTGGTCACGAAGTTCTTGTAGCTCCTCCTTCAAAAACACATAGTATCCTCCTCCGGGATAGAGGCCCACCCTACCCCAGTATGGCAGGCTTGCCATTTCTGCACTGCTTCTGTACGTATACTCATCGACCACGCCTGAATTGTTATGTGGCATCCATCCTGGCGAAAAATTTCTGGTTTCCTCTGTATCAAGAATTGGCCAGTCACTGCACTCTGGAGAAACTTTTTCCATGTACATGCTTACAGAACAGGATCCTATAAAATTAAGATGATTTTTAATTAATACCCTTACTATCGCAATTAGTTTTGTGATTAGATGTTCACATCTTCTTTCTATTTTTGTTCATTTTTATTGATCTAGTTACTTCGGGGATCACATAAGTTTTGTATTTAGTTACTACTTACTCAGTCCTTTGACATGTGATTTTGCTCAATCAAACCACCATTCATTTGAAAAGTCATTACTTATCTGATGAACAATTCTTCCATTCAGTTTTTTATGCACAATTCATTCAATTACTTGCCCACTGACTCATTGCTGTTGTAACATTAGCAATATCTAGGACCACAAATATAACAAAACCAGGAGCTAAACTGTATGCATGCATGCTGCATGCTATATCTACAAGGAAAACATTAGCAACTTTGATTCAGACACAATATGAAGTAAAATACAGTTACACGACACTGACCTGGAACAACTCTGATTTGTCTCATATATATAGGTCCGAGACGTCGGTTCACTCTATCACCCAGGAAACCTTTGTGATACAGAGCTTCTTGGCCATTGTACCACGGTTTTGCTACTGCGGCTTCTGGCAGAATTCTTCTTGTCCAGTTCCAAAATCGAGTGTGCTTATTAATCTAACAACAAAGTGCAAAGTAAACTGTTTGGTGAATTCAGTTATAGTAATCGCTTATGACACTTACCTCTTTACACTTACGTTCCAATTAAAAAGAAAAAAAAACAGTCTCATTATTTTTGATATTTAATCAATGGTAGGAATTAGGGCAAGAAAATACAATTTTAAATTTTAAAGTACATCCCAAAACACTTTCCACATGAAGTTATATAATGCTTTGCATTACATTTACCTGCTTGAAATAATGTAACTAGAAGAGAAACATTCTTGGTAATTTAAAACGTTTGCACCAACTGGTAGAATGACACTGACTCACCTTCCCAATGTGCAAATCTCATTCATCAAAAACACATTTTTAATTTATTAACAAGATGCTGTAATCTATACTTTTACTTAGTTAGCGAAGAATGTGCAACAAATGCTCGATTCAAACGACATACTGATGTAAGTCATGACAGGAGTTTAAATTTACAAGTTTTATACAGTGTTGCAGCTAATACAAACTCTGTGCACAAAAAGCAGCATGTAGGTGATACAAAATTTCAAAACGAAGCTTTATAGCACAAGATTTTCTTGGCCTTAAAACAGCATTGTCTACTCTTAATCCAAAACTAAAGGTGAATGTGAAAAACTAATAATCTCTGCAATAACAGACTTTCTTCAAAATAAATTGTGATTAAATATTGTGATTATTTTGTCACCATCACTTTGCACAGACTGAAATCACGTAAACTGCAATGCTTATAATGCAACAGTTAACTAAACAAGTAAATTACCTAACATTCCATTAAAGCTAGGTTATTCACTTACTTTGTTGAAGTCTAAATACCAGTCACCAGGTGCCAGAAAATGATTACGGAGTGACAGCTGTGTGCCATAAGTGTTTGGATCTCTTTGGCTTTATAAAAAGAAAACTCTTTAATAACAAAACTGCAAACAATTCTTTAACAAAATTTTCAATTAACTAGATACAAGGCTATAGTTTAGACCTTCCTGAAAACATACTGAATCATACTGACTGCAATATAGTGAGTTCTCCATAAAGCCTTTCACCGAAAAAACACATTCAAAAAATACAATAATAAAAATACGTTTTTAAAACTTGTATTGAGTGTGGGTATCATGCACACAATTGAAGATTGAGCACACGTTTAAACTGATACTACACTGACTGTCAAGTATTGAAAAGTTTCAAGGGATTAAGCTTGTTGCAAGTACTTGATTTTCTTTTTAAGCTGAAGCAAGCCAAGTAATTTAAATAGTTTTCAATGCAAAGCCAGAAATTAGCCATCCTACCTGTAACTGACCACCCATACTATCCACAGAAAGAATAAGTAGATGGCTATTTCTCGTAAAATCTCAAACATCTTCATCTCCTTAAAGCGGAATTCCCTCATTTCTGCTAGTTCATGTTTCCCAGGCGGTTTGTAGGCTATTTTCCTCGGGCCAGCTAGATACATGTCTAAAATGAAAATGACAAACACCAACTATTTTTTTGCTTCTCACTCAAAAATTTGATGATTAAATATAAAAGTCAAAAACAATTCTAAGTAGAGATGTTGAAAGAAAAGATCACATTGGAACGGAAGACACTTGTTTTGGTCCACAATGTTAATTTTGCTTACAATTACGTAATTATTTGCTGAATCAATAAATCAATGACATTACGCAATATATCATTCACAACCTGCCAAATTTTGTTTGGGACACTGCCTCACTTTACATACAAGATGTTGAAGCTCAAATGGTTAAATTTAACTTGCATTTTTTGCAGTTTACAGTAACAATCTAAGTAAATGGATATTACTATGTTGATGAAGCCATTCCTCGTTTTGCTCTAAAGTTACTTCTTCTTCATCATAATATGCATCGTCCTCGTCCAAATCCGACTTTTTACACAAACAGCTGAAGAAGACAGCCAGCAAGAAAATCTGCAAAAAAATCGAGAATAACTCATGGAGGCACAGATGTTTTGATCACCATTACAGCAGTTGCTGGGACAATTTTCAAAGTTGCAAATGTTAAAAAAACTTAACTGTTCTCAAAGTGTTGGTGTATGCTATCAGTGAAATTGTGCAACATGTAAACAAGCCTAAGTCAATTTAATGGAGTACAACAGTGCAGTGAACTTGATTAGTATGCATGTCTAGGATTACTCGCGAACACAAATGTGAAAAAAGTGTAATTTGTTATATCTGTCTGACTTGTATCAATTGCAGGCTTAAATGAAATGTAACATTTTAGGTTGGTGACATTTGTTTGATCAGAGCAAGTATTTTCAGTATAAGCAGGCAAAACCATTTCACATATATTTAGGAGATCATAATGTAATTTATTGATAGATTAAGTAATAAAATGAGTGAAGCATGTCTGTGACAAATTAAGGCTACATTTTCTCTCTCTCTCTCTCTCTCTCTCTCTCTCTCTCTCTCTCTCTCTCTCTCTCTCTCTCTCTCTCTCTCTCTCTCTGTCTCTCACAAAAATTTTTATACATAATAGCACCAATTTTAATTACAATAATACGCTGTTGTAGCTCTACTTATATTTCAGAAAGCTACACATGCACATGGACATGGAAAAGGAACCTTAAATTTACATAAAAAAGGAGCTTTAAATTTATTTAAGTATTTAGATACAAAAATATACTTTCACATGTCCTACCTTTACTGGTTGTGTGATCAATACATCAACGACGAAAGAAACGAAGAGAGAAGTGAGCCATTTCTGTACTTTTTCATCTCCGAAGCTGATACCGTACAAGAACGTCATGAATGCTGAACCTCCGATGGTGATAAGCAGCAGAAACCATGCAATGTATTTGCAGAACCATGGTAAAGAGAATGGCTTCTTTCTTGGCTTCTTCTTGGGCAGTACATATCTTAAACAAATAAGTTAATAAACTAAAATATTGAAACAACACACTTCAGTAATAGCAACTGCTACTGTCAATTGCACAAAAAAGTATCGTGGTAAAATCGCAATGCCGTATAGATTAAGGTAGACTTATGAATTCGTATGATTTTTTGCAGAAAAAGAATTGTGATAGCATATTAACAAGAAAAAAGAAATTTTTCTAAATATTTAAGATTTCGAAATACTAGAAAAGAATCAAAATGCACCTCATGTGGATGGTATTGTAAGTTGATAATTTAATCATATACACTTAAAATTACTATACACATAAAATGCACTCACATGTGCTTACAAAAGCTGCTGTTTACTGATTGTCAGAGACAAAGCAAAGTCAAGAGAAATATACCATTATGGTATGATAAATCTTAGAAGTGATGTATGCTTCTAAGACATATCCAAAACACAATAATTACAACAATATTACAAACTTTTGGCATTACAAAATAAAGTTTTTAAAAATTTAAATTTGTGAAACAAATTAATTCAACTCACCTTTCATCAATGATCATGGAATCACTGCTCATTGAAGATCCGGGTCTCATTTCTCCGTTTATTGACATCTCAGACTGGGGACGGTAACCATCGTCCAATGAAACGGCACTTTGAGGGTGCAAATGTGTCCTCTTTTGTGCCAGAATGCTTGGAGAATCTTCAGAAGCTGACTGTGATAAACCTAAATGAAAGCAATCCATGTGTTAAATTAGAACTTTTATACTTTTAATCATATCCTTACTTCAGTCAAATGACAGGACAAATTACATTAAACTTTGGCAAGCCACGACTTAAAAGGAAAGGAAAAGAAATTTTAAAATATCACAAAGAACTTTTCATACAAATTTATATTATTTAGCCTAACGTTTACCTGATTAAAGACTTGTGTTTTAATAATTTAAAATATCTGTGCCACCTGGTAAAAACGGCACTGCGTCGTCATCCCAGTGTGCACTATTGATCACCAAAAAACATATTATTGATCTCATTGACAATATAAAGAATTTAAATTTTTGCTTAATTAGTGATGAGTGTGTTATAAATGCTCTGATAATTTTTCCAAACTGTACACAATGTTATCAAAACTTGATTCAAACAACTTACCATTAAAATGACTGCACTTTATGGTGTTAATGGGAGATTAAATTTACAAATTTTATACTGTGTTACTGTTATAGTAATAGTCATTGTAAATTTATTTAGCTTCATAAACTTACTACAATAGTTAAGATGATAACTGCATGTTATACATGTAAGTGCAAGCAGAGGTAACTGCTAAAGCAATCTCTGTATGCAATATGACAGCACGTAAGCGATACAAAATTTCAAGACAAAGCTTTTTTAATGAAGAGTGTTTACTAGTGCTTTAAAAGTTGTTTCTAAAAAGCATTGAGACAAAAGCAGATAACACTTTTTCTGTCTCTCTTTACACGACATAATTTGTTCTTCCACTGTGCTGAGGCTTTGAAATGACAGAGCTACCTTATCCACATTTGCAGGTGTATATACCTATCATCCCTGAACTAGAGAATAAGAAATAAAAGCACCCAGAAAAGATTTTCAAGATGGTAACTTGTCTATTTAGTAACAAGTCCTAGTCCTGCTCAACTCTGCAGCCAGGCACCCAGAACTACACTAGAGACATTTAAAAAGTGAACACAAAAAATCTTACACAATTAGGTATAACACAATCTGGGTTTTCCATAAGTATTCACATTTCCTGAAAGGTGTCAGGGATGGCACAATTCAGAAAAAGCTTAATAGCTCTTTATTTAGACAGGACTGTTATGAAATTTTTAAAGTAGAACTAAAATAACGGAGCTAAAATTTCAATATAAATCTCTTTTCTGTATATAAGTTAACTATACATACACAAGACAAATTTTTTTTAGTGGCACAATAACTTGTAAAGCTGAAAATACACGGTTAGCAAATTATGCAAAATGTAAAAGTAAAATGCTGGTAAACAATCAATTTTTTAGTTTTGTAGTTTAAAATAGCCAAGACAAAGTGATTCTAATAATGAAAATAATGACAACTCACAGCTCTGATGAAGACAATTCTAACAACACTGATACTGATGAAGGCAATGCATGGTTGCTATTGTTGACAAATTATTGAATAAAAATTAGAGAAGTTAAAAGAAGATATTACCTGTAAGCACCTGTTTGTCGTCTATATCTACTGGAGAAGGATTGACAGGTGATCCTGCATGAGAAAGCCGAGCATCTTTTGCATGCTGTTGATTCATTTTGATAGCTTTCAGAACAGATGACGGTCGCATTTTTCGAGGACGGGATTTTCGAAAAAGCCAGACAATGAACAGATTAATGGGAAATATGATCATGTTTGCCATAAAACCGACACCAATCTAAAAGATAATAATATGCGCTTTAAAACTCGGTAGTACATGATAAGACAAGAATTAACTTGTTATTGTATTGAGCATTATGGAGCTGGACTGAGACTAGAATTGTCTCCCTACTTTTCTTTAGTGGGTGGCATTCATAAGTGTATTGCATCATAATCAATGGGAAAATTGCTCATTGTGAATGACCAATTAGTAGCTGTGCATACAGTTTTTGCATTGCAAAGCAAATTTCATAACAAATTCCTAAAAACTTTATATCACATTTTATTAGTGTTATCAATTATGCTCTTCACAAATTCATGATTAGTGGTACTTTTTATAGGTAATACCATTATTAAAACCATTAATAGGTACCACAACCTATTAATTACAAATAGGCAATGTCTCTATAGAAACATTAAAACTTATGCAATGATTTTTTTTGCAATGGACAAAATCATTATCCATATCACATACTCTAATACGAAATTTCATGTGCTTAAAAACCCTAAGTTTATTAGATTTGTTTAAAAGATTTTATTTGTATATGATACCTGATATTTCAAAATACTGTATAGTTTAAATTGCAATGACTACTACTACATGTTTAGAAATTGTGAACATCAATACCTCCTGGCTAGTAAGACTGAAAGGCCCAATTTTAATCCCACCCTGAGATCGAACGCTGCCTTCCGGAACCAGACCATACCACATAGCACTAACCATCATTGTCATAGACAACAGTGAACAGCAACAGAACACTCTCTGTAGTCGTGTGAATCGGCTCTTCGATGGTCGAGCAAACACTGAAACCCACAGATGATCATCCTGAAAGTCTTTGCGGGTCTGAGTTTGGAAAAGATGGGAGAATTCCTCCATTTGCTCCTTACCCGCGACTGGAAGCAGTCTATCAACCTGCAGTAAAGTAGTCATACATCACTCATAACACAATGTTAGAATTTATTTTCTCTAAGCATCCAAAGCCATTTTGCTAATGCATAGAACAAAATCAGCATATACTTGCCTAATTACAGACATTTGACATGAAGTAGTTAAGAAAATGTTTTCAAATAAAACTAGTAAACCTTGCCAATAATGCAATGTTTAATTTTACGACCAACACATCTATCGTGGCGTGCTAGACAAGTGTATGTCCTTCCATAACATTATAATATTGTGTACATTTTAACTCAATAACATGCTAATAACAGAAGTAAAGTATAGTATTTTTGTATAGCGAGCAGATTTACAAAATAAATACACAATAAGTTCAGAATACGTTAAAATTATATGTTCACAGAGCTGCATCAAAAACGTTTACGTTGGTCGAAACAGCGGTGTAGCTAAGGGAAACGAAATGGGCAGTCTGCCCGATGACATATGTCTAATGGAACTTTATTCAAGTGCAGTAAAGAAAGTTGATTCTATCTGAACAAGTAGAAATGTGTCATAAATTGTATAATAGTTTGTGCACAGCAGGCAAATATCATTGTCTAATTTGTACATTGATAGTTATCGTAACCGTAGTGACGGGTAATTTATCTGTCATATTTTGCAAGTCTATTGTTGCAGGTGTCAAATACGTTTACATGTTCTTGTTTTAGAAATCTTTCAAGTTTGCAGATCACCTGTACGATGCTAGTGTCATTGATTTCCTAATAAATATCTAACAACAAGCAATATGTTAATTAATAGGAAACCACCAATGGATTCTACTAGCATCGACGATGGACGCGGTAGCAGCCCCAATTCACTGAACTTATTCTTACTGGGCCATTCTGCAGATTCATCCTCCTCACACCGGATTACAACCAGCCTACAACCGCACGTGTAAAAAAAGTGTGAATTTGAAGAAAACATGAAGTCAGATAACGATATCATGATTAAATAACTACGTAACTATACCCTAAACCTAATTTTGTTATATATATGGATGGCACTTTTGTGCATTTTTCCTAACAGAAGGCAAAATGCCTGACATCATTTATTTTATTATGAAAATGGGATTTATAATGCTTACTGTAGAGTTTGCTCAAAGGAAGACGACAATTAGTTATTTAATATCTTTGTAATATTTTCTTTTTTTTGTTTTCAAAATTTCTGTACTGTACACATCTTGAGTTAACTGTAACGAGCCACAAGCTCTAGCTACACCACTGGGTGGAAACAAAAAGTTATAACTTTGTGCACATATTGCAATGCACTATAATGTCTATATTAAGGAAGCCGTTTCTTTTCACTCACCCTGTACTATAAAACATACCTGACCGTCACCGTACTCAACAGCCAGCCACTGATCAGATATAAATTTGAACTTCTCGTTTGTCTGCAAGTCATTGACAATGATGTACTTCAGGTACCATGAAGCGTATGTTCCCTTACCGGAATTATCATGCCAAATGCGGATGTAATTCAGTGCCCCTAGTGGTCTGAAACAATAAGATGCAATAAATGCAATTAAACTTACTTACAAAATACGAAGTAATGATTGCCAATACGTTAAGTAAGTAAGTATGAAGTAAGGGCTCTGCTGAATACTATAATTTAGTAAGGAACACTTTTTTATAATACTGTTTGCACTAATGATTATAGTGAACACATTACTTTTAAAATACTGAAAAAGATTTTGTGTTCCAAGACTTTTGCAAAACATTTTACCTGGGTACCGCCATCACGAAAGAATCAATATTCCCACTCTGAAAAATGTTTCTTTTATTGTCGTCAAATAACCGCACGTCAGTTTCATCGTAGTCTCCAGCCAAAATAAAGTTAACCTAAAATCCAAAACAGAGATAAATGTTCTAAAGAATCTTTGTAATTGTTATAAAAACCCCTTACTGTGGTAAAATAATGGATGAGGCACAGAAACAACATGTATATATTGACATAGGATAGGTCCAATAAACTAGAGGTTAAATTTTACACACTCAAAAAATTAGTTCGCGAAGCGGATTAGGGTTAGGGTTAAGATTAACATTAAGTTTAGGGTATTTAAACTGTGTGAGGAATTGTAAACTCCTTCCAAATTAGGTTAGATTGATAGATGGGAAAATAAAACAGGCATGGCAAGGTAAAGTGCAGATCAGTAAGGTGTGGTATAATATAAGATCTATACAGTACAATAAAATGGTTTTTCCCACCTTTGAGTTAGTAGCTGAAGCTTTACTCATGCCTGTGAAAACTATAATTTCATAGTAATATGTGTCGTTGGGATGGTTGTCTATCATAGGTGCGGCTCCAACCTTGAGTTAGCAGAATGAACCAACATTATTAAATGTCATATTTAAGAGAAAATACATAATGAAACAAAAATTATTATAGCTATAAATTTTCGTCAGTGGGACTAATCATTACACTACAGCATTTTTTCAAGTTAATTAAATTAGACTGATTAAAAAGCTCATTTTATATATTATACACACATAGGTATGATTATGTACATTCTAATACATGTCAGACATTTGAAAAAAGTGCAAACACATAAAACAAATAATAAATTTTGAACAAATCAAGTCAGTTTTAAACATATGTGTAGATAATGTATACATGCATATAAGCAAATGCAACTGAGAATTTTAAAACCCAATTGAAAACATTTTCCTCTCCTTTAAAAGAATCGACATTTTAAGTATCAATTTCTGCAAATCGAAAATTATGTTACCGTATGTGTTAGCCATTTAAATGCCAAGTCATACAATGACATTTACCTCATCTACTTATAATTAGAACAATTAAATAGTGCAAAACTGCAAAAACTGAGTATTTGAATACATGTTCACAAATAAACATCAAGAGGGTTTTATTCTCTTTTCTCTTAGTCTACAATATCTTACCTTCTCTGCATCTTTGTTGTCCTTTCTTCGAGCCCACACTCCGACAATCAAGAAAACAACACCAATAACGATAACAGTTGCATATATAGTGGGGTTCTTCGCAATGTCCAAATTACTGAACACATACTCAAAGTCAATGTCATTCGGAGGGACGAAAAATCCAGCAGCAAAGTCAGTAAGATGGTTGGAAAGACAAACAATCTTTTCTGGAGTTGATTCACTTGATACCTACAAGCAATAGTATGAAACTATGTGTAAAAAAAACTTTAACATGGGAAGTCAATAGAGGAAATAATATTTAACAGTGTCATTTCAATTGTAACCTGTGGCAAAACAACCTTTTTAGAAAAACCAGTACAGAAAATCTAATATTAGTTTTTCTGTTTCCAAAGAAGACTGAGTTCCAGCTGACTGTCAGCTGGAAATTTGTTCATGCTTTCTTTTATTTGTCAATGTTTGTCATATTTGTCAGTACAATGCAGTTAACTATAATTTACAGGAATAAAACAGGCATGTTTTTATCAAGCTTCAAATATTTTAAGCAGACTAAGCACATGTACCTTAAATTTTTAAAGTGAAAAATGCATACCTCCAAACCGTCAAACTCATAGCCTTTTTCACCCAAATACGCACATGATACAGTGGTAAATGTGTATGTGTAGTGGTAAGTGAATGTGTTCTTGACTTTTTTGCTGAATGATCTAAAAACAAATAAAAGCTTCCTATTGATAAGTTCCTTAATTTGTAAATATATTAATGAAATCAATGCCGAAATTATTATAAAGTAAAGTGTAGTGCGCCAGTAATATAAGATAAGCAGATAAGTAGGTAAAAGAGCAAATGTAAAATTGTTTAGATGATGTATAATGAATTAATTGGTCGATCAGTCAGTGGCTGGTGATTAATAAAGTAAGTGACAGAAAAACAAAATACACAAAAAACGTGTCAAGTGGCTAACTATAAATCTGTAATTGACTTCATACAAAAGAGAGGTTGAATGTCGAATAAAAACTCCATATGAATTTAAGATCTATGTCTCAGCCACTTTTTTCCAAAAAAAATTATTTGACAGTTTATCAAATAAACATGACAATTTTTTTTATGATTGCACTACATATTTTGGCTGACAAGCCAAAAGCAGCTAGGATGCAGCTGTACCTAATAAAATTCAACCAGCAATTGATATATCACTTATTTTCACTTTTAAAAAACAATAATTATTTACAAGCAGGTTCACTCTAAAAGCTACCATTCAGAGGAACAAGTAAGTATTCACTAAAGTATAAGGAAGAAGAATCTTTTATTTTCCATTTCTAGATATAGAAGCTTTAAAATGTGTCATGCAGCAGTAAAAGTTATGCATGTTAGTTCATTGGAAGTGAAGTAAATGACTTTCTCTAATTTTACTTTACTGAAATTAAGATGCCTATAAACCTCTGACATGATCAATTCCTTTTCTAGGGTATATTAAATTTAGTCAATAGTCAAATTAAAAAAGAAGAAGGCACTGAAAAACTGTGAGTCAACCAGGAGTTGAATCCAGAACCTTGTGGTTTCAGGCAACATGCTCTATGCATTTAAGCTATCAACCCAAATGGCTAAAGCATGCCTGAATTCTTATATTACTCAGCATATCAGTCAAGTAACTTACTTCTCTGACTGTTTGTCTGTTATTTGTACTGTTCTCATGATATTGGCTGCTGGTTCATTTTCTGTTGCACACTGTACAATCCCAACTATAATCCTTCCCGTTTTGCCTCCCATCTCATCTCTGGATACTGTCATGCTTACTGGACCTGCAATGCATATAAAATTCCATGTGGTTTCCAAATTTATTAATTTTCATATACGTAAAATCTTAAAAAGCTCACTCCAAAAGCAACTTAGCACTCTGCACGCCAAGATCCAACAGGACCAACTTAATGTAGGCAGCATTGGTGAAACTAAAATTATCAAGGATAATCCTCTAAGATCAAACATTAAATGTGCAGGGTGTCTTGCCCAAGTTCAGATTTGAATATGTCAGTACTCAGTGAGGTAATGCAGAAGTGAAAGGCAAACTGTACAGAACAGCACCTTAATTTCTTTAGAATTTATGTATCAATTTACTACTGATATTGGGTTTGGGGCTTCTTGACTCTAACTGCTTAAAACATACTAGCTGTGTTGATAAAATTCTTGCAGCATTACTAGAAGTATACTCACCATGTGAAAAAACCAACTGTCTGTGAGTGTACTCACCACATCAGCGTCAATTACTATCACCACAAATATATTCATGAAACCAATCACTGTACACAAACTCACAGTAGGAAACACAACTCATGAAGAGAATTTACTCATAGTGGTATTAGAAAGATCACCAATAATTATGAGCACATTTGAATCCAGCAATCTAACTTTTAGCATTTTTTCTGTCACAGCACTGACAGGCTATGATAAAGTGATTGAGGCTAAAAAACATGCACCTTAAGTCAATTTACACAGGCACTCACAGTATTATAAAAACAACTTTTATTAGAACTTTAAGTAACAAGTTGTTTTCTTCCCATAACATTAACATCAAGAGTGAAATTATTATCCAAACCTTGTGTGTTATCAAATTCGACAAGCCAAACAAATTCATAATTATCAAATGTCGGAAAGCTATTGCGATTCATGTAGACCAAAAACGACACCTGAAAAAACGAAAATAGCAAACTTAAAAATATGCTAAAATGTCTACTAAATACCAAACCTTTTACATTAGTTGCACGAGAAGAGAGGAAAACTTTTAGCAAGAAGCAGAACAAGCTATTTAAAATTAAATTAAATTTTACAACAGATGGGCAGGCAGTTTAGTGGAAACAGGTAACACCTTCTTTGGCTTAATGTTACGTTTCTAGAAAAACTCTTAAGGAAATGTTAATTTTTTCTAAAAAAACCTATCCTTGAGTTTTCTTATCTATTATGTAATGCAGTGTTTGTCAATCTGTATTTGATGACATGTTGTAGACGCAATCTGTATTTTTGTTGTGTTGCTTTATGTTATAGCCACCTTGTTATATGATATTATACTGTGCTTGTGACATGTTCTTTGTAAACCCTTTTTGTCATTTTGTACATCTAACTTTCTTGTATGTATGTATTTGCTTGTTCAGTGGACAAATAATTTATATTATTCCTATAATTTGCTGTTTATGGCACTAGAACATAGACGTTTGTTAAATGAACAGTAGACACAAATAACTAACTTATGGTTTCTCTGATGACCACCTTTTCCTTCTTTTGTTTTATTGTTTGTAGTCAATTGAACATTTACTAATTCACACTTATAACATTGTGCAAGATTAAAAACTTGTAGTTTATCCATTTTAATGCCTGTATGACGAGAATCTCCCATCATGAAAATGGTGTTCTGACTGGCCTGTATGACGAGACTGTATAGTCATGCTTAATAATATAGTTAACACGCAAATTTAGCTGACATGTGTGCCAGTAGCAATGATGTCTGCATATGCCAAGCGCACTTAATGAATCATGCTGTGAAATAATCAGTGCTGCTGTCCTCTGTTGGCCAAAAAGTTATTATGAGTCACAAAATTCCTATAGCCAAAAACGTTGGCAAAACTTGTAGAAAAGATTGCTGTTATTACTGCGCAGTAATATGTTCTGCTGTGTGGTGACTTCTTTTCTACCCCATATTTTGCAAGATGCTTTGAATTATATCACACAAAATAAAACTACTTTAAAAATGACATGATAAAGATGGTGTTAATGAAAATGATGGTACTCCTGATAGTAGTGGACAATAGAGGCATCGGCAGCAATGAAAATTAAGAGGGTGTTAACAGCTAATGTGGTGGTAATGATAGTTTTGACAGTAAAACTGATGGTGATATAGCAAAAGTTACAGTAATCTATAGGCTGTAGCAGTAATTATAAAAGTAGCAATATTCCCCTAGGCCAGCTCAATATAAGTTGCATGGCAATGACAAGGTTAGGTTAAGACAGGATAAGTTTATTATTTTAAATGAACAATTATTTTAATTAGGTAAATACGTCTTCCTAATCTCCTTAAGTGGCAAAAAATCAATCATCACATAAAAAACTAGCAAAAAATCTATCTCAAAAATTAGAGATTAAGCTCTAAGAAGTTAGTATGCAGCTTCTTTAGCTGAACTGAATCAATTAGATATATACAATTCAAGATTAATGCTGCTCACCAAAAGTAAGAAACAAATAGGCAACGATGTTTATTTACAAACCTTTTCTGTGGTATCATTAAAGAGTTCTAATTGTAACAACAGTGCACACGAACGTAGTGTGAGTTTTATCGTATGATAGAACATTGTCCGGTTTTCCTTAAAAACAGGATTCGTCACATTAACTTCTGGCATAGGAACATCATTGTTAAATGTCAGCTTTACAGGAGAGGTGAGATTCTTCACATCAAGGTTGCCTTTTGCTAACCCACTTAAAAATATCCTCTGGGTAGAGGCAACATTTCGGACCTGATCGTGATTATTTGCCCATAAACCTCCTTCCGTATAAAGAATGTGAGCCTGAAAACAGTACAAAAGTAATGGAGGAAGATATAATAATTTCGCAACTTTCAATATAAACATACCATGATATAAGACTCATTCCAGAAAACGTATTATGGAACAAGATTCTTAATAGGTAGATAGATAAGCAAGAATATATATATATATATATATATATATATATATATATATTTTAAGAACATGAGCCACATAAGATTACATAACAATCAAATATAAATTTTTTAGACACTACTACAACATAAAAATTACGAAAAAACATAGAATTTTACGACATCTTTTAAAAAAGTTACTGCCATGTAAATAAAAAAACACAATAAAACATTCAAAAGTATTACAGAATGTTAAAATTTTTAGTTGCTGCTGCAGGGGATATGAACAGAATACAGTATTCAGATTTGTGACCATTCAATTAAAATTTCTTTCTATTTTTTGAAAGTTAAAAATAAATAAATGCAAAATTCACCTGTGTTTTCACTAGACCTGATGCATCACAACCACCAGTCTCGTCCAAAATGGAAGGTGGCAACTCGGCTCTGGTACCACCCGCTACTTCATTAGACAACCCATTTGCACGAATGTCGTCACACGTCATAACTGACAGTCTAAAATGTCATGAATTATCAATATAAACATTCTGTCATCCAGAACCTTACAAAAAGATATTCTTAACCACAGGTGCTATTTTTCTAATCCAATTGAAAATATTTTTAGTTAGTCATACTGTATTCTTAGTAATGTAGTTGAAAAACATTTAACAAGTACGATACAGTTTCGAAAATCACCTATTGATAGCCAAATAAATGTGTTTTAGATTCATTTTGGAGGTTTAACACTTACTAGAAATATTTCATTAAATGTAAAAAGATCAACCTCTAAACACTTATTGTTTTAATAAGAAAAAAATCAAAAAATAGTTTTTTACTCTAGTATAGTGTTCATACAGTTAATTAATGTACATAAGTTAATACATAAATACAATCAATAATGCCTTACAGTCAAAAGCCATTTTTTGACTGAACCTTGCACTTCTCGGCAGTTTTCTCATGTTCTGATGGTCCCTTTTAAGAATATTGAAGGTGGCCCTTTGTCAGCCTTGAGCTTTTTGATATTTTATACAGAAAGAGTTACAATGGAAAAAGCATGTTCTGTGACATACCAAAACTATTATAATTAGGCAAATGAAACTGACACAGGCATAGAATTAAATTTGAGCTAGATGCTAACATGGAGAATTCAAAAATTGGGCTACAATACGTATATAATGCATTATATGGGTACAGCAATATACTAGTTTTTATAATAACATAAAATTGTTGTATTAAGTTGAAGCATGCTGTTTCGTAAAATTATAACTGGAGTAGTTTAGAAAACAGCTAGAAATTTAGACATTCTTTCATATGGTTTAGGAAAACCATAACAACTACAACTATACAATTTTAGTTAATCTGCTTATTTCAGATAGATAGCAAGCAAAAATCACATCATAGCATGATGGGTAGGCGGTTATTTAATAAAACGTATTTTCGTTATGATGATGCTTGTATGGCTAAAGAAGAAGAAAAGAGAAATGGATAAACATGAGTCATTATGTTTGTTGTGAAGAAGAAGATTCTTTTCAGGTACATCACGATGACAGATAGGCCTATAATTCACGGCACATAAAACATAGAAACCAAAGTCAGAATAATCGCAGGTATTATAGACAAGCAAGCTAGCAAGATCCTAGCCACTGGGGGGGGGGGAAGCCAGCCCAACTCAGTGCCGGTCCCGAGCCCGGATAAATAAGGAGGGTTAGGGTCAGGAAGGGCATCCGCCTGTAAAAACTGCGCCAAAACCTTCTATGAATGAGTCGGTGAGACTTAAAGGGAAAGTCCACAAAGAAGTGGTCAGACCCGCTCTAATCTATGCGCTGGAAGCAGCTTCTCTAAAGAAGACCGAAGAGAAGAAAATGGGTGTGGTGGAGATGAGGATGCTGAGATGAGTGGTGGGAATAACAAGAAGAGATAAAATTAGAAATAATAATATCAGAGGAACAGTAAAAGTAGTGGAAGCCTCGTAAGATTGCGATGGTATGGACACCTGAAAAGAAGAGTTGGTGAAGATCTCGTGGGAATTGAAGACATAAATGAAGAGATGGTCAACAACAGGAATGCGTGGAGAAGACTCTTCACAACGGCAACCCCGAATAGGGAAAACCTGGGAAGAAGAAGAAGAAGATTATAGACAAGCAAGAACTGTGTAAAAACTGGGAGTTTGTATAAATCTTCTAGCACCACCACAACAATATCTTCAGCATAGTTAATGTTGTAAATGGGAAGCTTGTATTGTTATCATTGAGTGTAGACAATTCGGTAACACAGATATTGCAGTACAACAATATTTTGAAAACAAGTGGTTGCAAGGACTTAGAGACAATCTCGATGAATGCACATGGCATTGATGAAGAAGTCCCGTACAAGTGGGATTGAGCAAAATACGTAATATTGATTTAACTTACTTAACAGTTACAGGATTCAACAATAACACAAACATCAGTTAGCAGAAGAAACAAATTTCACAATTGAATTAAAATAAAGGATAGGCTGAAAAGCACACATGAAAAAATGTTCAGTGGGTCATAAAACTAGCCAGTAATGAACATTATTTTTTCAGATGACACAGACTGATTATACTGTATCACTTTATATAACTTTTTGCATCATAATTTGACCATGCCAATGGTCATGGAATTGGTAAATGACAATGGTTAAGCAGTGAAGAATCATCAAAGCATCATTCCAGAGATGATAAGATGCGCTTACTCAGTGTTGGAAAGAGAACCACATTGAATGTACTTTGGCAAACAAATTTGGCAATATTAAAGCAGCCTAATGGAACTCAAGCCACAAAATTCATCAGTGCTATGGATAAGTTTACTCAAAATGAACATAGACCATGTATAAAACTAGAATAGTTGTATGGCATAGTAAAAATGCATAGAGCAGGTGTTAGTAGGGCCACTAGATGGAATTTTAACAATGACTAGATGCTCTTGTTCTGGTGAAAAGCTGTGCACTTCTCCATTAACAATGGAAGCATTTAATGAAAATGAAACGAGCGCACATTGAAGCGTACATGATGGAAAAAAATCAGTTGACTCAACATTTTCTCTTGATGGCACAAATTATATGATTTTGAAAGATGGCACACCAAAACTATTGTAACTATTATATGCCTCCTGTCGTAAAATCATAACCAGATGCAATTCTAAAGATGATCACAGTTCTTATTCTGGAACAAAGGAATGCAAACCTTTTAAGACATTACAATATTATGCAATGTTGTGTATAACAATAAGCAGTGTACAATAGTTAGTTTGCATCATGTTCCATGCATGTGAAGACTCTCAGTAATGAAGAACAAATGAAATCTGCAAATCTGATAAAGCTGAAGCAAGGAATTGGACTGTATGAAAGCAGTTACTTAGTAGTGGGAGTAATGATATAATCTGGATAAAGAAACTAATTTGAATAAGTGATGAAATATTATTATGGTGTGATTCTCCAACACAATTTTCCATGTAGTACATAAAAACTCTATTAGTTTTTATTTTTTTTATTTGTTTTAAAGTTCTTTAAGTTAAAAATATTGCATTTAGTTTACTTAGTGCTTTCATTTGCATGATAATGGCAGTTTTGGTTTGTTATAGTACATACTTCTCTAGTGTAACACTTTTTTTGCATTATTTCAAATTGCTCAAGAGTGGCACAGGGCCACCCTTAATATTCTTAATGATGACCATCAAAACATGAGAAAACCACTAAGGAAAAAGTGACATGGAAAATGAAAGGTTTGCCCCACTGGCTGCCGGACTATTAGTGGAATGCGACGATTATGCTCAAATGGATATGTACGAAGTATAACAGGAAGATTTATAACAAATTGATTCACTAGTAAATGGTCTAATTCAGCAATTCACATTAAATTAGCTATTGCAATTCCTGGCTTACATTTTACACAGAAAACCAGAAAAGTACATTCAGAGCTATGCTAGCATTGGAAATGCTAACATTGGAATCTGGTATATTCATAAGCATATTAACCTCTTCACTGCTGTGCAGCTTGTATTGTAGCTGGCATAAGTGAATATGTTACAAAGAGTTAAAGTTGCTACTGCAACAGAGGAAAAGTTATTACTGCTACAGATGCTACTACAAACTACACATTACTGCAGCTTTTGCTACAAGTCTATTAGCTTTATTGTCACAACTATCACTGCCACTGCCACTGCCACTGCCACAGCAGCTGACCCCCCCATAATTTCAACTGCAGCCACTGTTGCTGCTGTCCACCACCACCATCACGAGTACCACCATTTTCATCAACTCCATCTTTATCATGTCATTTCAAATGCATTTTTATTTTGTTTGGTTTAATTCAAAACATCTTACAAAATATAAGGTAGAAAAGAAAAACTCACCACACAGCAGACCGCAGCACATATTCAGTAAAAACAGCCATCTTTCATGCAAGTTTTGCCCTCATTTTGGCTATAGGCATTCTGAGGTCTATATAACTTTTTGGCCAACAAAGACAGCACCACTGTTTATTTTCAGTAGCCTATTTCATAAAGTGTACCTAGCACTTGCAGGTATCATAGCTACTTCAATACCTGTCATTTAATTTGCATATTAAGCATGACAATTTCTTTATACCAGCCAAACAGAATAGCATTTTCAGGATGAGCGATTTACATTACAGAGGCAGTGAACTGGTTTATACTGACATAATGGTGCTTCACTGCACAGGTTCGCATTTAATATATTACACACATATAGGCCAATAAAATGACAGTCTACATCTCACTTAATTGCGATTCAGTGATGGACTGTCAAATTTGAGTAACTAAACAGATGATTGCTTGGATTATTTAAAATTGATTATTTACTTACTGAACTTTGAACAAGGGTTGTTCTATAGCCTTCACTTGTCCAGGCACCATCTTGTCCATGAAACGGTCGAAGAAACTGGTGATTTTGTCATGCATTTCAGTGTTGGTTTTGCGAGTCTTTAAAAAAATGAAAACGTCCAAATGTGATGCACAAAATAAAGAAAAACTATTAAGCCCAGAATAAAAAGGTTAGAAGTTATGTTGGAAGCAAAAAGTTTTGGTGCTAGTGTTTTATCATCATCATCATCACCATCATCACCACCTATCATCCATCATTATAATCATAAATCATCATCATCATCATCATCATCATCAACATAAGCATAGCTCAATTATTTTTCATTTGCTGCACTTTTCCTTCTAGTTATAAGCACTATTAGTTATCTCTTCTACTATGCTAATAACATGCAATTTGTACATTAAATGTCAATAACATATTGTAAACATGAATTTAATTTGCTTATTTACTAATGTACATTAATTGCAATGTTAAACAGTTAAATAAACAAAAACACTGTTACCTGCTGTCTCCTGTCATATTCAGCCTTCTTTAGATTGCATTCCTCTACAGAGCGGTATTTGTTGCAGTCAAATGTTGGATATGCTGTTAATGATTTTACAGCAGCATGTTTGAACTCAGAATGAACAGCATCTGGAGTTGTAGGATTTTTATTAAGCACCTGTGAAAAGAAACACTAATTAAAACAGTGTTATTTTAGTTAATTAAAACAGTGACAAACTGATCTTCCTCCTGATATCAACTGTCAATAATTGTTGTAAAAGTGTCCTAATCACGTGGTGTTGACTTTTAAAAAACTTACAACAATTTAAATGAAGAAAACTGATCAAGGTTTGCATATTGGTGGAATATTGCTGGAGTAGCATCTAACGATCTGAAATGCAATACTGCGATGGACTCCAGGAAAATGAGAATAACTATAAGAGCAATTACTTTGATACAAACAAGTCCAATTCGCATTAAGTCAATAACAAACTAAGTAAGGAGATATCAAATCAAATTATCTCTTCAAAACAAAGTACACCAAGTAAACAAGTCGCATTATATTAAATTAATTACAATATAATTAGAACAATTAAATTTATAAAAAATGTCTTAAATCCAACCACATTAGGTGAAAAGCAAAAAGTTTCTAATTTTATACCAAAGCCTGATGAGAAAACGCTCCAACAAGGTTCTGTAAGGCAAGATCTCCATCATCCGGTGACAAAGAATCAGAATCCAGTAGCGAAGTTAGCCTATTAACCACTTTTTCCATGGCATCAGTTGCCATTGACTGAAAGCAAGGAACCATCAATCCAACTTAGTATGAGCTGCTAAGCAACAACTAAGCAACCGAAAAAGTACAAACTTGAGTTTTTGCGAGCTGCTCAGTTGCCTTATGTATCGTATGTTACAAGACAAGAATCGGCATCTGCTGTAACACATTATATTTTGTCTAAAGTCACAAAATAGGCAGTAGCATTCATTTGACAGTAAAACTGCATTGCCAGTTGCCCCTATTAGACCTAGGGCAAAAAAGGGAAAATTTATGTAATAGCTAATACGTGTTTAGTTTGTTATACGTGTAAAAAAGTAAGCACAGTCTTTCATTAACTAATCACTAACATGTGCTGGTGCAGCTAACTGTACTGGTATTATCCAGTAATGCATGGTTTTATAACCTGAATGCCCTCCATCAAATAAAACTAATGTACTGCTGCAAAGATACTTAGTAGCGACTTTAATACTGGTGTATTTTATATGCCTGAAAATTTTTCGTTTGGCTTTCCTTGCAAAATTTGCTAATTAATTTTATGGTTTATAGTACGTCTGTTTATAAGGTGCAATTTCTATAAATGTTACCATATGCACATAATAAGTCAAAAACAGATAAACTTTCATTTGAATAATCAAATACATATCTACCGATATAGATATTTTTGACTCCATGTATGCTGTGCTAATATTTGAAAGTATAATAATGCTACTTTGACTTGCTCCGCTTTCACTTACATATCCATGCCAGAGCTTGAAAAACTGCTTCTTCTTTATCTTGTTATAATTCACTCGTTGTACTTCACTCACGCACATACAACAAACACAGAGTAAAAGAAGCAATTTATTTTATCTCACCTGAGCTGTTGTAGTCGCTTCTCTTACTTCTGCAATAGTGTTAAGAGCACACAGAAGAGCTTCAGTTGATGTGGCATCAACTGGATTAATAGCAGCTGTTGCAAGTGTTAACACCTCAACCACCTAAAATGTATCCACACTAGACCTTGAGATCCATGCAACACCCAGCTGAGTAAGTGATATTGTTTTGATCATTGTGCCTTGCACGGTTGCTACTAGGCATTTCATTTTCAGAACATTTATTTCCATCTGAGATATGATCAATTTTCTGCACTTAGGTGGGAAAATTCTTTAAGCAGTGTAACATCAACAGTGACAACAATGTGTTCTAGTAAGATGCTTTAACAATGAATTTCACAAAACAAAATTGAATGAGAGAAACAGAGGGAGATTTGGTTTGATTTTGACTTAACTCTTTATTGTGAACTAGGTTCATAGAGAGAGAGAGAGAGAGAGAGAGAGAGAGAGAGAGAGAGAGAGAGAGAGAGAGAGAGAGAGAGAGAGAGAGAGAGAGAGAGAGAGAGAGAGAGAGAGAGAGAGAGAGAGAGACAGCAAAACAAGCAGCAGTGCGAAAGTCGGGGGACGAGTGAAGCTCTCAGAGTTTTGCTAGTACTAACATCAGTTGTTCATTGATAGGGACAAGCTACTGTTGTTGGATCATTACGAAGGTATGTTAATGGAGTTTTTAAAGAACAACATACATAAAATAACAAAGGTCGTAGAAGTCGAAAACAGAATTAACAAAACATAAAAATAAGACATTACCAAAAAGGCAAAAACTAAAAGAGACAGATAAAGCAAGAAAAAAGAAAAGAAATAGAAATCATAAACCTTACGTCAGCAAACTTGCTGCGTTTTGCCAAAATTTCTTCATCAGTCAAGTTTGCTAAAAAAATACATGAAAACATTTCAATGTGCGAAACTTTTAGTATTCCTTCTGTTTCACATTTAAGTCACCAAAGATTTTCACTCAGATTTTAAAAGAAAGATGGCTGAAAATAAAAGCACCCCATTAGTTTATAATAGTAAAAGAATCTGTCTGCCCTATTTGTGACATTTGCGTGTGCTACAAGTTACAATTACTTTTATGCTTTGTTTTTCATGGACAAATAAATTGACCTGTGGACCGGTATGGTTATTTTTAGGAATTCATAGAAACTTCCACATTCACATGCCAACTATATCAGCAAACTAGATTCAAAGTAATTCTCATAGAACATATATGTATGCCTACCAGTAGCAACAAGAGTTCCAAATGTGTGCACATCGTTGCGAACGTGAGAAGCCAGTGCTTGCACTAACGATATAATTAATTTCGTATCACCATTGCTTAAAGCTGTTAGCAACTGGTCAGAAACACCATCCAATGATTGCAGTGGAGTAACCTACATCACAGAATATATATATATGTATATATATTAAATATATATATATATATATATTTAATATATAGAAAGGTCTTTTTATTGCTGGAACACGCATGCATTTACATTACTTCCTTTGGAAAGCATGGCTACATTTAACATCATTTCACTAAACACTGCATTTTGTTGGGCTGCAATAAACTGACAAAAACATGGAAACACCCAAAAGCAAAAATAACTGTATTCTATTACTTGCCCCATGTAAATTAGCCAACACTCAGATATAAGTACATTTGTGATTAATGTGACACGAATTGTTGGGATCCTATAAGAAATGAAACAACTGTGGAAATTCACAGTGAATAATATAGAATAGAAACTTAATTTTACTTGGATAAGTAAAAACATAATGTGCATTTCTATTTGACAGACAAAACCAGCCATTCTCATCATCCATACATTTACAAATCACAGGGAGGTATATATTTAACTGAATCTGTGCTAAATTGATTTCAGTGTGTGCCCTACCTCTTTCTCAATAATTGAAATGAATTCTGCAGTAATAGTTTATTTTTATACACCACTAGAACTAAGTTACCCCATCAAATCTGCTTTGTGCTATATAAAGGAAAAGCCACGAAAGGCATCAATGCACATTTTCAAATTTTGCGAAACAAAGAATGTTTTGATTTGGACTCTACAGTGTAAAAGCAAAAATTTGGATAACGTTAAACAGTGTTTGCAATAAATGAGCAAGGAAATATTTGAGTGGTGAAGATGTGAGCTTTACCTGGTTACTACGTGATGAGGTAAAATCAGAAAAATTCCTTCTGGCTGGTGTCAGCTAAAATAATGTCTCCTGCTATGTGTATCATTGAGTAAGCATGTACGTACTGCTGCCTCATCTCAAGAATGGAATACACTAATCTACACATTTAACTACTGCTGAAGCAAAAGCACTGCGGTGGCATTTCGTGACCGGCATCGGCTATGTTTCGAATTTCTCACCTTTACAATTCCACAGTGAGTCAATTCGGAAGGAATTCCATATTCGTTAAGAACCTGTACAAACACGTTGTAGTAATAATCAGAGTCTTCTAGTCCTTGTGGGAGGTAAGTCCTTATTGGCGACTGAGTGCACAAAGTCCCATCACATGATGTGAGCAAACGAGTGATGAACGTTTCATTCAGGTGACGAACTGTCAACAATCAATTCATTAGGAAAATTAAATACAAATTACCTTAATTATTGAATGCTCTGTTAAAAAATGAAAAAATATATCTGTAAATAGTAGCCCTGTTTAAAGTCTGATTGACCTTTCTTGTGCTTGCAGTTTTACCAATAAATAACTTTAGCCTTTTAGAATTTGTAAAAGTTGTGCATCAAAAAACAGTTTTTCAAATTACGTCAAGAACCAAAAACACGTGTCATTAAAATTGTAAGGGATATGTGTAAGGCATATTTTTCTTCAGGAAAAAGTACTTATTAGGTTCATACACAAACTACACAAGGTAGCATTTAGGTCAGTATCAAGTGAAACAAAAGCAGAAGTTATAAAGGTTGTACCAGAAATTTTTTTTCTTTTCCAACAAATTTCTATGAACGCAGTTAATGCTATAATCATAGTCATTATAATCATCATCGCCCCATTGTCACTAACATTATTAGTGCCACCACTGCCATCATCATCTTTACATCACCAAAATGATCATCAGTATTATTATCATTATCAACACAAACATCAACGTAATGGTATCATCAGTAACCTCTGTCACTGTTATCATGTGTCACAGTAATCATTAACGTCACAGTCGCTATAAGTATTATTATAAAATATTAATAATAATAAAAAAGATTTTTATAAAATGCATGTTCAAACAAAATGCTTTCAATGGCGCTGCACTGTAAAATATTATGGTTATATTATAGTTATATTGAGTATTGTGGTTATATAATTGTATTGTGGTTGCATGTATTGTGGTTATATTGCTGTACTTTAGTTATACATGGTCGTGTTGAGGTTAAAATATTATGCATGGCTATATATTATAAAAACAGAATGAATTTTTAATATTAAACTCATTCATTGATTCATTTGTGATTAATTATTAGTCAGGGTGTTGCATTTCTTTAATGAAACTCATGCACTCAAAAAATTTTCTTTGTAAACAATCCTTACACAAAAATTTTGTAGTAACTGGAGTAGTGTCCCAGTTCCCAGTGATAAGCTCAAATTCGGTTGCTCCATTAATGCCTTGATCTGGAGTAATCGAACAATTTCCGCCAGATGGAGCACCAATCACGGCAAAGTTTGTCTCAGAGCGCCCCTGAAATTTCAAAATGAAAATTAGTTCTAGAACATGATTTCGTACATAAACAAGCCCTTGGCTGTAAAATAAAAAATGTTATAATCAAGAGCTGTCAATCGCAGCAGGATCTTGTTTTGAAGGCCAATTACAAAGCCATTTTTGTCTTGATTACGTGTTCTAATTTTTGTTAGTATAAATCTTTGTGTGTAGTAACTCGTACTGAACTTGATCTAAAACTCGTATCCTGGTTTTAGCCTATTCCACGCAATGTATGAAATTTTACTAACTATTTCAGGGACCAAGAATAAAATATACTTAAACATAATAAAAGTTTAGTAGTCAAGACTGCACTTTTGGTAACATTGCTGTTCTTAACAAAGAAATAACTTCATTAAAGGTAATAACACAACTGTCAAGACTGCCAAAAGCAGTGTACTAATGATCTACGCACACTAGTACAAAAACACAGTTCCTGTTAATGCCCTGTTTTTTTTCAATAATATCCATTCATTATACAGCTGTCACCATTTGCTGGTACAATATTTATACCTACCCTTGAACCATCACTCAGTTTTATGGTAACCCGTAGTCGATAATGGGCGTAAGTATAATTACGGAAGAAACCAGGTCGCACTGAAATCTTCAGCGGTTTTGTAGTGTAGGAAACTAAAAAAATAAAAAACAAGCTTTGTTTACATGATTCTTGAGTGCGAGGAGGTGGCACCTTTTAACCCTTAGTCAACCAAGGGGTTTTTATATCACACTAAAGACCTAGCGGGGCTAAAAAATTACCTCATGAAAGTTTTGCTTAATATGTATTACTAACTGGTCAGAATGACCAACTGGTGATCGAGGTGCTCTGATTAGTACAAAGCTAAGTTCTGCGACAAGTTGGCATACGAGGACACCAAGGATATAAAAGGTTTTCCACCATTGCACTATATTGTTTATGCTATATTATTTATTCGTTTATATATTTATATATATCAATTTTAGGCTTGGCTTGTCAAGTCTTGCAAAATTTTTTATAATAGTCTGACAATGTTCACTGTTTAATTCTAAGACATCCACTTCGTCTTCACTTGCTAAATCTTCTAAAATTTTATCTTCGTCAGCTTCAAGCTTAGTTACCTTACAGCTTAGTTCCTGCCATATTACTTAATGAAGAATGACCACAAACTTTAATATGAAATTTCCTCAACAGATCGTAAGAAAAATCTCTTTGCAGAAATGCAAGCCGAAGTGGAGGTTTGGGGGACCTTCCAGTTTTAAAAGTAAACACACATTGCTGCCAGAACGAAAAATACTGCAAAGTAAATGCCAAAATTTTGCCTACATAAAAGACCAAGGGGGGATAATAAGTTACCCTACATCAGGTAGTATCTGGCACCCATGCTTTGTAAAAAAGCACGAATAATACTTTTCAATAAAACCAGGGTATGGTTGCATAACAAATCGAAAAATATTTAATCACTAATAGTTTGAAAACTTTTCGTTGTGTACATGCAAACACTCCTGGGGTAATTTTTTACCCCACCTTGGTCAGCTAAGGGTTAATGTAGTTATGCCACTATTCTCACTTACCTATTAAAAAAACAATACTCTTGTAAATAAACATTTTTTTTCAAAATCATTCAATGTTCCTTACCATCCATGTTTTCTAGCAGCTCCTGTGTGACATTAACATTAGTTTCCCCTTCAACAGCAAATAGTTCTGAACATACATCTATCACATTACCAGCAACGTCTATGTCACAAAATAATTGATCGCCAATACCAATGGACTTTATTCCTTCAATTATGTGCCCACTGCATCTGTAAAAATTCACAAAAAAATTAATTACACTTTCCTTCACCTTCAGTGAGAAGACGCTTTTACATTTAAGATGCCCTGCAAATAAGTATCACGCAAAACCAAGCAGCTATTAATGTGCCTGCATATTAAGTTGCTCTTTTTCAAATTAACATTAAGTAAAAACCGAAACACAACTTATTAGAAAATAATAAACTAAACTCAGGAAATTCCAGTGAAAGTGGTTTTGCTCCAGCAATGAAGTTAGCAAAGTAATTATATTTAAACGACTGAATATAGAAATCTATGAACATTGAAATTCTATATTTAGACATTTGTATGTCTAAAAAGTTTGACTTTTTTCCAGAGGCGTAGCAAGGTAGGGGCAACACTGGGCAATCACCTCAGGTGCAAGGGTGAGAGAGCGCAAAACTCTTCTAGAGTTCAATGACTGTTAATTATTAATTACTAATCCAATATTAACAAAATAATCAACAAAAGTTTTCAAACTACAACAAAATTGCCTAAGCCGAGATCATCGTAGCTGACTTAATTAATTACTACATACAGCCTAGAAAAAAGGCTAATGTTGTTACTTAACGGTGTGTATATGGTGTCGTGTGGCTTAGCAGATTGATAATTTTGTGAGAAACAGTGGCATTTCTCTAAACGTCGATTGTATTATTGTAAAAACCTGTGGAATTCTGTATCTTTCGTAATCTTTGCACATTTTAATGCTGGGGCTGAATGTTTAAGAACTGTCGTGTTATGTGCAACTAATGCATAGAAAAGAGTTATTCTGCTGCAATACTGCAAATCAAACTCGGGGTGATTCTTAGAAAAAATTCGTTTATCTTTATCCCAACATGTCGAAAAAAGAAAGTCCGGCTCAGGGACGCGAAACACACACAATTAAAATGATAGGACGTCAACATTTTTTTGCCCCCGGACACAACAAGCACTGTTATGCCACTGCTTTTTTCTATGTCTTCTCTGTATGTGCTTATTACGTATATTAAAGTTCACAACAAAAGTTCAAAAGCTTAATTTAGCACACTAACTAATCTTTTATTTACTTAAGCAACTTAGTAGTGCTCCATAAGTAAATAATATTACATTTAGTTCTGAAAGTTTCTTCTTGACAATTGAGAACTTAATTATTTACTAATAGCAACATTACTTGTAGGGTGGTTGACCTTGATAATTTTTAGTTCTTCGCCACCCATTCATCAATCAGTTTAATACCACATCTCAAATATACTAATCATCATAACAATTTTATTACATTGTATCATATTATTGTTTTGTGCACTGTGCTTTTTTCTGCAAAAAAAGTGATAAATAGAGATACTTACTAAATCAAATCAATATGCAAGTGCTTGACTTAGAAAACATAATTCCATAATTAGATGGCTAAAAGCAATATGTACATTCATGAACTAGACTAACTGCCAGACCATGTTGCTACAAATTTCTGAACATAATTTCTACTGCAATTTTAAGGTTATATACCACATACACAACCATAATAAGACAGCTTAAAATCACTATTACTACCCATTCTAATGGTTTTGCAGAAATGAGGACAGTGGCCTAATTGAGTTGATTATATACGTGTCAGTGTAGGTGGCTAACTTTCTTTAAATAACGATGAAATTTTTATTAATTCAAATTAAGTTACATGACCAGAGTTGAAAGTGCATTAATACATTAAAAACTTTTTACCTAACAATTATAGAAGGGGGAGGCATGCTCACTATTCCTACTTTCATCTCTGTACTGCCGCACCGGATGTTACCATTTAAGATGCTTTCCTTGCAAGCAAACACAATCAGTTTATACTCATTGTACAAGTCAAATACTTCCAGTGGTAGCTCACAAGAGCCTGAAGTTTCGGAGCAGTCCAAACGACCCGGCCCATATGTGTAGCATCCACCATTATCCAGATTGTTTGCTCTCCTGAAAATGTTAAAGAACTCATAAATTTTTTCTCATTATTCAAAAATTTGGCACAGTTTCTCAGGAAAATCTTAGGGCTTATGGATGATACAAACCCACAATTAATATAAACCTACAGAAATCTTTGCTTCATAATTAACCAAAGTGAAAAAATAATCTAATCAGTTAAAATTGTTCTAGTCTGAGTCATCTAACATTGGCAATGCTAAATCTGGTTGGCCAGCTATAAGGGATGAAATATGAATTGCCTAGATCAACAAGGAACACAATGACCTAGTAGTCGAAGGCATCTGACTTTTAAGCAAAAGGTCCCTAGTGCAAATCCGGGCCTGTATCCTATTTTTGTCAGTCTAATGATGCAACCTCAGTTTTTTCTTCAGTCTCGTGACGAAGCCCATCTTTTTGTTAGCCTAATGAAATTCCCATTAAATAATAAAATCAATAAGCCTTTTCACAGGTTTTGCTATGCACTCGCAGAATTGCTGTAGGTCCAAGGTTAAGTGAACCCAGAGAGTCTTACTTAACTACAACGGGTGACATAAAGCACGTAACTACATGTAAATGAAATGGGTTTATTTTTATTATTATATTACAAATGCATAGTTTTAAACTAGCATGTTATTCTTATCCGAAAACAGCTAGCATGAAATGACTGAGGCAAACATTAAAGCCAAGAACTGTTACTATTACAATAGCGTAGGCAGCGAGACATTGTCAAGTGTAAATAAATACGTTGTTTGGTTCAGGTAACATTGTTAGGTTCATTTAACCTATGACCTTTTCCCGATCATCATCAATCGCTGGAACTGTGAAAAGGCTTATTATTAGGCCTTCTATTACCGTTGTTCTTATGTAAATTACCAGCAGCAAGTTACCAGCATCAAATTTCAGAACTAAAATTAATTAAATATCACCTAATTAGTGATTTAAACATTTCAAAGAGTAGAATAATTTCCTGTGTCAACATAGATATGATAAGTAACATGCACACTTATTTTTTAAAGTGTTAGTATTAAAAAAACCTTAATTCAGCCTCTTCTCGTGTCATTATGAATGGATAGTTAAGCAGACTGAAACCAGTAGGCGACAACGGATCAGGGGTGAGAGTCTCTTGCAAGTAAACATTGAAGCAGTAATAATAAAACAAGACGAAACCCTAAAATAAAATATACTATTAAATTCAAAATATCACATATATTTAGTAGAACTGTCACGAAATGACAAGAAAACAGTGAAGTAAGAATAAGTACAAATGCATTGACAGCCAACTATTTGACAACATAATGCAAAGAAAAGTAAATGGGTACCAATTTTTGCAACAATGTCTCTGTAAGTTCTCTATCTAAAGTCACCTTGACGACTATAGCCACGACTAGTTGAAAACAAATGCCTCTTGTTGGCCTGTTAATTTTCTTTGAACACCTTAATCTACTCAACTTAATCAACTAAATTCATTAAAGTCTAATCAAAATCTAAATTTAACAATGACAATAGGTTGATAAAAGAATGTATTAAGAAAGTTTTACCTGTGGTTCACTTTCTGGAAGACCCAAATCAATAGAGAATTGACCTGGGTTCAGTAAAAGATTACTCCCTTCAGAGTTTGATCGTTCTATATAGCTCTGCTGCCCTTCCATGACTCTTGCCACCAATGGTGCCTCATTGACCCTGACGAAAATTGATGTTGACCTTCCAATGACCACTCGCGGGTCAATACCAATAGTGGAGGAAGACATCACTATCTATAATGAGATTAGATTAGATTAGTTTATTTGTCTCATCCTATATGCATATCTACACGTATGATAACTGAATGACGACCTTATTGTACAATACAGCAAAATATACTGAATAACTTGTATATGAGTACAACTGACACAAGCGGCAAAAAACAAACAAACATGGCACTCAATTATATCAGCATTAGCATCTTGTAGTCATAAACTTTCTGAAGTATTGGAAGGAGTTTGTTGCACTGTGGATTTCCAACGAACGGAAAAATTCTGGCCGATTTGAACTCATCTTTTGCAGAAGAAAAGGTCAATATCAAAAATTGTAAAAGTGTGAATTCAGCTAAACTATAACAGGAAATAAACCATAGTTATACATAGTTAAGTGGAAATGAGGACTGCTAGAATAGTGCAATAATCTAGACATATAAGCAAAAAATTTGCTAATAAAAGTAGCCATTTCAGTTAGAGAACAAAATTAAACAAATATATCCATAAAGCACTCAAAAACTGTCGAAAGCACTGAAACAATTTCAGGTCCCACAAGCATGACTTATGTATAATCTTTTATAAAAGAGAGTAAAATCTAATGCTTGATGTACTTTCCCATTCCAATGGACCTCATTTAGATTCAGCAAGAAAAGCACAATATTTTTTGAAAGGTCTAGCAGGAAATACGTTAAGACTCTATATTTTATACTACTCTCCAATCAACTCACTGTTGCAGCAATCCTGTACAATCCCGGTTTCAAAGATCCAGCATAAATTGCCAACTGTGTTTTGTTCCAGGCATCTGCTACGCTTTTTATTTTATCCGAAATATTAGCAGCATCATTTCCATTCTTGTCAAGTTCAAACACCGACCAGCTTTTATCATTTGCTGTCTGGACACAGTTGACCTCAATCATTGCCACTAGGATAATGTCACTATTGGCATCAAAGAGCATGGGTGTTTCTGGATTTTCTGTAGTTGGGTTGCCATGGTTCCAGATAGAAACCTGAATGTTACAGAAAAAATGCCCAATCGTCTCTGTGAACCACTTACATTATTCAATTGAATGTTTAAATATTTTTCTTTTCCAATTTAACTGTACCTCTTCAGTATATTCCGAGTTACATCCAAAAATAGCACTGTTTTTATTTACCTTTTTCCTAATGATGGGTCACTGTCTCATGAATTATAATACCACATACAACCATTTTTTGTAGAAAACTAATAGTTTTATTTGTAAATGTTATCAAAATCATAAAAGATTAATTAGTAACTTTCAAATATTACATTCACATCATCATTAACCAAATGTCAAGCAAGATTGTACAATGAGGCTTTGGTCACTCACTCACTCACCTTAGGAGAGTGGCAATTGACTGACAACACAGTAAAACGCATCTCTTGTCTTGCATATGAAACATCATTTGAGATCTCTGCCACCAATTTGTAGTCACCGTTCTGATTATAAATGTGTGAAAATTGCATAATGGATTGTGGTGCAATTGGTGCGTCTAAAAAACACATGTATTATGTGTAGAATAATTTCAAATTTTTAGACAATTAAAGTCAAACTAAATCCTCACTATAACATAAGCTTATAAAATCTAAAATCCTACTCTCATTATGGATACTCAGTTTATTTTATTATAAACTTACTGTAAAACTCGTTTGTTTTGATTTTTTAACACTTCATTGTTAGCGATATTAAATTTGAAGAACTGCCATTTTTCGTTGTGCGAGACGAATGATGTTCTGAATACAGTCACGAAGTCACCAAAGATCAGTAAACAAACAATTGTAATCTAAGACACTTTCTGCACTACATACGTCATTATCGCTCTATCGCGCCAAAAATGCGAACCACGGAAATGCACGCGTTCGAAATTCCCCAGAAAAAGGTAAGTTATTTAATTTATAAATTTCTTATGAATAATATTTATAAATAACTACGAATTCTTTGTGATATCATAATAATACGATAAAAAACTTCGATATTAAAACAAATAAAAACCGTGAAAACGTCTTACTTTTTTGTCGACTCGTATTTTTAGTACGTAATGAATCAGTGAGTTTATTTTCAAAAAATGCTGCACCAAAGTAATAATAAAAAGGTACAACAAAAAATTTGTATCACAGCATGACTTTAGTCTCTTAAGGAACTGATCCCAACAAAACCTTGAAATAACTGACAAAGTAACAAAGTTACTAATATCTTGCTAAAGATCAGAAAAGGTAAGGAAATGAAAAATTTCAGGTTGCTAGAACTATTAAAAACGTGTGGATAGATATACGCCTTCAACTGAAACTACTGATAATAGATGCTCACATAATACGCTTCAGCCTTAAAAACAACATACATGCACAAACTGGGGGTCACAGACTACTTTTCAAAAGCCGATTTGATTGTTAGATGCTAGCCTACTACCACGGGCACTTGCTTCCTCCTTCATAGGCTAGTGTGAGGAACCAACTTACTTGCATTTCTAACAAGTTAATCATGCCTAAATTGTGAAACAGAATGTTAGAAACATCCGAAATACCTGTTGCAATCAAAATTATAAATAGTAATATAGTATAATACTTCTTTCTAAATTAAAAAGATCTAATGTCGCAAATGTTTTTGCAGACTCCGTGGTGTCACTTCTTAATTGCGTTCACACCTTGTATACAGTTACTACTGCTATGGCATGACTATGGCATTATTTACTTATTATTGTTATTATTTATTTATTTAAGTATTTATCTATATCAAAATGGCTAAATAATCTGTAATAATCTCTGACTTCTCACACATACTGCTTAAAACAATGGCAACACAATACCTGTTTGTTTGGTTGTTGAAAAGTGAGCAATACAGTAAGCTATATCATCTGCAAAATAAAGGTATGTTTTCACATTGGCATCTGGCTGCACTCTCATGCACATTTTACTTGCAATGACTTCAACGCTGCAATTGAAACTCTTTTCCTCCATGCTTCCTGTGATAATGTCATCATCAGTACAAGAGAGCATGCCTGCTGCTAGCTGCAATTCTACTGGCAAAGACGGCAATGTTAGCATTCCATCCGGACTGTCGGCTTTAAGTGTCAGATTCTGTGCACCAACCTAAGAAAGAACAATTTAAAATACCAATTAACACTTTTTTGTAATATACAGCATTCAAATCTATAACCCCATCCTACCAACGTAAAACCTCTCTGCGACTTGTCAGGTCTCAGTAAGGTCTTATACATCTAACTAGGCAGTTGAAATGTCTAGGAATGCATTATAGTCTTGAAGACGATGTTCACTGTCACAGAAAAATTTGCAGCTTGTTCAAAGTTATCTCAGTGAAATCGTGGAAAATATAGATCACTATAGAAAAACAGTACAGACATGGTTCAGATGGTGTAGTCAAATTATGAAAGCACAGAAGTCTTTATAGACATCATAGCACTGGAATCGGGTAATAATTTCAGAGTTTCTGGCCGTGTCTGCGTCCCTGTCTGTGGCTTTTTGTATGTTGTAACTATATTCAGTGATAGCATGAAAGGAGCAATTTTTGCCACGATCTTGGCAGACCTAACTAAAATCGTGAAAATTCAGAGAATCATAAGCAGGTCTTCATGGTTGGAATCTGTGTGACAAAGGCATTATGTAACAAACATGTTTTCATACTTTCGCAACATAGTAAAAAACTCTTAATATTCCACTTACCACAGAAAATTTATAACAAAAATTGTCAAATGTTTCATTAATGTTTTCAAATTCTCCCATGTTCCATGTCCACAATAGCTGTGTGTCATTGTGAAGTTCGTAATTAAAAATAGTGCCTAAAAGAGAAGTACATCAGTAAATCAAGAGGTGAAATGGCAAACAAAATTTATTGCAAGTGGAATCAGTTTTTTTTATAAACATTGCTCCTAAATCTCACTAATTTATTAATTAATCAAATTAGACAAAACTCGGACCTTTTGTCTGTAAATCAGTGGTAGCATGTCCAAGCTCTAAAATTTTCTAATGAAAGGTCTCTGATTCGACTGCTGATTTGCATGTTTTTCATAAAGTCTTTTTTCAAATAAACAGCCATTAAACTACTATTATAGAAACTACAGCAAACTTATCACAGTTGAGATAATAATAATAATAATAATAATTTTGTTTGGGACATAGCCCAGGGATAACACCATAGGTACCTTAATACTTATTTGCAAGGTGGTCCAATTATTAATTTTACCCACATGTTACTTTGATAAACCAGGGTGCTTGCTCGAAGAACCAGTGGTGCCATTTTTATGTCTTTGGTATGACCCGGTCGGAAGTTGAACCCGCGACCTTACGGATGGGAAATGAGCATGCTACCATCCGGTCATTGTATTTTGTATTGGATTGTCACATCTTCAGTAGCATACTTATGTAGAGTTTTGTTTAGTAAGAAGATATTGCACTTACACACGGGAAAAATAAAAATTATTTCCAAACACGTGACTTTATACATTATACTTAGCAAATTCCAGACCCATTAATGTATGTTATAGATAATAATACAAGGCAAGCTTGAAAAACTTGAAACATGAAGCTTACCATACTATGCTCTGTTACATTCACTTTAGTACACTGCGTTATACTATACCACACCACACTATAGCAAACCATAACAAATGAAATCAGCACAATAAACCACAGAATTCAGCCTTCATCAAATGAATTAATAATCAGCATGGGTTACTTTGTCTATATCATTATTACCTGTCTTCTCGATGTAAAAACAAACTTCTCTGCTTAAAGGAAAGATGTTCTTTTCCTTTCCATGTCCAAAGAAAGGATGTTGCAGTCCAACTGGAAATACTGGCCAGTACATTAGGTAAGCTGCAGTCAATGAAACTGGTTCATAAGTAATTACCTAAAAAATACAAGTGAGATCAAAATAAGAAAAAACACAAAACAAAAACCCATTAAAGGGCCGAAACAAAAACAAAATATATTAACAATCTAAGGATTTTTCCAGTATATATTTATACATTCATTTATATCATCTGCCAATTTTCTAGATGAGACTATTGAACAGTTTGGGACAAATGGTGTATCAACTGAATTGTTTCAGTCTTCGTGGCTTTTCGATTGGCTTCTATGTATCCAAGAAAATCTATTTTTGAAATTAAGAATAATGTTTTTATTTAAGATTCTGCAAAAAACTTGCTGCATCTTCATAACAATTTGACTTCAAGATGCTGTGATTTGAAAAATAAAGATAAGATAAGCTTGTTCAATGAGATTTGTCGGCTATGAAAATGTAATAAGTCATCTACTGTAAATAAATTAATAAACTGATTTAATTACCTCAACAGGAAAAGCAAGAACATTGCACAAATTTTCCACATACATTGTAGCCACCTTTCTTCCTAAAGGAGCATTCCCATAGTTGTGTTCAAATGTTTTAACTTCATTTGCCGCAACGATACCTGCTATGGTATGGTTTAAAAGTACCAAACCATCTTGCCAATCCATGAGATAGGTAGAGGTGAGTGGATATTCATTTGTGGGTCCAGTAAATGACAATTTAAATGTAATCATGGCTGAAATAAAAAATATATAAAGCTTTCACAACATTTCGGAGCTGCAGTAAATTCATGGTTGTAATAGAGTTGTGTTGCTATAACTACTCAAAAATGTGATGCCCACGAGCAAAATCCAATGAATGTACTGAGAAGGAAATTTACTGAATTACAGTATAAGGTACACCTAATAATTTTACAAATTTATATTGTAGGACACATCAGCATTTTGTGTTGACTGAATTCTTATATTAAACATTACTAATTCAGATCGTTTATGTCAAAATGTCATATTAATACTTATTTTATTGTCCGTCACCATTTAACAGCACAACCGCGCAGATTAAAATGAAATTCACGAAATGGAGTAATTTGCTTTTCCTTGTGATCAAGCCTAATTTTCACCCTTCACGATACTAGTTAAGACTGCTGTAACAGATATATCATGTCCTTAATGCTTAATGGCTATTAAAATGCCTACATGTACTTCTAAGTACTGCTTAGCAACAGACTTTAAATTCTTACATTTCAAACAGCATTATTTAGCTCAACTAAAAATGTATTATGTTTAACACTAAACTATTACTAAGAACAAATTAATATCTGGTGAAGAATGAATTTATTCCATTTAACAATTTCACAAATTTTATGAAAAATTAACGTGACTACAAGGAAAATCAAAAAGAAACCCAATTTTTTATAATGATCTTAACTAAAAGATCATGACAGAACACCAAAAATAGTAATACTGAAATTGCCGCTTACTTCCGTTTTGCACATTCAGGGGAGAGTTGACAGCCGTCATTTGGAAATCATCCGTGATTTTCCCGTGAGCCCAGACAGTATCCTGCAGAATCACTTGCTGCACAGAATTGTACAACGTGCAGGTAATCTTATGTTGAGCATCCACTGCAGTAGCATACGTGTACTGGAACAACACTGGGAACTGCAGATCATCTATTGAAACAAATTACCATTTAATTTAGTAGAAAATTAGTAAAACATTCTTAATTTTTAGCAGTTTGGCAATTTTTTGTCATAATAAACACTTGCTAGATAAACAAAGCTTGTTTATCACAAAATCTGCAATGACTGATAATTCTTCAATTGCAACTATAACAATGAAAGCAAACCTTTTCGTCGCAAAGATCAACCAGAATTGAGCCAAATCGACAAACGTATTAATAATGTATTAGCGAACTCGACAAACACAATAATTAACAATGTATTAGCAAATTAACAAACGTAATCACTAACAATGTATCTTCCAGATGTTTTTTATGTCAAAATTACCAGAGAGTAAACCACAAACCTAACAAAAAGAGGGGCCTTTTGCCACTGAACAGCAGAACTTTCAAAAGAAACTGTGCTGTAGAAATGTGCTGGTATGTTAAAATATGCTGATCAAATTACAAAGAATTGTGGCTTGAGTGTTAAGATTATACAATAATAATTGATGGAAGTGTCATTAACTTGTAAGCATAAATAAGAATGAGATTGCATGTTACGAAAAACATGCTCAAGTTATATTGTATTTAAGCTCTCCAATGGCTTAAGAATTGTCTTTCAATTTGCCTCACAAATAAAAGTATGGAGGTTACAAACAGTGTGACTGAGATGGCCACAAACCACGGGAAATCACACGATGCCCAAACAGCTGAAGAAATGAAGTCATGTTGGAACGAACTGTGTGTGCAGTTGCACCAACTTGCTGAAACTACCATTTTGTTCTTCATGCTCTGCCCATTAGTTTACTAAGAACTGTTCCAAGATGCCATGAATGTAATGATCATATGTGATAATGTTTTTAAAGAAGGACAGGTCCAATTGCCCTTTAGACAAAGCATATGAAGCACCAATCTTCTGATCGTGCAGTGGTTTCTCGTGCTGAGTTTTCTGACTGTTCATGTAGCCAAAACAAATTGAACTATGCTTCAATAAAGTGTGTATAGTTTAGAACACATTCACCTTTCTCTAGAATAAAGTTTTCAAACCACTGGCAAAAACACATTTGTTGTTCGGAATCTTAAAGTTTGAGTTCAAGAAAAAAATTTATGTTGATGCACTGCATGGCAAGATGATGTCAGAGATGTCAAAGTTTCCTGAGACACATGCTTCACAGACTTTTCTGCAACTTGTTCATGACTTCATGTAGCACCCTTTCCTTAACAACACTTGGCCTACCCTTTTACCTTTGTTTTGATCACTATCAATTTCACTGAATTTAGCCAAAAAAGGTGAAATGCCATTTTGATGGTGGGTAATCGTTCTGTGCCAAATGTTTCTTTGAACAGCTTTTGCATTTCTTTTGTGAATTTGCCATTTCTAATAAAAACATTTTCAAAAGAAATATGTGTTCTTCCAAAGCAAGAACAATGGCTAGCAGAACTAATATGCAAATGCTAAATAAGCAATTTTGAGAAAAAACCGTCCAAAACAAACTTGGGCTTCTTCATTGTGACATCTTAATGAGAAAAAATAATATTGCATTTGCACAATAATCCAATTTTCCTACTGCTTAACTTGGTTTTTGAATATTCCATTAGAAACATACTATAGATATAAACGTATTTCTATTGCACTGTTTCTTCTGAAACACCCTATATTATGGCTGCTGAACAAACAGTTGTAGAAACTGGATAATAGGAAAATTCTGAAGCAAAAACAACCAATCAAAATGTACTACATGTTTTTAGATTCAAATTTAATTGGATAATCAGACTTAACAATGCACTTGCACTTTCAGAGTAGTCAAATTTCAACTGAATGCACTTAAAATGTACAAACAGTCAATAGTTAACTAGAAGATGCACGTTATGCAAAGATCTGGCTTAGAAAGTTTTCACGGTTCATGTGCACTTTTGGAGCTCTGAACACTTTTAATGTTTGCACTTTTAACATTTTACGCTTTGATTTAATTATTTCTCACTATTATTTGTTTATGTAATTATTATTCTTATAGAAGCAAACAATAAAGAGTCAAGCTCAACAATTTAAATTGAATAATTTCACCTGCAGCGGGAATGTCTTGTTCTGCTGTTACACTGTTGAGGGCATCAGCTGGTTCATCGAAATCACATTTTGCTTTGACGCCATTACCCTCGGCTATCATCACACCAATGAAAAATGGTTTATGTCGACAGGCATGCAGCTTTTTTGGTTTAATCAGTCTTGCTCCGATAATCGCAGTGTCAATATTAACTGACACGTTTGCTTCCTCTTGGTTCAGGTCATTAGCAACGACGACCAACACGACTTTTGTGGATCCTTTTGAAGTCACATCCCATGTGCAGGTTAGGTTGTCACAGAGTTGAACAATAAAATTACCAACTGCCAAGTCGCAAGAAATGTTACAGACTGCATCTAGAGGAAAAGGGTTTGCAGCACTAATGTTGAACACTCCTTGTGCTGTCATGGTGTCATCATCAAATGGACAACCAAATGGACTACATGGAGCAGCAGGTACTAAAGCAAGTTCTGGAACTTTTGTAAATACTATAATGGTCTCTGATGCAACCTCAACATTTTTAATAGGATTTGTTACACTGACTTTGATCGTAAATTCCCCCAATAATGTATAAGTATGAGTAAATGTGACTGGGCTTGTAGCCAAACCACCCAATACTTGCTGATACACTCCTAAATCATTATCTCCATAGTCGCAAATGATTGTGACACTGGAACCCTCTATTGAAACTTCAACTTGCACAACTGTAACATTGACTTCCGCTTTTGTAATTGCTTCTCCTGTTTCATTATCAAGGATCTTCACAGATACAAGACTAATTTCATGTTCGACTGAAAAGTTAGAGACAAGCGACAAATTACTGACCAAGTTTTCCACATCAAGTTTGAGAAGCTTGACTCCTACTTCACTAGCATCCAGTGCAGCCAAGCTGTGTACTGCCCCCATGCCAAATTCGTCCTCTTTCAATATGCCAGAAAATTCTACATCGTCAATGAGCAAAACAAAGCCATCTGCAGTTAATGTGCCAGACTGTATACTCCAAGACACTTCTGGGTCCGGTCTACCTAGTACAATATAGTCCTTGTCAAGTTGCAAACCTTCTAAAATGTCCTGCGCCGTAACTGCTAGTGTAACAGAAGTTGGATCTGGCAGCAAAGCATTATCACATGTCACTGTTATTACGTAATGACCTGCTTGGGAGTAGACAAAATCATTATAAATATTGCCAATTATAAAACCATTCTGGAGTAGTTGACTTTCATTAGTAACCAATTCAGTCTCATCAGCTATTCCCATATCCCATGAGCAACTATAATCAGATCCTTCATTGATAGTAATACTTATTGGAATGGATTCATGAGTAGGGACGCCAGAAGTAAACGGTGGAACAACAGAAAGATCCAATGATCCTAACCGCTCTATAACAATAACGTCTATGGACGTGCACTGGACGCTGGCAAGGTTTTGCACGGTGAAAGTTGCTGTGTAATGTCCAACTGACCAGTATGTGTGGCTCACAGAGGTTGTGTTGTGTGTTAGGCTCCTCAAGTCACCCCAGTTCACAAACACAAGAATGTCTGCAAAAGCACGGAACTTTAACTCATACAACTATAAAATAAAATGAAAAGAAAAAATCTTTCTCTTTCAGATGTAAGATAAGATTAATGGAACATGCATCATTAGATACGATAACTAAGCAACACCTTCAGCAACTAGCAACGCCTTCAGTTTTTTTTATAATCTTACTAGTTACTACTGACGTTTTGTCACTTTTGCAATACTCTTACCTATAAGCTATGACGACAATATTATGTTGTACATTTGAGCAAGTCACTTAGTGCTTACTATAAAATGCTCATGATAGTGCTTAATTTGCATCTGGTTACCACACAATTCATCAAATTTAATGGTTTACAGGGTTTAATGGTTTTATATATCTCCAAAACTTTTCACGGCTGCATTAGAATAAGTGTTTTCAAAATCGAATTTCGATGACTTTGGTATAGTAGTTGACGGTGAGAGCATCAGTAATCTCCGCTTTGCAGATGATGTCGCCTTATTCGCAAATGATCTGAATAATCTCGAGGAACAGTTGAACGATTTAGATAAGCAGTGCCGAGGAATTGGCCTTAAAATGCATCGAGGAAAAATAAAGGTAATGACCAACTATCCCACTAGATTAACGTCGGACAAGACGAGATAGAACACGTGGACGAGATAACTAACAGAGTGAATGCTGGTTGGGCTTTATACTCAAAGTGTAAGGATATTATATCGAACAGACATATTCCAACTTGTCTAAAGGGAAAGATTTGGAATCAGTGTATATTGCTGGCGGTGACATATGGTTGTCAAACTTTGTATTTGACAGAGTTGTAGAAAAAGCGGTTACGGACATTTCAGAGAGCAGTCGAGCATATAATGGTGACTGTTTCGTTGAAAGACAGGATTAATCATGAAGAGATTCGAAAGCGAACAAGAACAACAGACATTCTTGAATTTGTGGTGAAAATGAAATGGAAATGGGCTGGTCATGTGGCTAGATTTAAAGACAATAGATGGACTAAGCGGTTAACAGACTGCTGCCCATATAAGGGGCGAAGGAATCCAGGACGTCCATCAACAAGATGGCGCGATAAACTTGTGAAATATCAGAAAATTAGTTGGCAGAGTGACGCCCAAGACAGGACATTGTGGCGAGCTAGGAAGTGGATGAACATATCCTGATGATGATGATGAATGGTTTATATGAAATAGCAATTAATAAATCCTTGATTGGGTTGAAAACAGAAAACACTGAACATGTCTAAACAAGAAAGGATTTCAAAGTGACTGAAAATAAACTTGATCTTGGGTTCGAGTTTTGACTGATCCACAAATATATGATGAAGTGTTACTATATGATGACGTAGGTCTATTTTTTCTACCGTAATATTTAATTGGCGTTATTTTGTACAAAATACATTTTGAAAAACTAATACGGTACTTAATTGAAAAATGGCCGATTTCTTTATTACCACTTTACAAATACATTTCATATCAAATGCAATTCACCAATAGACAATAGTAGGAAAAAATCTAAGTTGAACAAGCAACAAATTTGTCATATATTGGTAAATATTGACACCAAAATTTGTTTGATTCATTTCTGTCACTTCTTTCATTTTTTCTTTGTTTCAGCTAAACTGCTTTTACATTTAGACACTTTTAAATATATCTTGTAACCATACTTAAATTACTGAACTTGGTCTATAAACTTACCTTCTTCTACAGAAGTTGCACCACCTAAATGTAAAAAAACAAACATTCAAAGTTTTCAAAAAAGAGATAATATAACACACATGTATAACATCAAACTTAACAAAAATTAGTACACAACTGTCTCTAAATTCCCTTTTGTGAATTAACAAACTAAACATGAATTGTTAGGCCAAGATTTAAGAAGCATACTAAATTCAAACATTGGAATGCAGCTTGGATTTGAACCAGAACCTTTGCTTAGAGGGCAGTTAGAATCATTCTATCCAACATTGGAAAACTTGAATCTAGTTGGCCATTTGTAAGGGATGAACACGGTACATACAGTACATAGTTGCTGTCTTTCAAGCTTGGTATCAAAATTCAAGGAAATGTGTATTTGTAGCAACTACGAATTTGTCATTTCTGCAACTACATTGATCAATAATTTGAAAAATATTGCACAAAAAATCGAAAGTTGCATGACGTTTTTACTAATATCATCTTACCGACAGAGTTACAGTGAAAATTTAAGTTCCAAAGTATAAGAGAAGGAAAATGAGAAACTGACAATTGAATATCTATCAGATTGCCAATATTTGATGTAAAGGTTTTAGTTCCTAGAAAATTGTAACAATTGGGATTTGTAGGTGTTACTGAAGTATACTATAAATCAGAAAAAAACAGGAAGCAAAATTTTCATGAATTAAACTTCAAAGCCCTGTTTGCAAAATAATATTTTTGCAAAACACCATTCCAAACAAATAATGTAGGTTGTAAATTATACAATATCTAATGTAACTGATTATTGGCTGAGCAATTAAGCTATGTATATAATTGTAAACAAAAGTAATGGCGTAAATATTGCTTACCTTGATAAGTGATTCCAAGGTCGTACGTGAAGTCCTCTCCAATAGCAACGACAAAATCTTCATCCTGTAAGACATGCTCAGGTGACAAGGCCACCACCGCCACATTTTCTATCGCTAGCATCACAGAAATTTCTGCTTGCTCAACTACGGATGTCAGGCCAGTAGCCGTGGCTGTCACAGTGTAATCATTGACAGAATCATAGCTATGAAACACACTTGCCATCGATGGCACTGATGCAAAGGCCCTAATCAAATGGACAGATGAACTAACTGTGACACCGGTAGCAGTTACTACTGAATCAGCAACTAGAGTACCATCTGGCAGTTGGAGATCGTTGTTGTATGGTGAGGTGGCATCAATACTAGCAATTTTCGCTCCTCCTTTTTGTGCCAAAGCAAGCACATCCCCAGCAGTGACAAATGTATCGGTTAGATTTAAATTACTTTCAAACCAGTAACCAGTGGCCAGCGTTCCCAGAGATATTACGTACTTCACATTATAGTTGATAATCGACCCATCTGTAGAGTGCCTTGGAGAGCCAAAACAAGACGTTTCGTTGTCTGCGCATTCTCCGCATTTCTCGTACATAAACCTTTGAATGCAAGAATGTTCAGATGCCGAATCAGTGCAACCAGAACAGTCATTTGCTTGAAAACAATAACCAGAGCATTCTGGAGACAAAACCTAATGACAAACAAAACAAAAAACTCATGTAATAATGTTATATTCAGTAGACTAAAAAACAAGAAGCAAAAATGGCACCTGCAAAACTTTTGCTTGCGGAAACACTATTTGGTGTTTCGTGTTCAAATACAGTACGTCACAACGGAAAAATTCTGGCCTTGCTTCAGGTTTTTTGCCCAATAAAAATAAGTTTTTTCACAACTATCATAAACAATAGTCCAGAAATAAGGCTGTGTAAATACATCTTTATATTAAGCTTTTTTGCGTGAAAGATACACATATTTCTATCAAAGGCCTAATAAACATTTTACACATTTTGCAAACAAAACAAACTTCCATGCCTAGCTTTGGTACTGTTCTAGAAGAAAGTGTTTATTTATTGCAAGTTAATTATCATTCACAAATACAAGTTGTAAAATTCAGGTATAATGCATGATTTTTACATAAAGAGAAAGTCCATCTCCTCCAGTTTCCACAAACAATTCGAAGCCAGTTAGGTGTCCATCATATTGGAACTCTGTTTGTCGAAGAAGCCACTCTTGTTGTGCTTGACTGTTTATGTTAGTATAGTAGCCATGCACTGGCTTCCCAGCACTAAATGTGAAAGGTGCTAAAACAACGAAACTGGATGTAAGTATTTGGCAGTTATAAGTAATTCTATTAACAAAAGCCACACAAAAGTTTTTGCTCATGCACTAGCGTTCATTTACTATTGTTTCCTTGTTAAATGGGCTGACAGACATATTGCATTTACATAAACAAAGTTTATTCGTATTGCGTAATATGTAATATACAGATATGTAATATATTAGAGATTATTCACATAACACATCTATTTTTACTTTTTAGGCAAACGTTACATCAGAGGATAATAAGATCATATCACAACAATGATATGTATCATATAGCTTTCCAAGCTAGAATTTCATGAAATGGAACTAGGAACTATTCCACTCTTGCACGCTCTGGTGAAAATGTTTATAAAAGAGACCCACCACATTGTGCAGTCAATTTCTCCTCTTTTCATAGAACTAACTTCACGACCCCTAAGAAGCCACCACCACTTAGTGCCATCAATGGGAACGTTTTTTGTACAAGGAGTTAAATCAAGATTTCAAAAAAAATTCGGGAGGATGGGGTGGAGGAATTCATTGACTGCAGGAAACCAGGAGTTTGAAGAAAAACTGGAACATGCTTTTACATCCTACACTGCATGGCCATTTCAATGAATACTACACTGGCTTTAATTCACAGTCACATTTTAATTTTATAAGCTTTGGGAATCTTAGACAGGCATAAAATGCAGACCTATTATGATATTACTATCGGTGTCATTACAGGCTGCACAAAGTGCATGATAACCAGGATTAAGTGCTGTCTTTACCTGGCATGGTAAAGTTTGCCGGCTGTGACGAGTCTCCAAAATCTATAAACAGTGATGGCATGTCAAAATCTGTTTCATCCAAATACACAGAACATATGATGTCAGATCCTACACTAGTAGCAACAGGGCAATCCATTGAAAAACCAACCAAATTCGATTCTACTGTGACTAGTCGTTCAGCCATTCGTATCTAGAATGAAGTATGCTTATGACAACCAATGAAGCAAACAGAGTGCGTATAAGTATTATACAAGTATTAGTTATTGTTATATACAAAATATTGAAAATAGTCTCGACTTGTTTGAAATGAAATCAATTCTGACTTTTGCTCAAATATTGTTGAATTAATGACTGCTAACACTATTATCAAAATCATCATATATTATTGACGATGTACAAAAACATTCCATCAAAACCTCATTCAAAATTATTACAAGTTTAATATATAATTTTTGGCTTCAGCAGGCTTAGGCAACATCCGCATATATATTTATCACATGATTCTTCTAGTCTAATATATGCATGTTATCATATCATAATCATTAATAATATATGAATTTTTTTATTCATTTTTTTCCACAGAACATATAATTATATTTCCAATTAAACAAATTACTAAATTATTAATTCACCTGATTTGGTGCTTCAGCATAAGCAACATACACTGTCACAATGTACCGTCCTGGCAAACCATATGTCTTCTGAAATACATCAACATTGCTGAAGGCATCACTGCTTGAACCATCCCCAAAGTCGACCGATATAAAGAAAGCATCACTCGGTTTGGTGTTGGGCAACCAATCTAGAGAGACGTTTACAGGTTCTGTACGGGCTTGGATGACACTTGGTGAAGTGACAACAGAAAATGTTGGGACTAGTGTTATTGAACTGCCAACGAAGAATAGATTATTGTGTCCACCACATGAATCATTGGTGTTTCCTAAACAAGGAACCGTGCAGTTGCTGGAAACTGAGTATTCTTCTGATTCAGGGTCACCACTGCCACAGAAGCAAGCAAAACCTATAATAGTTGAAAGTTCTTAAAAGATTATTTAGGCATGAAACTACTAAGTAATCAATTACTCGTATGATTTTTCTGTACTATAAGATAATTCCTCTTTGCATTACTTTAGCACATCAATCTCCAGTCGCAAAATCCACTTTTGCGAAAATCAACATCGACATTCAAAGTGAGACAGAATCAGAGAGAAGAGAATGAATAACACTGAACTTCTGCAACTTCTTTCATCCTCAATGATCCACCACTTGCACTTTTTCGTTATATGTCTGCACAAGTTTTGCTACCAACAATGAATTAAAAATCCCACAATTAAAAAAACAAGAAAATAAGAAAAAACATGATATCATGCAAAAATCACATGAAATTACTAATACTACTAAATAAATGTTAACACTTAAGTTATATCAGTTTCATCATTCTAAGTGATTTTTCCAAGTGAGTAGTTTGTTTTTGTCCTTCACCTGAAAATAAACTACAGTGGTAGTTGAAAATGTTGTCTTTTTCCTCCTTTTTTCCCTGTTTTTTAATTGTGGGATTTTTTTTAATTCACTGTTACTGACTTGGCAAACCAAAACAATTTGGATAGCTAAATAAAGATGTTCAACAACTTCAACCAAATCTAGCTTTAGGAGTAGAAAAACTTATGATGTTGAATACTCTAAGTCTAATAAATGCTAATGCCTCAATGTCTACAACAGACGGAATGAAACTTGAAGAAGAAGCTCACTATTCTTGTCACCTCTCAACACTTTGAAAGTCTGGTGTGCTCAAAACGCATACACTTGAAAAATTTACAGAAAAGGAAAAGCTTTCTAATATTGAAAACTATTACACTGTTCTTCCCTATCACTATCTTAACGTAAACTGGCACTATGCTTAAAGTTGGTGTCCAGTTATGTAAGATTAAGCTCCGGAATTTTTGGCTGCTGTGGCATGAAAAGCGTGAATGCTTGATTATTGTCGTTTTCTATTTAAAACATCAGTTCTGAATGAATCTAGATTTGATGCTACATTTTGCTAAAATGTCTAAATTACTGCAAGATCTTTAACGAAATGATTAGCTTACCTTCAGTAATAAGGAAATAGCCTTGACCAAGTTGTCCACATTCAGCAGCACAGTGTGCAGGCGTCATGTTCAAAGCATTATATATTCCTGGGGCTTCGTAGTCAGTGCTTAGAAAATCTGGGATTTCATAACATGTCCCGTTAAATTCACCTGACAAAAATAATTCAAATTGTGATTAACATGATGTGCTTTAACTTAACAATGTGCACGTTCCAATTCACAATACTAGATTAATTTTAATTAGTTTTTACAATTTACACAATTTGAATGTACAAAACTATTAGTTTTAATCTCTATTTGTCGTGGTCGATTATTTTCTTGTGCTGCACTGCAGCTTTGGAATCAGTTACTCTGGAATCAGTTATCATATGTAAAAACAGTTAGCACTATTACTTTCACCTTTTAATCAAAGTCACTTACAACAACTTTATTTTCTGTGCTTCTCGTAACATACACTCAGTAAATTTTAGCTGTCTTATTAAATTTGTGTACACTGGTGTTGTGTATGGTTCAGAGACAACGCAACCAACTCAGCGAATAGTAACAGAAGCACTGCCCTCGTCGGCATTTAGTTAATAGGATATTGACAAAAAAACAGACTATAAGCAGACTGATCCAAGCCGTATTACTACCATAATTAATTAGACAAATTATTGCTAGCTACAGAGTGTCTACTTTATGAGTAGAATATTATGCTTACCTCTCGATGAACACCGGCTACAACCACAGTCACCCCGGAATGACCGTTTTAGCCGACTAATTATAGCTGTGATTAGGTCTGACAAATCAAGTACATAATTACTAGTATGAAGCGGATTTGCCTTTTTACACTTAACCCTGTTCATATTATAATCAAAAGCAAAATAAGAAGGAAACATGTTATTAATTATTTTTTCCGTTTAAAACATGCTGTTTGTCTGCTTTTCAGCGCAAAAAAATAATTTGAAAATGTTTATTGTACTTCTCTACGACGAGTCCCTCTACACAGCTGTTTTGGCAGTTTTATCACCTACGCTAGTCAGGTAAGTTCTTCTTCAGGAGTTGGAGCAGTTAATTGGCTGCACCGACATAGAACGGCTAGTGAATGACAGTGATGTTTCATTTTAAGCAAACACAAAGTATGATTTCCCCTGTTACTCATTTATAGGATTGTTCTTTGGTATTTTATACCAGGATAAAAAAGCTTTGCTGCTTTAATGACATCACATGATGCTCGTTGCTCAGATTAATTAAAACTTTTACTAGATATGGTAAAGGCCTTAATTTCTCTATGATGCTTATTGCCGCCTGTATTCAGTTTTGATTAACATTGGGTATACCACTTACTGTAGTCACTTCACAACAGTATCACCGGTAATCTTTGTAGGCGTCACCAAGTGACAGACTCATAACAAAGCAAGCAAACAGCATAAAATGAACACTAAAGGAAAAGCGGTCCCAATCGTAAACTGTAGGTCAAAACATCCTATCTTTAAAATATTGAAAGGGAACATACTATTTTTTAAAAAATGAATGAATTACTACCAGACAAAAGTAATTTCGTTTTCCCGCCTCTAGTTCTTTGTGGTTACATTCATTTTGCCATTCGTTAGTTAGATGGGCTCTGCGCACCTGAATTTCGGAAACACGTTGCATGAAAAACAGTTCAGATCTGTTCGTTTATGATGTAAACACGTTCGAGAGCTCATGTGTAAACACATCGGTAAATTTAAAATTTAAATTTTTACTTTAAAATTTGTCGAGTTTTTGTATATCTCACTGAATGTTCTACACTAGCAATGTACTTCAATTTCGCTTTCGCAAACATGTTCAAAACGAAAGCTATGTTCGTTTGTGACGTCATCACTAGCTAGGCTTGCCCGCCGTTAAAAGGTTTTTTACCTATTATTTAATTATCACAAATGCTTTGGCATTATTATATGTGTTACAATGTTACATTTTACCGTACTTGAAAATTGTGTGGCATAGGAAAAATCGTCCTATTCTGCTTTAAGTATAGAGCGCCCTAACTCTTCCATGGTTAGTGCAATACGCACGTACCAGCCACAAATGTAGATCCTGCTACCATTAGTATCAACGCTGCAATTCTTAAAGTGAAGTTGAAGTGACTCTTCATTCTGTATTATTGAACACAGTCACGTAACTCCATATAACATGAGGAAACGAACGTCAGATTAGTATGAGAACCTGCAAAGTAGCAAAGGTCTGATCAAGGCCAATAGTAACAACGTAGCAAGCAGAGGTCTAAAAATATTTGACTATACACTGTACATATAAAAATCTGTAGCCCCGATGCCTAGCTATGTCTGTGTTCTTGTATCTGTTTTTCTGTGCCTGCCTATCTGATATACTTTTTTAAATAACGAAAAAAGGGCAACATCCTTTAATTATGTCACCGCACCTGTCTATGCACAATTTGTTTACGAAAATTACTTCATTCGTTAAAGACCGCACTGAGCTTGAGATAGGCCCAGATCAGATAAAAAAACCTAGACGATTGATAGGATTCAATCCAAACTGATAATCTAGTGCTAAAATAAGATTTATGTATTTATGATTTTTTCATTTTAGGACACTGAAGCTCCACTTAGCAAAACTTGATTTTATTTTATTGATAAACTGTGACACTCGTCACACATGACAAAACAATACAACTGCTATAAAATTTAAAGTTTACAAGCAGATTTCAAAAAGCAAAATTAAGAAACTATAACAGACACAACGTTAACGTTATGGAGTGAGACAGTTTAAAGGACGGCGCATAAAGTCAAACTATATTCCCTGTTTCCAATGTGGTCCCTAAACAGCTAGTCGTCTTCTGTTTAAGAATGATGAATAAAATACAATGCAATAGTGACGACATCTATAAATGAGAAAATTACAACAAACGGCTAAGAACGCATGCGTTATGAATACCATGAATATAGAGTGAAACCAGCTACATACTGAATGAATATAAATATTTGAATCAAAATACAGCTGTAAGTCTAGAAATTACGAAAAAAAACTAAAGCGATGTTCATGTACATTTTAGTAAACAGCTTATAGTTACACGTTCAGTCACAAGATTATTATTTTTAAAAAAGTGTATTAAAAACTTAAAGAATTTTTTAAAAATATACCATATTATGCTTTTAAAACTACTTTTAATATACCAACTAAACTACTTTTAATATACGTACTTGTAAAAATGCTGATTAACAAGACGTCATGTTGCTGGGAATGTCTGAAAAAGCGCGCATTAAGATGAGACATTTGGAAAAATATCATTCTATCTCAGGTTCAATTAAGCTTTCGAAAATTATAAGGCCTGTTTTACAATGAGGACGCAAGAAAGATGACACACGGAAAATTGCTGTCAGAAAATTTCCGCCCTTTTCTCGAAATCTCGCGCAGCAAGAAAGTTTATTTCACAGTGAAATTGCTCGGTTTTTTTACTCGCGACCAGTTAGCTATAGCCACTTTGCGAGTTGCAAACTTGTAGTTATTACACGTAAACATAGACAGTGAACACGATGTTTTGACTAAGTGCTTATTGTTATGCCGATAGAATTAATTACCGTCGTTATCGGGTGCACCCAGTTAACCAAACAAGACAAAAACGCGTGTTGCAACATTGTGTGGGCAGTTGAAGGACGATCGGAAGAAATTTTTGGAATGACTCCGGACACTTTCGACAAGCTATTCTCTTTGCCGCATCATTCTATTACATAACAGATGTAAACTTCAGAGACTGCGTTGACTCTCTAACTTTTTTTGTAATTTGATATGTTATATACTCATGTCTAAATTAAGTTACAGTTGCCGCATTTCTTATATACAAAGTGCAATTAATACTGTTACTCAACGTACTGTCAGACCTGCTTGTTGTTTTTTAGTAAAGTTTTACCATCCACTTCAAAATCTGAAAATATGCCCCAAAACTTTTTCTCTAGGAATTTAGCCTCACTATGAAATGGGCCTAAATTTTCCTTAAATAGCATCTACAGAGATTCTTTCCTTTCAGTTTTCAAGTTTTCTTTCTCTGTCTGCAGGAATAGCCCCATAAAATCATAGATCTGTTCTATCTACCCTGCCCTCTCTAAACTCTATCCTGGCCTGCTTTCATATTCATTATGAATGATTTAATAACTATAATCATCTAGCTGATTGACTGGTAATAGTTTGATTAACAAATAATTGATTGATTAAAGACTACACGGACTGATTGAAAGGGCATTTTTCTCTTGCAATTATGTTTCCACCAAAATAAATAAACGTAATCTTGAGCATACAGAAAAACTAAACGAGTTTACTTGTTTTACTTAAGCAACTCCACGAAAAGAAACCTGTCTACACACTGGCAAATTTCTAGATAATATTTAAAACACAATAAATTTTATAAAAATTTTTGAAGTTTACAATTTCCCATACAATTTAAATACACTAACCCTAATCCTATCCCTAACTCAGATGCTAACCCTAACCCGGCCAACCCTAATCCGCTTAACGAAGTATTTCTTGTGCGTGGGTAAACTTTAGCTTAAATTTTTAAATGCGAAAAATATTTTGAAAAATATATATGATATAGGCAACGTCGTGCAAACTGATTTAATGTAATTACCAAGGAATACGCAGTTAGTTGAATTTAAAATTGTCCGATATTTTGCAAAACAACTTAAGAATATCTTAAAATATCAATGCCAAAACTGAAATTTAAAACGTTCTGCTAATTTGAAGAGAAAATAAGCTTAGCTGTTTAATGTCCAGAAAAAAACTTCCCTATTTCTTTACTAAAAATATTTTACATACCAGAAAGCTTAACTGATGAAATTATGTATAAATAGTTTTCCTAAAACGTTTCGCGTTAAGCCATACTATATGCAAAAAGTAATAAATGTCTCACAATGTAAATACAACGCTTGCCTTTCAGATGCACCAACATAATTGCTACAATTTTTTCAAACGCAAATTTCGTCATCTAGCCATAACGTTAGTGAAGCACATAGTTCAACCAAGGATGGAAAATGGGGGTGTTAGAAAAGTGCAATTCCAAACGTCCAAAGGGGATTGCTTAAAATATCTGCTTTCCCTGTATTATTATTGATAAATTCATGACATGCTCTTTTTATATCACCATCCATCATTAATGTTTCTTTTTTGTTAGAAAATCAGAATTTTTTGTGTTCATTCCGCCAACCCTACCCCATTATTTTGTCGAACCTCTGGAAATTCTACCCCATTATAGAAGCATATTACAGCTATTTGTATCCCTGGTGACATTTCATTGATTGGAGCGAAATGTATATTATAGTCTTGAATTATGCAACCTTCCCAAAATTGGTATTCGTTTTAAAAGTATTATTGCCAGTTGTGTATACTACTCGTAGTCCTGGAGACATCTAAGCACTTATTGACAAAACGCACGGTTAGTTACAATCATGGTAAAGTGATCCGGTCGGTGGTAAATACTAGGTTGAGATCGAATTTTGATAAACATCTATATTAATGAACGACAATGTGACACAAAGTATGCAGTATTGCATCAGCAGAGTTTGAGCTTTCAACAATATCGATTTGTTTAAACACAGATTTGTTTTAATCATCTGGTTTACAATAAAACCTGGCAATGTTTCAATGCAACTCCTTGATTTCTTTATTATTTTAGCTTTTTCGGGTAATAATTGAACATGCAGAATCTTTTTAAGCATAATCGACGTTAGCAAAATCTGGCAATAAACTTGTCATTAGAAATTGACTTTGGAATTTGGATATGCTAATTTTAAATCTTGTTCCACACATATAAATACTAATAATTGTCTTTTTATGGCTGGTTTACTTTTTAAACAGGACCACTAGGAAGAACTGCAAGCATTGAAACAAAAAAATCACCATTTTGAGCTTTTTTCAAGTTTGTACTGTAAAAACTACATTATTAGCTTTCAAATGTCAAGTTTGTATTGAGAATGCACAGTATACTTTGAAATAATAACATTGAAAATGTGAGTTTGTAGGATCTTGCTGTGAACACATCTTATTACGGCAAAGTGCACCATAGAAATGAACTAAACAGATTTAATGTATTAAAAATTTATTAAAATTTTGTAAAACTAAACAGTTATGACCATAATCACACGTTATTTAACAAAAGGTTAATAAAAAATTACATACAGTTTTACAAACTAAAATCGTTTTAGACAAAATTGTAAAACAATTGATAAAAAGAACAATAATCGATGAGAATGAAAATGCAAATGACATAAATGCGCTCCTGAACCACGGGCTGATTTCTGCACTTCGTAGACAGCTTTTGGATCTGGACTGTTCAGGACCTGATGAATTTCACTGAGAAGAGGATAGCGTCCTTCTCTACAAAATGTGCCAGAAAAGTCATCCATGTCCAATGAGAAGATCATAACTCCCCCTAACCGCTTCTCCTTCATAAACATTACCTGCAAGTGAAATACTCGGTCTTATGATTGATATAAATGCACCTTTTATACTATTCATGAACAAGCAAATTCTTCAAAAGTTTAATTAGCTACCTAACTACTAATTGATTACTATCAATTACTCAGCATAAATACGGTACTTAAATGCTCAAAAATTCTGTCTCCCTCTTTCTCCCTTCTTCTCTCTGCCTTCCTCCTCTCTCTCTTTCTCTTTCTCTCTCTCTCTCTCTCTCTCTCTCTCTCTCTCTCTCTCTCTCTCTCTCTCTCTCTCTCTCTCTCTCTCTCTCTCTCTCTTGCTTTCTCTCTGTCTCTAAGTTACTTTTAAAAAATGAGTTTATCACGTGAGATAAGATGGCAGCTAAATTTGGCAACCTAGTCAACAGAGTTTCTATACTGGGTTAGGGGAAGCCATTTGGAAAAATGCGTAGTTGTTCTATAGCAAGACGATTAAAAGGTGAAAATGGCATAACAATTTATGGAAAAGAAACATGAAACCACCATTTGCTAAGTGCTCTAATTAAAAGCTGCCGTCGAAAGTTTACCTTTTCAGCTAAACTTTTTCTATTCTCGTAGCTAATAAAAACTTCGCCGTCTGTCATGTATGGAGCGCGCTGAACATCATCAAATTCTTCACGAAATCTCCCCTGCTTTATTTTCTCACACACCTGTCAAACGTTAATCAAAAGTGAACAATATCAGTTTATGTCAAATGTGGAAGTCTCGACTTATGTATAGGTAGTGTTTGCTTTTTTCAAACTATTTTAGCAAAAAATAAGAAAGTGAAGCCTTTCGTGTTTCAGCCGTCATTAATTTAACTGCTAAATAAAAGTGAATGCGTGCTGGTTGCCTTTAATGTGGTGTAACTATTCGTGGTATATTACACTGTACATACTATCATCATTGCAGCTGTTTTTATGTTATTCTTACATGGCTGTATTTTTAATGCAGCAGGTTCCATAACTGATTGCGGTTTAAACAACTGTAAAAAGTTGTTCTTTGCTATTGGAAGATGTTTATTAGTTATTACTCTCTTTATTAATGAGAGCCCTATTAGGTGACTTCAGCTTGCGAATTTTAATGCAGCTTATTTCCTAATAATCTGTGATAAATTATACAGTATAGACAAACTTGATTTTTAGCTATTCTTATCACACGCTTTCGCAGTAACTGTATCAAATTTGGTTACCTCATAATACGACAATACTCCTTTTTCACGAGTGTACTGTCCTGATTTACACTTCTTATACCGATTCCTTAGGGAATGGCCGATCACGCTTCCACTAACATTACTGTTTAGCTTGACGCAGAATCCATACATGGCTAAACCAATGACTAGTTTATCACGAGGTGTGTCATCTTGAAGCCATTTCAATGTAGACCAACGCTAGCACATAAAATTAACAAATTTATTGAGGTGATACATTTCGCCATAACTTAGAAAGCAAATAAAGGATTTTACGAGATGAAACACAGTTTAACTTCAGTATTATTTTATTACCCCACCGACCCATTTCAGCCTGAAAAAATGAAAATACGTGTGAAAATGGAATTGTATTATACTGCCTAATGTTTACAGGGTCTAACAATCGCCTAGAAGTTCCACAGGTATCTCGACTTGCATTTCTGCTGGTATGCCGCTGACATTACACTGACATTTCCAATGACATAGCCCTGACATTCCACTAAAATCTTCATTGATATTCCACCAACATGCCATTGATATATTCACTGACATGCCCACTGACATACCGCTCATATTTCCACTTACATTTTCACTGACTCCACTAACATTCCTCTGAAGTTCCATGATATTTCCACTGTCATTCTATTGACGTTTCTATTTATGTTTCCACAGACATTTCATTCGGATTACATCGGCATTCATTGTTTTCCTTTGACACTTCCATAATCGTTTCACTGACATACTACTGACATTTCCGTGGGCACATTTGTAAAAAATTTGGATTTCAGTATCCCTCCTTTTTTCGTGAGATTGAACCATCTACTAGAAGATAAACAGTGTTTCACCTCATAAAATCTGATATTTGCATTTTGTATTGTACTTCTTTTGCATTGTGTATAGTAAAAAAACAGAAACACTGTACATTTTTGGGTGATCGCATTGTTACGATTGTTCAGTTTTTGTAAACCTAAGAATAACAATGAATATGTCACGGACTGTGCCTTTTATCATCTAAAACAAGTTGTCGTGATCGTGCTATACACTGACTTCTGTTGTCCAATAGAAATCGCAAATATTTTAAGGTCAATGGACTTTTGACAGCGAGTTGTCCTGCTCCATAAAACCGTAAATGCAGTGTGTCGTCCATTTTTTATCGGTTGACTTTGTAGTTTGATTGTAGCATGTTAATTAAGCATGAGGAAGATGAAAAACATACGTGGCTTCTTCTCTGGCTTCCAAATGTTGCGTGTGTACATGGTGGATTTATTAAAAAATGTTAAGTTTTACTGCTAATTTTTATTGATTTGGCCCAATTTCCATTCCGTTATGTCAGTAAAAACTGCTTTTCTGAAATATGCACCCATATTGTTTCTGTACTACATTAATAAACATATACACGTTTGTGTTAACGGTATAATCAAGATAGAAACGCAAGAGGGCCTAAGTACAGTTATGTTTTGCCTTTTAACTTGCAGGTCATGCAGGTTCGGAGTCCTCTTTCAGCATTACTCTTTCAGCCTTTCTCTACAATAGACCACTTTCTTCTCACAATTTGGCTACCATGGCTTTGCTAGCAAACCTGCCCTTCAAAACGGAGGCTTGCATTTCTATCATCTGTGTAAATAATGTATAGAATTGTCATGGCAACAATTTTATTATTTCACAGAATCTGACATAATATGATGCCCGGCGATTACTGTAACTGACTACCTTGGCTCCAGCCCTAAGTCTTGTTAACAGTATATTATTCTTACCACATTGAAGGTACTAGTTGCAGGAGAAAGTTTTTCATTATGGTATAAGGGAGCATTATGTCCTGCCACATCCGACCACGTGCCATAATAATCATAAGCCATCACCGTTACAAAATCAACATATCTGAAATGTGCAATAAAAACTAGTTAAAAATAATAATCAAGCTACTCAGCAGAGGTGCGTATCCACCCTCTGACATGAAGTCACTGCGGACGATAATTTATTTTGATATTTTGACTTCAATCTTTCACTTTTCGAACCGAAAATTAATAGGTTTCCAGTTCTTGTCTAACTAGACCTATCCCTGCGCCACTGCTAGACTTACCCTTACAGTTATTATTTCTTCATCCAGTTTGAATATCTTTTGCGGAACACACAGATAGACAGACAAACACGATTAAACCTACCTACGTTCCGATGACTGGCGGTGTAGGTAACGAATATATCTGAAATCTATCCTTAATCCAGGCACCACGACAATAATGTGTCAATGCTGTGACAATATGCTTGCAAATATTGGGACAATATATGGAAATGTGGACTTGCCACAAGATTGTAACAATATGTGTAAGCTATATGTGGACAACAATATTGGTCCATTGTTGTACCAATATTGGACAAAAACATAATATAGTATATATGGTGACGATATTTTCTGAACATATTTTTTATCAAGATCCTGACTAGATCGTGACCATATGGTGGCAATATTGCTTGCTGCCTGGAAACACGTATTCTGCACACAGTTAGCCACAGCAAAAGCCATATCATAATAAAAATTGCGTACAAATGCTTGATTCTATATCAGAAACGCATTTGTGAATTTCAAAGTTCGAATATTACATTTTTGTAGATTACGATCGTATTAGCTACCATATCACACGGTTCGCATTTACAAGCAAAAAAGCAATTTTTGGTGGACATATAAGCGATTCAAAACCCTTGGCCTTTCCATACTACCTTGCGCGAGGCCTATTTGCAGGTCCAAATTATTAAAACTATAATTCTGGAACCGCCTGTTTCTATTTCCTGCGGAGCAGCATGAGAAGTAAGAATTTTCAAAATAAGCCTACCTTGCTATAGCAGCGATGTCATAACCTCTGTCAATGTAATAATTGCCACCCGAAACTGCCACAGACAAAATAAGTTTTTCGTCTTCGCTATTCATGGCCGCCTCTTCGGAAAAAGCTTCTTGAAGTTCCTATGCACAACCAAACAAAATAATAGAATGGCAATTATAAGATTTTGGTCTTATAGTATTAATATACAATGATTGGTTGTCTGCTTCAGTTGTACAATAAGATCACAGAAACGCACGAACTTTGATTGTCTGGAGCATTTTTCACGTCCACTGGGACACAAACCCAAGAATTTCTGTTTTTCGGGCAGCTGTTAGGCTGTTAGTCCACATAAGCATCTGACTTTTCAGACTCAAAAAATGTCTTACAGGCTGCTACAAATTCGTTTACAGAATCCGATACTTGGATTACAGAGACTCAAAGTCGAATCATATAGGGCCTACTGTATTTTCAAAAAATACAACCTGGAATTTAATTACAATTTTACATAACAATCAATTTATGATCGTTAAATAATTTTTGGCTGACCCTCAAGAGCAAAGATCTGCATGTTATCTGAGTGTGTTGACCGTTTTTGTTTCAAAAATGTGTCAGTTGTGCCATTGACGATGACTTCATTGTGTGAAGTGTACCTTTAACAGAATAGGGAAGTTTTCTCTATCTTCCCTTTTTCCGCCTCGCTCGACCTCTCCGGGAAACTCCCAGTCTAATTCAAATCCATCAAATCGATGTTGTCTGATAAAAGAGATCAGATCACTAATAAACTTCTCTCTCTTTTTTGAATCAGATGCTAATCTGCTAAACGTCAGAGGTCCTTCTTTATAACCGCCAACTGCTAGGAGCAATTTGGGCCGCGGTTCTGTGGTGTTTAGACGTTCAAACAATCTTTGGTACATATCTGACAAAATAATAATAATAAAAACGCCATGAATCAAACACAAACAAACAGCAAATTCAACATGTCTATGTTATGTAGAAAAGATGCATAATTACGTAGGCTATTTATTTATCATGTATGCAAGGGACACTCGTGTACAGTGAAACGCCATTCAGCAAAGTACGTGACGTTCCTTCGTGTCACTTATATATAGGCGCAAAGTACAGAAATTAATTTGCTAAATTTACTCTGTTTAGCACTTTTCGCAGGCATTTTATTAAATGCGACTGCCAATGTCAAGCGTTCATTGTGACCGTTAAAGCACTTTAAATGTATCAACGACTGTCTCACCCTTTCAACGATTTATGAATCTCTGTATTGATTGCAAATCATCAGTATGAATAAACGGTATAGCCAAATAAATAAATACAGTTTCTTGTGCTTTGCACATTTACCAGAGCCAACTACTGTCTTATCCTTTTAACAATTTATTAATCTCTGTATTGATTGCAAATCACCAGTAAGAATAAACCGTATAACTAAATAATTTTTTTTTGTGCTTTGCACAGTTACCAGATCTAAATGTTTACACTTTGCAGCCATGTTTCTTGTACAGTTGTCTATTTAAATTATTCAATAACTAATAACTAGTTCAGCATCCGTTTTATCTTATGCCCACCACCTTTAGTTCGGAACCTTAGTACAACACAAACTCAACTTCGGAAGTTGAAGACACGTATATGGTACAAACACAAAGTTAGCCATGATGGTGGTTACTAAAAAAATAATTAAGTTTCTTTTGGCTTTCATAATGATTTTTAATTTTATGATAGCATTTATATGGTTTTTGAAATTTTTTGCATCTTTATATTGTTTTACTTGATTCTATTTTGTGTTGGTAGTTTGGACAGCGTAACTCTAAAACTATGGAGTCACCTTATTGCGGACTAGTATTCACTCATTTTATACTTCTAAGTATCAAAATCGTTTTCCGTCTGCAATGCACTTTAATTGTTTGGGCTGAATCATTTCCAATCTGCATGCGAAACTGATAACACGTTTTATTCGTTTTTTATTGGCGTACCTCGCCATCACTAAACTTAAAACAACACGACTTATATAATATGAACATACTTTCGTCGTTCCATTCCAATGTCTTGATTTTAAATTGGCGGCTATCAACGTTAGCAAATGCGAAAACTACGTGGGTGCACAATTCTGGATTTACATTTTCTGGCTTGAAGGTAGCTGAAAGAAACGAAAAAATTAATAGAAAACAGCACGATGCGCCATTAAGCATCTCAATTCGTGATTTCGTAACGTTTGAAATGTATATTACTGTCGTTTTTAAACAGACAATATTTAATTCAAAACTAAAATTCATTAAATAAAACTTAAGTATTGCAAGGTTACCATATATGTGAAAACTACTTTTACGTATGTGCATACGTATAGTACGATACATACGGTACATGTAATTACGTCATTGCGGATTAGCAGCACATTTGTGAAAACGGAGGCACGCTTTAAAGTGCAGAGAAAAAAGAGAAAGAGAACAAACTTTACCAGGTGAAGGTCTGTACTGTGCCCAGTTAGTGTAATAACAAACCAGCCTGTAGTGTCCAGCTGTCAAAGTATTACAAGAAGAAGCGGTAAAAATGACTAGCGCCACGACACTAAGAATACGATTTATCATCTTCAATCTGTCAATAATAACAAAAATAAGCTTAGTTAAAGTAACAAGGTGAATTAATTTGGCTGAAACCACGCATAATGCTTCGTGTTTAAAAGGGAGGGAAGTGTCAATGATGATCTTTAAAATCATTGACGATTATTATAATTAACATATTTATCTCTTGTTTTTGATACAGGCTTATAGGCAGAGTACCAGGTCTTGCAAAGAGAAGTAGTATAACGTAAAAGTTTTGGTAGCGTAAGTCGCGCTTTATGATAGTACCTATTTTTTGCAATTTGCAGAATTTGACCATTTTCTGCCTCTGCTGGCAGCTTTTTATAGACGAAACAACTCCTAGATGAAATATTTTAAGCTGCATAGCGTTCAAACTGTATTCTTCTCCGAAACCCATTTTTAAGGTAATACTATAAGGGTAGATTTTTTAGTCGGGCTACAGCGATCGTATTTTCCAGCCCATGTAGTTATAATACATGTATAATGGAAGAGAAAATAACCATATAAAAAGACATTAGTTGTGGCGTTTCATAAATGATGAAATGAACTTAACAGTTTGGCAGCATCCACATTCACCAAAGACAAAGCAACGTATAAGTTTCCCAACATCATAAGCATTGGACATAACCGCTGTGCATTGAATTGCTCAAGCCTATATATGATAATAAAAATGTTAGCAAACTAACTCTACGAAGGTTTCTATGGGAGGAGTCGTTGTTATGTAAAATTAAAACTGTCGGCTATGACAAGTAAATTGTGTAAGAATCAAACACCTGTATTATAACAAGTAAAGGCATTTCTGAAATGCTTGCAGAGCTTATGAAAGGACTAGTCTTTCTGCTGCTCACAGGCTTACCATTGACGTTTATATACACACACACGCACGCACTCACGAACACACACACACACACACACACACACACACACACACACACACACACACACACACACACATATAAAATTTTTCTCTCGGGCGTCTTATCTGTGTACGTCTCTCTTCCAGAAAGAATCGTTTCACAAAAAACTATAGCCTCACTCGATTCAGTAATGTATCAGCACATATCTTCTAACACTTATAAGTTATAAGAATTCATTTTTATTAGTATTAACTTTGCTAACTAGCTTTCTATCAGTAGCAAGTTAGTTATAAGAATACTTTTTCTTGAATAGCCATACATTGGGTCTTGTTTGGGGCACTTGTTTATTATTTGATATTATACTCCATTGCATAGGATTAGGAAATGCTTATCAGATTTCATTATCCTGTCATACAAATGTACAGCTAACAAGTAGCCATATTTTTTAAATATTTCATATAATGTTACATGTTTGACTTTTGCTTTACTATTTAATTTGTTAAAATAATTAATATATAATGAGTCATTACAATTATGTGTGTATTACGATCTTCTTTTCATTAAAAGTAAACGCAATATAGTTTATTTTTCTAAAGAATATTGTAACTATAATTATTTATTGATGAATACTGTATACGACGCAACAGCTAAAAACGATTTTAATTTTTAAATTGAGATTGATACCAACTGAGTGAATCAAAACTAAAAAAGTAATTAGTAACCTGTTATTAGAAAACAATCTATACCTTTTGCATTATTGCAGGTTTACCTTTTTTACTATTTCTTACTTTTACCTTTGATTTTTACCTATTACTTTTTTTACTTAAATTTGTCATTTTTATCTATTGACTTTTTTACCGTTTTACATATCGTTGGTCTTTTTGCGTTTCATTTTCTTCGTTTGTTGTCTATTGACTTATTTACTGTTATTTATTAATGCCGTTTTTTGCTGTGCACAGTTTTCTGTCATTTTCTGCCAACCCTTCTTGTCGTTAATTTCCTTGTTTTTGTATTTATTACATAAATCTATTACATATAAGGTTAAACGACGGCAAGTCTTCACTACTGACCGAAAATGCTACTTCACGATTTGCTTCAGGGCGAATTGTGGCCTCATCCATTTTATACTTCGTGAGAGTACGTATTTATATTATTATGCCAACACAGACTTAGTACGGGTTACTATCGAAGAAATACGAGGTACCGTTATGAAGTTAATCGCCTACAAGTCTTTATCTATTAAAGGGGTTGGTCCTAGCATGTTCTTGAGAACCTTTTTAGTGCGCCTACTACGCTTTACGGTATACACTTATACTAAGCGATGGATTACAAAGACAGTCTGCGCATGCACTAAATCTAGTTGACTGACCATGACCACTTAAAGCAATGCGAATGTTCATAAGTTGCTTAAAAATTATTGTACTCTTACCTTTCTCAACAGTGTGTATCTATGTTGATTACTAAAATATTTACTAGCCTAAGCAGAGTAATTCCCAGCTAGTTTCCTGAAAGCACTGAAATTAAAAGCATGACAAGCCAACCCGGAAGCGTTAAATTCTACAACAGTTAAACCTGGCGAAAGTTTAGTCAGAGTTGCTGAGTGAGACTCAGTGAGTGACCGCGAAAATGGCGTGAATTGCGCTGACACAACTACGCGTATTAAAATCGTTCAATCGTGACAGAACAGCTTGTTCGTAATACATATATATATACAATCTACACATGCCAGTTCAAGTGTCCTACACAACAGTATTGAGTAGAATTAAAATTATTGAATGATCCCAGTATTGATGTAACACATTCTTACAACATTAGGTGCAAAATAAAATTGACGTTTCTGTGTCAAAGATATTGATAAGATCCTGTTTCAGTTACGGTTAATGCTTTATGCTTTGTTTTGTATTAGTAGTAAATAAGACGTTGAATTGGTGTCCGTGAATTGCGCTGACACAACTACATGCATTAAAATCGTACAATCGTGATAAAACAGCATCTGCTTAATATACAACCTGCACATATGCCAGTTCAGCTGTCCAACACAACAGCACTGAGTAATATATAGTATGAATAAATCCCAATATTGATTGTCTAAACGTGCAGCTTACGCAACATATGCATACTGCATTTAGGTACAAAATAAAATAAACTAGTTTACACTCTTGTGTCAAAAATGTTGATAAGATACTGCTTATGTTACAGTAATTACTTTATGTTTTATTTTGTATTAATATTAAATAGAGTATTTGAAAATAGCAACAGGTGCATGTTGTCTGTGAACATGTATATGTAGCTGGTTTAGTGTTTCACAGTCGGTTTATCATTCTGTTGTGCAAATCAAGCTCGCAACTATTCTAGAACTAATGTTTTCTCCTACTGTCAGAATTTTGTCTTCACTGATCAGAATTAGCAATCCTTGATTACCCAGAAACTGGATTTCATTTCAATGAAATATGAGTTGCTCTTTAATTTACCTTGAAATGTCGTTAATATATTTCTCTCTAGGTCGCTTTTGCTTTAAATGAAATCACAGTACTTGGTTACTTAGTAATTGCACTTCTTGTCAATAAAATCCCGAGTTGTTCAGTAATTTATCATTGAAATGACCCTAACAATTTGTTGATAACTTTTTCGTCTTCGATGGATTTTTTCCCAGTTTGCACCTAGTAGCGGACTGCGTGGGATTAACTTTAATAATGCAAGTACTCATTTGCCAATAGAATTCTCAATACATACATGGAATAATTTGCGAAATGAAATAGTTAATGAATGAAGATTATTTAGTGTCAAGCTAAAAATTATAAACTTTCTACCATACTGTAATTTTCCCGGTTTTATGTAGTCGTTTCTTTTGTCGTTGCTGTTTATTTTTTAAAGTCAAACTTTATTTTTATTCTCTATTATCAGTTTTAGTCAAATTGAAACTTTAGTAAATAATATTGCGTAATAAAATTTATATGTTATAATGTCATACCAGTGTAAGCACCATGACTTGGTTGTTGTATGTCCGTCATCAGTTTGAGTGATATTTTGAAATGATTTTTATGCGTTTTATAGCGTATTTTGTGTAGGAAATAGTTTGAATAAACAAAATAAAATAAATAAAAATAAAATAACTTATGTTATAAATTACCATTCAGTTGTTGCTCAACGTTCGAAAAATACGCCACAATTTATTTTATGTAATATTTCTTCTAGTAAAAATGTTCCTATATGCACTTATATTTAGCCCTGTACAAAAATTAGCCAGTCCCACCTAGTCACGTACCAAAATTGTGGACCTAATTTAAAAACTGTAGGAATAAGGGGTCACAGTTTTCTTAGGCTTATCTCTTCCTAGTTACCTTTACAAATTTCATCAAGTAAAGGTAACTAGGAGGAGATAAGCTTAAGAATAAAATGAAGACCATGGGCTATATTGATCAAAATTTTAATGTAAATGCGGTTGCCCCTAGGCCCCTACCTGGGAAGCATACCAAGCTGTGAGTTTGATGGGCCCTATATACCCTTTTGCAGATGCGAGTTGCTAAAGATAAAACTTTTTATTTAAAACCGGAGGTAAATCAAGAAGATTTTGATAATTTTGGCACAAAACACAACACATACATATGTATATAAAATAAATATATTTGTGCGTTATTTTTCTCACGAATATAGCTATCGATGTTGCGTTAATAAAACATAGACTGCTAAAAGGTTAAAATCTCAGAATTTTATGCTGAAATGTGCTTCTTTACCGGGAGGAGGCTCATCTTCTAAATGGCGGCAGAAATCATTCACGAGGAACTGCACGAGGAATTTTGCCTCGTGTCCTCACTGTGAAATACGCCATAGAAAACAATGTTCCATTTTCGTGAGTAATATCGCAAGGAATTTCTCCTCGAGACATTTTGTTACGCGTCCTCACTCTGAAATGGACCTAACTCTAGGAAGGAGGTGACGTTTCGACTGACCTACACAAGTGTGTTCGTAGACCAGGACAGACCTCATCAAAGGGGAGTCAGTCAAACAAAAAATAATTGCTAGTTACAACTTATTATTTGTCATTTACTCATTTGTTTATAGTTTTATCGTTTTAGTTTTATCTCACTTTGTCGAAAACTAATGGTTATGTGACTGCAATGTCTCTAATAAAATGTAAGCTGTGATTCAAAATTATACACCAACCTACAGTGGTTTACACATTATGCGATTTCAGTCGCAAAGTTCATAACGAACTGTACGAGACAGTTTAAATCAATTTAAACCATAAAGTCCATTTGGAAGTTTAAAAAATTTAATATCCTATCAAACTGTATTGAACACATGTTATAAGTTTACGTGCGTTCGATCATTACAAGATTACAGAAATGATGGTAAGGGCGACGACGATGTTTATGATGATGATGACGATGACGTGACGTTGACGACGATTATGACAACATTGACGACGGCTATATAATAATGATGGTTCACCTATAGAAAATAGATGTACTGTTGATGACTGTGCTAAGCAATTTCATCTGATTAATGAAGCTTCGTTGCGAACGCGTATCAAAATTTATGCTAAAGCACAGGTTTTGAGAACTATGTCGCGTGCGCGGATTAGAAATAAAAAAATTTGCGGTGCTGCGCACGGTTTAGGTTTGTTTTTTTAAAAATATTTTAGAACTTTAATCTTCTTAGCTCTTTACAAAAAGGGGGAAGCAATTGTTGGACGACTGAAAATCCCGGTGTTTTAAAGTTCAATTCCGCATTTCGGGAGGTGCAAATATGTGATTAAAATAAAGTTTGTTAATATCGAAATTCCGTTCATAGAAAACAAGAACGATAAAGGTAAATGAAAAAGAACGACTACATGATAATGGCAATCCGAATAAATACAGCTATATGCTACGTTTAAACAGAAAGAAAATTAGAGCAAAAATGCTACGAAATAGCCAGTGGCGAAGTTAAGTTGATGATTACATCAAGTGAGCATGAGTGAAACAATTTACATAAACACTACAAAATACAAATATAATGACTACACACCGATAACTGGGCACGGATCCCCGATAAGGAGGAGTGCCATAACGCAAACGATTATACGGCTAATTGAGTACAAAACTAGTTTACTTTGAGTTAAATGTATACTATGAAAAAGGTTTGTTAGGAAAGATACTTGTAACCACAAATAAACACTTTTATTCGAGAAGCCTAGTTCTCGACAGCCTAATGTTAATGATTTACTAGTAAACGGCTTACACTGTTATCCATTTCTTTTTCCGTTTTGTTTCTGTCAGTGCAGTTTCTATTGTGGGCCATTTATCACCAGGTAACATAACCTAGGCCTAACAAGAGCAGTGGCCTACAAAAATGACTTTATACTTATTGAGCCCTTTTATTTACAATTGCGACATTGTTAATTGCCATGTAAAGAATCATCTCATCTTGTTCTTGCACTTAGCATTGCTGTGCTGTTAGTTTCTTATAATTTATGAGCAAATGTGTATATTCTTTATGTCGTTAGTTATTATAGTTAGTATAGTGGCCATCCAGTTTTTACACACTCAAATTAGGTCACGTGACCTAAATTGGCTTTCCTAGAATATATAAAATATTTCCCCTGCTTTCTCTCTTCGCTCTTCAACTTTTTTTAAACTACTCTGGATGTAGCCAACGAGTACCTTGAGTATCTTTAGCCACGTACAGGGCTCCCGGCCCAAGTGTAGTTAAAATAATGCAAATATTTATTGTGTGATGGGTCAACCTTGTCTTATCTTAGCACTCACGCAACGCTTAGGATATTCTGTTGTCGCAATGGTAAACATTCTTACGTATGGATTTTATATTGTAAATTAGTAAATAACAGTTTATTTTTTAAGATGAGATTTAAGCAATTAAACACGAGTCATATGGCTCATAAAACAAAGCAAAACAAAACAAATAAAATGCTCAGAAAGAACAGTAGATTGAAATTTAAAATCGAAGTCCAAATTCAATAGACTATTTGCTCAGAATGTTTTACAATACTTAAATTTACAATTAAAACACTTCAATATTTTTTGCTGATTCCACGACATATCTGTGAAAAATAAATAAACGGAAGGAAGATGGCGCTTTCATGCAATAGGCGCGGTTATCTAAGTTCTATTTTGGGACGTGCAGCCAGAGCTTGTGATTTTGTTTCCGTATTGTCAAGCATAGGCTGTGTGGTAGCAGAATGGAGAAGGCTGGTTTGAGCCTTTGAGGCACAGCAGCCGGCGAAGTGAATATCTACAAAATTAATCTGATAAGATAAATTTTGGTTGTCTGGAAAAAACAAGAGGTAGGTACATGCACTTTCATTATAGAGCGTGTCTGGATTTTTGTGGGCATGTATTTCGATGAGTAGTCATTAGCTAATCTATTTTTTTATTAGCAGAGCAGCTAAGTGCATTTTACATGGTTTGTATCATATTTCCGATTTTGTGTTTCAAACTCATTCACGATTGTAAACTCTGTAAACGGCCGAGGAGAATGTTAGAAACTATATTTCAACCAGTTTTATTCAAATACATACGCGTTGTGTAGTTAGAACGAAACAACAAGTTTTTGAAGTGAAGCTTGTCTGAAAAAAACGTGAAAAAGTCAGACTTTCCTGGATTTGAAACGAGAATTTTTGGATTCCAATACCGTGACGCTTAACTACACAATACTTTGAAATCATGTGGGTCTTACTTCACCCCAAGTCTAATACCTAAGCTTACCAACCAACCCAGTGTTTTGAATATTGATTCAGCGAAATGTAAAAGTAGGTCTAATTACCAATTGATTAGCAGGAGCAGAAAATCTTACAAATGTCCCAAGAACTAAAACTTTAAAAGTTGGTGTCCTGGTGATTGACCTAGCCCAGAGACAATTATAAAAGCACCTAAGTCGAGCTAGTTTGTGTTGCAACAAAGAGCCATAGAACACCGCAAAGATTGGAAAGGCTTAATTTCATTATTTCAATTTTTTATAATTTTAACTGTTTGCATAATATTTACAAAGAAAGGTGCTCTTGATATTTGCTTGACTCGTCATTTCTATGACTCTCCTAAGGCACAACTTGAAAACAGTCATTCTGCAAATGATCCTACCCATCTAGGCACTTCTTGTTGCCCGATGTTACGTAACTACTGAACGAAGTATGTTTGAGTGTCACAAATTAATGGAGATTTTTTCTGTAATTAACTCAGAGTCTGGAGCTGATTTAGAACTAAATAGAAGATGGCCTAGTCCCCAGCCTCTAACAGACTTTGAGAATAATTTTTGGCAATTAACTATATTTTGGTCCCGTCATACATTAACATAATAACTTGACCTTGAATGCCGGTTATGGGCTTTTAATGGTCTCTTATTATGTCCCCAACTCGTCTTCATCGTCATCCCAGCTATATGAAAAGCCAAAAATATGAACTAGTGCAGTGTTTCTCTAGACAGAAAATTAATTAGGGCTACCACTGATTACTTGGTAAATGACGTTTTGATAATGTCAGTGTTTTCATGAATTGTTATATTTGCGCATAGTACTTGAGATGACCCTGAGCTATATTTTCAAGCTAGGACTGGCATTTGGGGCCCGGCCCATGCTTTCCTCCACTTCTGTAGATCTAATAAGTCCGTAGGTCAATGTCTAAATATTTAATACTCTCTAATTAACTTAATCAATTAGTAAAAATTGCGCAGTTAACTGGTCTGATAGCTGTTAGGAAAAGTTTTTGTACCACACTTGGCAAAAAAAAGAAGTGCTAAGCATTTGGTCTAAGATTGGATTTGAACCACAGACATTGCCATTTGGGCAATTTTGCCATCACTTTGGCATTTTCTTTCTGTGAGTTAAGTTACACAATATTAAAAACCAAGTTTTGTCTTTCACTGGCAATTTTGAAATTTAAATTATAATAGGTCTCCTGTAGATGGTGTTTTGAATATTTTTTGAGATTTATGCTGTTATGTTATTCTTCATCTACTCATGGTTTATATTTGATGAGTCAATTACTACTTTCATTTATTTTTCCGGTTTTCATCTCAGCTGCAACTTCTAGGTTTCCAAGAATTCCTCACTTCTTGAACACTACATAATAATGGACTCGAACACTGAGGCAAAGCGTATTGTTTTTTCATGATTCCTTTGCGATATTACGTTTATCGTAAATCCAAAAAGACGTTAAACAGCTGGCCCTGCTAATGCTACCAGGTTCATGTAACAACAATAACATTGCGTTGTGCGCTTCCCTATGAGAGGATTGTGTGTCCATCAAGCGGCGGAATCTTGAGGTACAGCACCTACGTGGGAGCAGTGGGGGCAACTTGATCCAACATCCAAGTCTAATAAACAGATAAACGTACATGTGTACATGACATTTTGGACAGCTTACTTTTTAATACGTTCTCTGCTCAGAGCAAAAACGAGGCATTTACAATCCAAGCTGTGTCAGACGACTGTGTAACTCTGTCTTGCAGCATTGGTATATATAACGCCCACTCAAGCGCCTGTTCTACAGCTTGCATGGCTTCATCTGCTCAGCTTCCAAAAAGCTATTTCTGTATTTTGAACTGCTTGCCTAATCTCGCAACTATTTAGAACAAGTGCGTCGTACATTATGTCGGATCTGCGTTCTTGACTGTCCGGCCTCTATAGCTTGTAACTCGCTTGCTTGCACTAGTTTAGTCTAAGTCATGTTGTGTCGCTTGCTAATGTGTATTTGTAATGCGAAATATGAATACACATTTAAGCTGCCGATTTTTTCTAAGTAATTACCTGTTGATGCCTGAATTACTCTTTAAGTTTAATGTCATGAGTGTCACATCGTCATGCTTGCATCCGTGTACTATATAAGATGTAAAATATGTTTAGTTTACTTCACACTAATTACAATATCAAAAAAGTCAATACTAAAGCTGTATTTATAGTTGAAATACGTGTGAAAACAGTATAAGGCAGTACATATATATATATATATATATATATTCCTGTAATGAGAAAGAAAAATGGGTGAGGTGTGCAGTGTTGCAGACAAAATTGTCTAGAAGCAGGTTTTCTCATGGTCACCTCTCCATTTATGTACCAGGTTAGGGCTTTTAAATTCAATTTCTTATAGCCACAAATCATATTACCATTCAGCTATTTAGCTGCTTTTATTGTTATTAAAATCAATGCCCCTTTTCTTGTCTTATCTGTCTCACCTCACCTCAACTCACCACCTTCTGTAATCTTATATATATTTTGTACATTTAATTTTCAGCATTGCAGCTACTAGAGCATATCCAGTTTGAGCAGCGATGGGTGTTCTTGAGGAGTTTGCCCCTACTTTCATCAAGAAGCCCTTTCTGCATCAAGCTGACGGTCGGTTAGTTATCGAATGTCATGTCAACGCATCACCAGCACCCATAGTTGCATGGTTTAAAGGACAAGAGAGAGTATGTAATATTATATTAGTACTATAGATGCAGTGCCTTAAATTATGTTTCGTTGACTTGCAAACGTTTCTGCTGTTTGCTCAAAAAAAGCTTGAAACAACTTGTTAAACAACATTGTAGACCCATTTAAACAAAATAGTAAGCTAGACACATAATAGCTGAAATCTCAAAAATTAATAAATTTGTTTAAGTTTATTAGCAGTAAAATGAGTAGAAGAAACCACAGTTATTTTTGTTCAAACAGGAAGAGAAGTGAATTTTTGTGCATATTTCAAAATAAATTGTACATTAAAATATCAACCAACAGTTTTCTCCCTTATTGCTAAGGCAGTGGTTGGTAGAAAAATGATTTGACAATCTAAATCGTTTGTGCCGATGGGTAGGAAGATACTTGGTATCACTGTTAAACTCATTTGTAAAGTAATGTAGTTTATTTTGCTAAACTAGTGACTTAGTCAATACTATTTTTACCAACATTTTACAAAATACACATTATATGTATAGTTAGAACTGGTTTGATTGTGTGGCTGCATGTAGTACTGAGCACAATGAACTAAACTTCCATGTTTCACCCAGTACTACTTGTTATTGTAAAGTTTTGAGCTGCTTGTGAAAATTTATTTATCTTGTTGTCTTTTAAGCAGATTTACTTTGTAAAATAGTTTTAACTGAATCCTATCCTTGGCAGATGATTAATAATTTCATAGTGTTATCACACACATAATTTTTAAAGGGCCACGTTAGATTGATCACTATGTATTATTTATGTACCATTTCTACTTCACACATGTTTCTTGGTTCATTTATTCATCAAGACTAATCTTGTAGTGCTATTAAATTAAACTTGTCTTGCCGATGCAAATTTAAATTCGTAAAAGCAGTTGGTACATAATGATCAGATTTGTGTAAAATTTCAGGTGAATGATGGAAATCGTTTGAAGACCAAGGTAGAACAGAATGGTGGCAATGAATTTGTTATTGCTCTTATTATCTCAAACTATGAGCAAAGTGATGCAGGACAGTATACTCTCAAAGCTCACAACAAATTAGGAGATGCGGTTTCAACTGTCAATCTTGACTTTTCAAGTAAGTGCTGTATGATGCTATACATATTTTATTTCTTTTTATTAATATTAACAGATTCAGGTTTAAGCAACAAGGTGGTATGATGGTAGGTAAAAAAACTTTAGGTTCTACTCACTTTAAATGTAAATTATGTTGCCAAAATTTCATTAATCATGGCAAAAGAAAAAAATTTGTATCGAATTCACTGTCATCTAGTTCAATAAAGAAGAAATTTACTGTAACGTTTGAAGTCAAATATTGCATTACATCAAATTTTATATATTTGAATCTATAAGTTATGAGTGTTGATGCTAAAACTTGATTTCTTTTACTTATTTCTATTTTCAGCTCCAAAGAAGCCACTGAAAAGGTAATTATTTTTCTTAAATCTGATAATTTTGTTATTTAATACTAGTACCATATTTTAGTTTTGATGTTTTAAGTTCAAATTTAATTTTAATTTAATTTAATTTTCTATATTCAATTTAATTTTAATTTACTGTAATATAGAAAATTGCAATTTTTAGAACTTATGAAGCGTAAATGTACTAAATGTGTGAGGCACTAAAACTTTGGATTAAAACGAGAAAAACTCTTTCAAAGTAAAAATTATCAATCCATTTTCTGTCACAAATGTCACAAATTACTAAAATGTAAGTCATACCGCAAAATTTCGGCTGGCCTGAGCACCTTATCTAATGGTAATCTAAGTACTGTGATTTTTGACAATGATGTACATGAATTTTAGGTAATGCAAAATGATTACACTTCCATACTCATATATTGCATGCATTGCATTGCATTAAAATGCCTGCGTGGTTTCATATACAACCAACAACTGGAAAGAAGATGACGGTATTGGAAGAGTCAGTAAATGAGTATCATAGAGTAAACTGAAAATGAATGAAACTAGTGGTATTTATTTCTTACACATTGCCTTGAAATACCAGTATTGTTTCGTATATAAGTTACCTACTTTGGAGTGAAAACAGGTATTGCAACAGGCAGCAAATGAGCATCATAAAGTAAAGTTAAAATGAACAAAACTAGTTGCAGATTTATTCTCGCTTTTTTTTTGCTAAAGTAATTTTCATTTTTAATTATTTATAAACAATTTTTACAGGCAAGTGGACGGTGTTCCCCCGACATTTTCTGTCAAGCCCACAGTGCGTCACGATGAACAAAACAACTGCCTATTGTTCGCGTGTACACTTGTTGCTGACCCCGCACCTGACATTGTTTGGATGAGAAATGATGAACGCATTGTAGCAAATGAACGACATGTCATCAACATTGAACCTGAAGGTACGAAACAGCTTTATTGTAGGCTGTATCAGTTAGGATGAGTTGTTCAAACTGTTTTTCAAAGCATCTGCTCTTTGAAATGCAAAGTTACAGTTTTTATAGGATGTATAAAACTACCTGTTGCTTGAAAAAACATTTTAGTCTTACCTATTTCTTTCTTTTATGTTAGGTGTGCTTACGTATGAATTAAAAAATTTCACAGTTAAAAACAAAGTAAAAAGAAAAGACACGATGTGTCAAATTACCACTGTAGTTTGTCTTCACCTTGTATCACAAGGAATTACTGTGTGATTCTTTTGTTCTTTTTTTCTGCCAGAAGATAAAGTAATAGTTTGAAACTCCATGTTTTTGTTGTTTTTAATTATGGGATCTTTAAATTCAGTGTCACTATTCTTGTCCTTAAAAGTTCAAGTCCTTTTATTGTGCTTACCTACAAACTAATTGCCCATTGTTGTGCTCTCTATGGTAAATTATGTATAAATATAGTTTTTTCCCACTGACAAACATGCCGTATATTTCATGCCGTATAATATGCCGTATAGGACAAGAAAGTTTTGCAATTTTGCGGATAATATGAGTTGACAGTTATTCAAACTCTTGTTCGATGTGTGTAACACATTCTTATGAAGCCAAGTTTTATCATATTGTATGATATATTATTGGTTTTCTTTGATTGTAAGTTACGTACGTTTTTGTACATTTTTTAGGGAATTCGTACTATGTATCTTTAAAAGTGGACAGTCTCTGTGTAGAAGATGCTGGCACTTATAAAGTGGTTGCCAGTAATGCACTTGGTGAGACTACTGGAACAATCGCCATCAACTTGGACTGTAAGTACGATAGATGTTGATTGAAAAATACTGACTGTTATGTCTGTTCCACTTGGTATGTTTACTATTTTAAAAATAAGGTGAAATACATTAACACACATCGCATTTTGTAAGATTCTGCCGACATGTCAATCTCATCTGCAGTATAACTAAAATTGTTGAGTAGTTCCCAAAAACAAATTCTATTAAATTTTCATGATCACCACTCAGTGGTAACTGGTTCTATAAGCCAAATAATGTCATTGTCTCCCTTATTGAGTGCAATTAAGCCAGGACTAAATGATTTGAAATTAGTTTGCCTGACAAAATAATCTGTTTTTCATTCATCTGCACCACACAATTCTCATTCTTATGAGAGTAGGGGAAGATTTCCAAACAAATTTATTTGATTTGTCCCATTATTTTCACGACCATCTATCATTCAATTGTGTATATTCTAGTTGCTGTGGTAGAAACATTTGGTAACATCATAAAAACAAATGAAATATCGTAGTTTGTGAGCATTCAGTGAAGCTTTGAATTTATTATGTGACTGTTTTTAACTCAGTTATTTTGTCCTGATCATCAGCTTGCAATAATTTAATTATTTCAGCTTCTGCTGGCCCTGGCATGAAAGGAATCAAGCCAACATTCACACACAAAGCTGTTGTCCGTCAGTCAGATGATTTAAACACAATTACCATTGAATGCCGGCTTAGCTGTGACCCAAGTGCTGCAGTTATCTGGTATCATGGCGATAAACTGTTGAGGTTCGTTAAAAACTCAAATTAACCTTGTTGTATTTCTTACCATGTCAGATGAGCCCTTTTTTATAAACAAGTTTCAAAAGAATGTTTCCTGCCTTAAAACATTTATGTTCTATCTTAAAATTTTGTGCAAACTAGTTGCGGAGAGCTGGTGGTAATGCTCTGCATGGTGTGCACTTAATCACTTTACTAGCTAGCCAATCCATGAAGCCAGTAGACAGCCTGCTGTTGCAGCTTGCTTTACTTTTTCATCTGAGGAGATTAATATACACGGCAATGTTTGCTTGTGTGTGTCTAATTACAATTAGAACAGGCTAGAATTTGTACATGGCTATACTACTGAAAATGTTTTTTTAGCCTTTTTTCAGTTTTAAATTTATTCACTTTCAACATAATTAAATTAAACTAAACTAAACTTTTTCTCACCGAAATTTAAAGATATGTCATCATCGTTTGATATTCATAAAAAAGCAGGAGCTATTTTGGTTCTTTGTCAAGTTATGTAGTAGCCTTTCATTTTCTTCTTATTAAAAGGTTGGCTTGTAAGTTGTAGGTCACATCATCTTGTTTTTATTCTGTTAACAATTTACTACTTCTGATGCCTTTTTTGTGAATTAGTTAAAACTTTATAGCCTTGTCAAATTTAATTTGCTCAGTTAGTTAATAATTTGGGCAACAATTGTTATAGTTAGACATCACAAAATGCTCTTTGTTTTTATTTGTTGCTTAACACTAACATAAAACTTGGTGACTATCCTACTTCAACTGTTAAAGGTAATGTATGCATGTTGTTAACGGGAAGCTGTTATCCGTTAACCAGCATCCAGGTAACTGGTATTTGAATCCGTTTTTGCAGAGATGGTGGTCGTTGGAAAATAGGAGTGGCAGGAGATGGTCCTGACTTTGTTCACACTTGCACCATATCTGACATTAATCGGAAGGATCCTGGTGAATATAGGGCAGTGGCAAAGTCTAAAGCTGGTGCTGCCACCTGCAGAGTGAATCTGGTATTGGAAGGTAGGCATAAAGTTGTTCAACATTTAATTGAAATTACCAGATGTTAATTTACCATTCTGTGATCTTTGTTAACTGCTTTTAAGGTGTTCAATCTCTGTATTCCTAGTTAATAAACCCTTTTTCTTGATCATCAGCAACTTAAATTTGGGAAAAATATGGTTGACTAATATATCAGTTGCCACTTTTTCTGGCTAAATGAAATATTGCATCATACTAGCTCGATAGTCGATAGGCATCTAACAGTGTATTGTTTTATTAACTCGACATTCAGTGCTCTACAAAATTGTTTTTTTTTTTGTAATAACAACAAAACAACAACAGACAACATTTACATCAGCAGCACATCATGAACCACCACCGTCAAGAACAACAACAACAACAGCAACAACATGGTCAATGACAACAAGCAACAGCTTGTAACTGATTGTTATATGCTGGACAGTACACACAAGGCACTTATTATAACTATTACAGGATAGTAATGCAATGCAAAACAAATTCTATTATTATTATTATTGTTGTTGTTGTTGTTGTTGTTATTATTTATTATTATTATTATTATTATTATTATTATTATTATTATTATTATTATTATTATTATTATTATTATTATTATTATTATTATTATTATTATTATATTTATTTTATTATTAATTTTATTGTCATTATTATAATATTTTTTATCATAGGCAAACATTCTGTTAGCTGCTATTGTTTACCAAAGCAACAATTTTGTTTGAAAATTCCCAAAAAGGTATGTAGAATCCAATTTGAAAATCAGGAATGCAAATAACCACTGTACTTTATGCTTTTTCAGAAACTGCTGATAAGAAGTTCAAGGTCAGTGAGATGAGGTCACCAGCATTTTTAGAGAAGCCTGCAATTCGACTTGAAGGGCGTTGTTTGTTGCTTGAGTGCATAATGGAAGCTCATCCAATGCCAGATATTCACTGGTTTCATGACTCATTGCCCGTTCAGGACGGAGGCCGATATGCTATTAAGACTAACAAACTGAGAAAAGATGTTTATGCCTTAATACTCAGCATACAGGTTTGTGCTTAATTAATGAGTTAATTAAATGGTAGATACCTCAGTGACTGGTTGATTAGTTGACTGATTCCTATTAATAATAAGCCCAGTTAGTTGAGTCTTTTCCCGTTACCATGTGATATATTATGTATTACAAATTTTCTGCAAAATTTTCTTCTGACCGTTTAAAATTTTATTTTATAGTATCTCTTATTAATCCTTATAATTGGTCACTGCTCTTTAGTAATATGTAGGTTATTTATGCAATGCATTATAACATTGATAACACTGACATTTTTAATTGTATTCTAGAAACCAAGTTTGTCTGATGCTGGCTCTTATCGATGTAATGCTATTAATGAAGTTGGAGAGAGCAATGCTAATATTTCACTTAACTTAGAAGGTTTGTTTTAACTTGTTTATTATCCCCAATGACTGTCCATTTGAAGAGAATTTGATCTCATGTTATCACTGACTCTGCATAGTTTCTATCTAACATTGCTGAAGTGCATTGTACTGTTCTTGCAGAGGAAAAGAAAGATGAACCAGAGGAGGTAAAGACAGTAGAAGAAGAAGTTAAGGAAGAAGTTCAAGAAAAAGTAGAAGAAGTGAAGGAGGAAGCACCTGTTATAGGTAACATGTCTCGTTTGTTATTATTCACCATGAAACTAATTAGCAGTGCAGGTACTTCAGTTATTTCAATATTGATTTTTTTGGCAAATATTAATGTTTCTTCTTAATTGAGAAATGGGTTCAAATGGCTATCCTGAACTGAAGTGCTGCAACTTTTGATAGCTATCGGCAACAGAAAATTTAAAAAGTTGTATCTTTTTTTACTGTTTTATTTTTGGATTTTGAGACAGTTGGGTAATTCCGCAATTATTTCTCACACAGTTATCTGCATGTATTACTTGGAATATTACAGAACCTCCTAGCAAACCAGACATACCTGAGATCACTGACTGGAACATGGATTTTGTGGATCTGCAGTGGAAGCCACCGTCTAGCGATGGTGGTTCAAGCATTACTAGCTATATTATTGAGAAGAAAGATAAACACAGTTCTAAGTTTGTAGAAGCTAAGCATACTGGTGGAAATGTTTTAAAAGTATGTCTTGAAAATTTTTTGCAGAGTAAACAACTGCACTAGACTGTATAATTCTACACTATTTAAATTTCTTTTCATGTGTTTGACCGCTATTATTAGATTTCAATGCCATCTTCATTTTGTTGAATTTTAAAATTTCCTATTTTTTTTACTTTAATGTCTGTATTTATTCATTATTAATTTTTTTTGCTTTTTTTATTTAGGAAACAGTAAAAGAACTTAAGGCTAACACTGAATACGAGTTTCGCATACGTGCTGCTAATAAAGCTGGATCTAGTGAGCCTAGTGATGCAACAAAGCCTGTGCTTGTGAAGGCTCGAAATGGTTAGTAGCCTTTTGTTGTGTTTGTCTAATATTTAAACACAATCTAATAGTTATCAATGTTTGTTTGATATATGAACTAACAATGTGATATATGAACTAACAATATGATATATGAACTAACAATATGATATATGAACTAACAATATGATATATGAACAACATGCAGTTTCTTTATTTATTTCCTTTTTGACCAATTCAACCATTTTTTTGGGAAACTAAATTCGACAAATTCCCCTTTGATTCCTTTGTATTACTTTTTGCCTTCAGCTAGCAAACCACTTACAATTAATACCCACTCTGACAAGCTGATCACTAACTTATTTTGCATTTCCCATGTTAGTTAGATGTAAAGGCATGCTTCTTTTATAGAATCAGCTGATAAATAGACACAGAAAGCCACAGCTATGCATATATATGTGCTTAATGCATATATTACTAAGTTATCTTAACAATTACACGATTATTAAAAGTTAGAACCGGCTGCGCCAATATCTTATTTACAGATTTACAGCTAGTTTTTAAGTCTTGTTTTTATTTTTTGTTTGTTTGATACAACTATCAAATGTACATACAATAATTGCATATGATGCTACCAAAGGAAATGGGAAAATGCTGTTAAAACTTTTGACAACATGTACACAGATAGCATAATACAGTACCTAGTCATTAGGCCATATATAGTTCGTAAATACTTCATGCACATTTTTCACTCTTTACTATTTATTTTCTTCAGTGGCTCCTAAAATAGATAGATCCACAATTCGCGACCTTAAACAGAAAGCAGGTCAAGCTGTCGAATTTGATGTGCAGTTCACGGGTGAACCACCACCTTTTGTAGAATGGATGCTTGATAAGTCTGTTCTTACCGTAACAGATGGTGTAGCCATCGAAAATACAGGTAAATCGTTTAGCGCCTTCCTTTGCTTATTCTGTTTGTGTTTTTCCTTCATTGCAATTTAGGCCTACACAATTCTTCAAACTGGCTTGCTCAAAATATGTATACATTATCTTTTTGTAACATCAATCCATTAATGAAATGTGGCATAAAACTTCCCTGTCATACAATTTTAGGATTTGGTAGTATTTGTAAAGCCAAATATTTCATTAATTAGATATACGAGCTATCCTAAAACATGTGCCAACTTTATTTTTTTGTTTTTAGATACAACTACGAAGTTGTCAATCTCAACAGGTAAGAGGTCAGATTCTGGACCATATACCTTAACAGTGAAGAATGACATTGGATCTGATTCGGTCACTGTTCAAGTTGAGATTACCGGTAAGTCTATCTATGTTTGATAATTAATTTAAATTTTTTTGTACATAACTGCTATATGATACCGATAATGTTTTACTGAAGAAGTTTTTTGTTAACTTCTTTATTTGTTGTAGATAAACCATCGCCGCCAGAAGATTTGAAAGTCTCTGATATCACCAAGGAATCCTGCATTTTGACATGGAGAGAGCCTAAAGAAAATGGTGGTGCTAATATTTCTCATTACATCGCAGAGAAATGTGATCAGAGTAGTGGCATATGGTCAGAAGTGTCACAGAAATCAGACACAACTACTAAGGTGAAAAAACTGACTCCAGGCCATGAGTATTTGTTTCGAGTCAAGGCAGTTAATAAAATTGGTGCCTCAGAGCCTATTACTACGAGCGAGCTGATCTTAGCCAAAGATCCATTTGGTATGTAACAGTATACAATACTGCGGCTTTAATGTGCTTGCTGTATTTTAAAAATATATTTTAAAAGTAGTTCATTATTGATAATTTTTAACACAAGGCATATGATTTGTTTGTAACTAAATTTTTAGGAGTGCCTACCACTCCTGGTCAGCCTGAAGTACTTGACTGGTCAGAAAAGAAGGCAGAACTCAAATGGGCACAGCCTGAAAGTGACGGTGGCTCCCCTATCACAGAGTACATTATACAAAAGATGGATGTAAAACTAAAAGATTGGTCTGAGGCAGGAAAATCTGACAAGCTGGCTTTCACTGTCAAGGGGCTGAAAAGTGGAAAAACGTATCAATTTAGGATCATAGCTGTTAATAAAGCAGGAAACAGCGAGCCTAGCACTCCTAGTAAGGAGGTGTTAGCAAAAGCTAGGTTTGGTATGTAACTTAACAAATGCTTGTTTTTTCTTTGTCTACCTGATGTAGCAGAAAATATTTTGTGTGATTTGTATCATCTGAGATGTATTGCAGGTGTATTTTTTCAATTTATTGAGATTTTGAGATTCTTTATTCTTGTTTTCTTTATTTGTCACTGTTGATATTCTAAAGAAGGTGTGATTTGTTGTGTTTAATGTGTTCAAAATAATTTTAAATCTATTGTAGTTGCTCCAAAGATAGATGTTTCGTCTTTGAAAAATCTAAAATTAAAAGCTGGACAGCAGCTGGAACTGAAGGCAAACTTTGTTGGAGAGCCTGCTCCGGCCGTGGAGTGGACGAAGGATAGTACCAAGCTGGACTCTTCAGACAGGTATTGTTGTGTCTGTTTTTTAAGGAAATATGCAAAATGTGTCTTTATATGAAAGTGTGTCAAGTGCCCCACGGCAGTACAACTCATTGGCCCCTCATATTACATTAAATAATGATTTAAATTAACAAACATTGCATTGTTGCACTTAAAATGGGATGCACGTGTAAGCCATATGATTGCTAGAGTTACCTAAAAAATTTTCATGGTAAGAACTATGAAAAGACATAGAACTGGTTTGATGGATTTTGTAAAGATATATTACACAAACATTGGACCTTATGTGCAATTATGTGTTCTGGTTTGGCATTCTTCGATCTCAAAACAATTGGTCAATGAAATAGAAAGTGTTCAAGTAGAAGTTTTCAAAATCATTATAGGCTCCCAGTATACCAGCTGTATTGACGCACTGAATACTCTGAATTTAAAAAAAACTTATTGAAAGTTGCACTAACCATTTTTAAAGTATGCACTTAAAAGGAAAAATTCTGAAAGACACTGACATTTATTACCTGTTTGTTCAAATTTACACGCAATGAAATTAAGGAAGAGAAAAAATGTGCTACAAGTTGTGACTCATGAATTTAATTCACCTGTGCCTTATATGAAAAGATTTTTAAGTATTAGCAAAAATAAGTAGATTCTTTTACTTTTATTTTTTGTCACGATTTACTGCATTACAGCATGTTTTTTTACCAATGGGTTGTACTATAATACTGCAATATTGCACTTTTGTTTAACCTTAGTGTATTTCTATCATTTTATTGTCTACAGTTAATGTCATTTTAATTGTAAATGCAATTTTGTTCTGTTTTTTTACTGCAATTTTTTATGCAAATAAACCTTTGTATCTAAACCTTTCTGTCAATCTGTCTGAGAAGCTTGGAATAAATAGCATTTTTTGAGCCTCAAAATACTTTGCAGAAATGGAACACAAAGGAGTTTAATTTACTTACTGTTTCTACCCTTTTAGTTTTAATAGTTTGCAAATTATCAAATAATTATTGATGTATTATTTAACAATTCATTGCTTACAATATGATTTTTCAGGTTAAATATTACGACCACCGAATCCTCAAGCCAGTTGACTGTAAACAAATGTACACGTGAGGATGCTGGAGAATATATGCTGAATGTCAGTAATGACAGTGGCAAGGACAAGGCTAGCTGCAGTGTTATAGTTACTGGTATGTTTATCGTGATTTAAAGGAAGACAGGATGACTTTTCACATCTCATTTTCAAGTTTGATAAAAAGTATAAATTCTAGCACGATTAACATTACAAAAGCATTTCTGATCATTAAGAAATTGATAAAAAACTTAATTAACGGCAGGCGAGCCCAACTATTGGTGACATCATAAACTAACATAATTTTCAACAGCAATACGAGCATTTGTAAAAGTGAAAATTGAAGGACAGTGCTACTGTAAGATATTCAGTGTGTTTTACTAAAACTAGTCGTGTTTTAAGATGAAAATTTAAATTTCAAATTTACCGCTGTGCTCGCGCATTAGCTGTTGAACGTGCGTAGTTCGTCAGAAACTAACACATCGGAACTGAGAGGCACAGTACCTGTTTTTTGTATAATGCGTTTCCGAAATGCAAGCACTAGTGCCCGTCTAACCAACGAATGGCGAAATGCATGTCACAGCGAAGAACTAGTGGCGCGAATGCGAAATTGTATTTGTGTTGTAATAATTCTTTCAGGTATGTCATTTTTGAAAAAATAGTGTGTTCCCTTTCTACATTTTAAAGAGTAGATTGTTTTGACCTACAGTTTAAGATTGGGTCCGGTTTTGCTTTAGATATTTTAACTGTATTGAGCTCTATTCAAATATTTTATTACATGTACATACTACAGTTTAGGACTTAATTATCTAATTTGTATTGTAACAGTGGGAAAATTTTCTATTTATATACCTGCTTTCCAGATATTCCTGGTGCACCAGAAGGCCCACTTCAGGTGTCTAACATTGCATCCGATAGTTGCTCACTAGCATGGAAACCACCCAAAGATAATGGTGGAATGGAAATTTTGTACGTATGAGGAATGCATTGTCTTTTAATAAATTCATCTGGTTTTGTTTTTGGGTTCTCTTAATCTGTTCCTTTGATTATCATTAGTGCCATTTTTTTCTTAAAAAGTACCATGTGGCAACTTTTTTATTGATAAATGGCAATGTAACACTTTGGCGTTATGAATATATTTATGTAAATGAGATACTCATACATGTAGTCATAAAATGTAATCTTGCTTTTGTGTTTGTTTTTGTGCAATCCTAAAAAACAGGCTAATCGTATTCACTTCTGTTTTTTGTCAGCAAATCTGGTTCATTCCAAAAAGTTTGTTGATTATGAAATGGTGGTGTAAAACCTTGGTGTTGTAAATATGTTTTATAGTCTAGTTGTGGTTAATACAGTGTGTTTCAGAAACAACATTTCAGTAGAAATATGCTGATATGCATATATTAGAAAGTACAAACAAGTTATATCATTAGTAAAGTGCAGTTATACAAATGTGATGTTATTTTTACATCGTTATGATGTCAACATGTAGAAGTTCAGGTTCATTTTATGCGACAAGTGTTAAGAATAAACAAGTGTTATTCAAAGCACCCAACTAATAAACTTAAACACGCTCCTGTTTATGTCTGCAGGTTAACGGCAAACACTTCCAGCAGTTGTTATAGTGTAATCGCGTAAGCCAGTGTATTTTGGCAACTATCCAAAAATTTCTAAGTCCAACAATCAATAAAAGTACGCCAAACAGTCACAAAATATTCACGGGTGTTGACTGTTGCTTCCAAAATGTCCCCCACTTCAGAAAAAAAAGTAAAATGTTTAAAGCTTGTTGCCGGATTTGCAAAACCTCGCTGAAGCTGTGCCAAACTGTCATAAAGTTGTCATAACGTGTGACAAATGTTCTCAAATTAGTCGCGACATTCGTCAGCGATTTCAAAATCTGCAAAAACTTGGTGAATATTTTGCGACGCTTTTGAGCATGTGGCGACGACTATGCTAACCTCGGTTGTCCCACAATTCTTTCTGCAAAATTCCATGAAACTGTTGTGAAATGATTGCAATATTCGCATGAATAAGTGGTTGCAAAGCACAGCTGTGGGAATTTTTTGGCGACTATTGGACTTGTTGGACTTGCAGATCAGTGAAACCCTGGTTTTACTATATCACTTAACACATTTCACTTTGATCTCAGCATATCACCATAGTTCTACTGCACATAGTTTCTTCTGGAATACCCTATATTTAGCTATAAATTGCAACTTAAGTTTGTTTTCATTGTTTCAGGTCATACACAGTGGAAAAGCAAGATTTGAGTTTGAAAAAATGGGAATCGCTAACCAGTTTTGCTAAATCAACAGAATACAATGTCACCAGATTATCAAAAAACAAAGAGTATATTTTCAGGGTGATGGCAGAGAATCAAAATGGGTTGTCAGAACCACTCGATTCTGCTCCAGTTATTGCAAAGGATGCATTCGGTAAAACAGAAATTCTATTTAGTTCTGATTTGTTATATAATCATTTAGATGTCATAGATGTATAAACTGAAGGGTTACCTTATCACTGTCAAATCTTAATACTTGTGCAATATTTGCTGTCACAAAGAAATATGTGACAGATAATTGGGTTATTTGTTAGTGCCTGTACCAGATATTCTGAACTAATATTCTGTGTATTCATTAATAGTAATTTTAATTATTATTTTTTGACTTACGCATTTTGGAGTTCATGTTGGACGCTGAAATATCTGTATTATGATCATGACTTGTATGTTACGAATGTTATGACATTAGGTTTATTAATAGTTTACAATTTTTTTCAATTATAAAAGGTGTCAAATTATTCTGAAGTTAATATTCAGGAATGTTTGATGAACTTTATTAGATGAACCTAGAGCTCCGGGTCGTCCAGAGGTGACTTCTGTCACGAAAGATGAGATTGAGCTGAAATGGTCTCCTCCGGAAGATGACGGTGGCAGTGCAATCACTGGGTATGAAGTAGAAAAAATTATGAAAGGAAAGGATTGGGAAGTGATCTCTAAAAAGCCCGTGAAGGTTAGTTTTTTCACAGTAAAGTAGGTAAAGTGAGTAAGCAAGTAAGTAAAGCAAATACATTTAGTAAGTTTTCTTTGACCTTCCATTTTCTGCAAATGCCTAGTAAATCCACTTCAGCTGGGTTTTGAGGAAAATTATTTTCAGTTGCCAAGATGCATAAATGGTTTTAATGGTTTAACTTAAACGTTGAAATAAATACTGACTAACAGGTGCTTAATTATTTTGTAAAACCAAAAATAGACATTTGAAGAAGTTTTTAAATTAATGGCCTGTGGATGCTGCTTGTTTTTAGAAAAGCCTGACTTACTATGTTCCTGCTTGCACTCAAACGAGACTGCTGCAGCCAATCAAACTACTGTTTAACTTCTCATGAGTGCAGAAGTTATAGCACTCTACTATTGAATGTGCTACGAATAAAACATTAGTATATTTGAAAGCGTATATAACCAACTATTATTAAACCTAAATTCCTCTATTTTATTACACTTCGTACTATTTAATTGAACAGTGTCAAATTCAAATAATTATCTAGGTTGATTCTATAAACAAGCAGCTTACAGACCTGCATTAATATATGTGCTACCGCAAAACTAATATATGTGCTACCTACAAATTAAGGTATCTCATAGTGACAGAATAATAATAATTGGTATATCAGAAACAAAAATAATGTTTTTTCTGTTGCCCAGTTAACAAAAAAATGAAGTTCACGGGTCACATATATTACTTTAAAAAGAATTAAAGGGTTGAATAATGTACTTACTAGGTTTATCAATTTGTTAATAACTGGCTTAATAAACGTCAGATCTTCAATTTGTATGGTGTTAAGGTGTAGCATGGTACTAATCATACCAATAATAGAACCATAAAATGACTAACTAAGTTTTTTGTGAATAGAGTTGTGCTTAGTGTAAAACTTTCCTAGTATGTGTAATGGTGGTACACACTTCAACTTGTTACTCTGAGTATCATACAAATAATATTTTTTATGTTATTGCAGGGAACATCTTTCATCGATAAGAAGATTACTGTTGAGAAAGAGTATCAGTACAGAGTCACTGCTTTAAATGCTGCTGGTCGAAGTCCTCCCAGTCCTGAATCACATCCTGTTCTTGCTAAAGCTCCTGCAAGTACGTTATCTTTTGTTTCTCTGATGATGCTTTTTGGTGTGTATCATTACTCAATTTGCTTGTGATCATATGTGAATATAGTTTCTGACTCACTTTCACTGTCAACTTCCTTTTTCAGAATTGAAAATTGACCCACTAAGCACTGCTGGCAAAGGCAGTGAGAACTGATTTGTTAGCCATGCCAGTCCTCAAATAAAATTGATTTGTAAGCAAGTGAATTTAACTGAATTTCTCAGGCTAATGCTTTCTTTGAATACAGTCAGTCTTTTCTAATTGAAAATGACCAATCATCCAATGATTGAAAGGGAAGTCATCTGCCTTCCTGCTAGCTGACTGGTGTTTTCTTCTTTTTTATGCGGAAATGCAAATAAGATTGTTTATTTTGCAGAAATGTTTATTGACTATGTGGTTGAATAATTCACTATGGTAAAATTATGTCTTTTTTAATAGTTTCTCTGTCAGCAGTAAATGTGACGCTTTTTAAAAGATTGTTAAATCAGTGTTTCCTATTATTTTTAAATTTGAATTATTATCTGTAGGTGTTCCTAGTCCTCCTGGACGTCCAGTTTGTGAGGATTGGGATAAAGACCGTGCTGACATCTCATGGAAACAACCTGAATCAGATGGTGGTGCTGCTATTACTGAATACATTATCGAAAAGAAGGAGAAATTTAGGTGAGATTTATCTTACACTAAAACTTACCTTCCACTTTTAGCATTATCTACCGGTTTCCATTTTTTTAATACTTAGAGTTCATTTGTAGAATTTGTTGTATAATCACATATTGTTTATACAGTGCTAAATGGTCTAAAGCTCTGATGGTAAAAGCTGATCAGCTTAAAGCTACTGTGCCAGATCTCATTGAAGGAGAGGAATATACATTTAGAGTAAAAGCAGTAAATGAAGCTGGTCCAGGAGAAGCTAGTGAACCAACAGTGCCACCTATAGTTGCAAAATCAAGATATGGTACGTAATATTTGCTTTTTCAGCAGGATATATGGTGTAAAGTGTTGGCTTTGTATTAAGATAATGTTTGTTTTGTATTTATTCTCAGGTGAAGTTCATTTTTTATTTCCTGTTTTGTTGCAGTACCAGCAAAACTAGATAAATCAGCAATTCAAGATATTGTTGTAAAAATTGGCCACAAGGTGGAGTATGACGTGAAGATTAGTGGCGAGCCAGTTCCTGATGTCTTTTGGACTATTGATGATAAGAAACCACATGGCGATGTTGTAATCAAGAGCACAGAAACTAAGACAAACTTATCTATTAAGCGTGCAAAACGTGGAGATAGTGGAGTTTACTCTCTCGCTGTAAAGAACAGCTCCGGTGAAGAGACGGCAACAGCTAATGTCACTGTACAGGGTGAGAAGGAAATACTCCTCCAGCACTAGGGTTATGAAATTATTTTTGGGTTACTGGCTTGCTACATAACTTTGTAAATAGATTACTGTTTTGAGACGTGGAGCCTGTCTTGTTTTCATTCTCGTTGTTCATGTTTTCAGTTTTTAGCTAGTTTCTATTATTGTGACATCACAATAGAATTACTCTGTAAGCTAAATTTTTGCAATAAAATGGATCTATGGCATTAAATTAATGCCGAATAATGTCTTGAATGACATTCCAGCCACTTGGATAGAAAAAACTGAATAACGAGTAGCCCAAAGCTTTGCATTACAGACCAGCTAATAAAATATTTTGTTTGCTGTTGTTAAATGTTTTTGGCAAACAAACATGTAACAGGCAGAAGGCAAGTTGCTTTGTCTCAAGATTTTACAATATTTTTTATAGATACTTCTCTACCACCTTGACGTTTTGTAAACTAAAATCTCTAAACTGTGTAATCTATATTTAAAATGTGGCATTATATGTTGTTTTAGGTAAACCCTCTGCTCCAGAAGGTCCTATTAAACCTAGTGATATTACTAGCGAGAGTATGACTATTAGCTGGAATTCACCAAAAGATGATGGTGGATCTCCAATAATGCATTACATTGTAGAGAAGGTAATATATGGAAATTGCAACGCTATATTTTTTCAAACTCACATCCCAAGCTTTAATTGTGACATAAAAGCACTTTTGCACATCTGAAGCACTGTAGTGACACGCACTGTGGTTTTCACTGATATGTTGTGTAATATCTACTAACTGACAAAATTTGATCATTTTAGCAAAATTTGTATTCTCCTATTTTTAGTGGCTTATGCTTTTCATTAATGGCAAATTTTGCTCTAAATTCATTTAATGGATAGGCTCAAAAGAGTGCTGTCAGCTGTTTTGTGCACATTTGTGTATCTTACTGCTGTTTTATTGTATATAATCGGGTAAGAAATATGCTAAAATTTATTGAGTCAAAAATTATTAAAATTATTATTATTATTTATTAAACTCGCAAACATTCGCAGCAGAAAAATTTCTTGGCTTACAATATTGCAAAGAACAGTAGAATTACTGTTAATTGTAGAATCCTAAAAATATTTAATGTTTTTTTTAGAAAAATGTGACTAAACATACAGACTGGGTAATTATAGAAGAAACGCGAGAACAAAGTCTTAAAGTCAAACAGCTTAGCAAGAAAAATGAATATCTGTTCCGAGTAAAGGCTGTTAATAAGATTGGAGAGTCTGAACCATTGACAATGAAAGATGCAGTTTTAGCAAAAGATGCATTTGGTAAGTTTATCATTTTGTTATGCTATGTATATTTATTTGATAATTACAATTCACACAATACATACACATACATACATACACTGTTTACAAAGATATAAATACATATATAGTGCTAAAAACATATACTACATTAGTAACAGCACAATAATGCAAGTTAAATTAAATAACTGAAACTAAAGAACAGAACAATCCTTGATGTATAAACTTTGATGATGAATAAATAATCATTTCATGAAAGAGCTTGAAATATTTCAGTAAATTGATACAGTACGCGCCGCTCTTAATAAATCTCACTTTGGGACCGACGTGTTTTGACCCAATTAGCCGACTAAACCTATTAACCGATCGGTGTGGTATTACAGGTATAGAAGTATGAGTCATCAGCTTACTATTCACTGCAAAGGTTTTTAATGAATTTTAGAAACGAAGTAATGCCTAAATTCCTATGTGCAGTTAAAAATTAGAAAAAAATATTTTAAAATATTAATTTATGTAAGTGAATTAGTAATAAATTAAAAAGTATACTTTTGTAAATCACAGGCTTTTCTCTAAGTCTGTTTATTTGCAAAAACTACAAAAATTCCTTCAAAGTCGGCTATTTCATTTTCTCGCAAAGAAGTTAGCCCACAAAGTTTTCGTAATTATAAACACGTTGAAAATCTGTTGTTGTGCGTGACTAACACAGTTCTGAATCGTCTGCTCACTTACATTGCTCTTATTTGCTGTACGATGTTTACTCTTGTAAGTCACAAGGAATACCGGTACTGTACCTGCATCTTTGACTGTTAACTCATTAAGCCTGAAAGCGTGAAATGAGAGCATCAAAAGGAAACCGCTAGGCAAGTGATTAAATGTTTAGCTTCCAGAAATTCTTTGGGCAACAGTGGGTGAGCGGGTAACAGATTCAAAGCAAAACCGCTATGCTAGCGTATTAGCACCTGATAAACGTACCTGCTTCCAAACAAGATGGTACTTAACATGATTGTTTCTGCAAACATAGTGCATAAAAGGGATGTAAAGATGACATAAAAGTAGGAAAGGCTATTTGGGCACATACAAATATCTTATTTTAAGTAGGTGAAGGAAAAATAGAGTCAGTTATGCGGAGTGATTTGAGCCAATTACCAATACTTTTTATGTATATTTAAATAGAAGCGGCCAGTTCCAGGCGTTTTTGAATCAATTAAGTGATTGAGTCTATTAACCGTGAGTCTATTAAGCGGCACCTACAGTATCTGAGTTATTGTACGCACCTCTTTTTTTAATTTGTGAAGATTAATCTACAACATTCCCTGCAACAACTTTGCAAGAGTAGCTGTGAGAGAGTTGAAACAATGTCTGCAATAAGTTGGTACTACAACTGTCTAGTCAAAAGGATTGAGCTACCATCAAGCTATGCTTTATCTAGTTAGTTACTATGTGTATTGTCACAGTGAGAAATTAAACTCATTGATGGTGTTTTATTACCATTAATAGACAATCCAGTTAAACCAGATGCACCAAAGATTGCCAATTACGATGCAAATTCTGTGGATCTAGAGTGGCGGCCACCATCTAGTGATGGTGGATCCAAGATTACTGAATACATTATTGAAAAGAAAGATAAATACAGCAGTTTTACGGAGGCTGAGAAAGTAGAAGGCAATATTTTGAAGGTATGAATACATTTCGCAGTGTGTAAATACCCTAGTAGTGAAATTAGTCAGTAGCACAGATTTAACCTTCCAAATTTGCAAAGCATGCAAACATATTAAATTAAAATAATGATAAAGAATTTTTTTGATAAAGAAATGCAGTTGCTAATACATCCACTAAATTACATGATACTGAATTTTGTTTGTGTATTTTAGAGTACTATAAAAGAGCTTGTCGCAAATAATGAGTATGAATTTCGCATACTTGCTGTCAACAAAGCTGGTCCTAGTGAGCCAAGTGAGTCCAGTGGAATGGTACTACTGGAGCCAAGAAATGGTAAATATTTTTTATATTTATGAATTACAACAGCATTTTGACATCAGTATGCAGTTAAGGTTTTGAGCAAATATTGAATGCTTTTTATCAAAATTTATATGCTACTTGTAGTTGTTAATTAATTAATTCATTTATTTATACCATTTTTTCGTACTCGTGTACGGTACAATAAATACACAAGGAAAAACAACAAATGATAAGAAATACAATAAATTAATTCAAGCCATACATGTTAGAAGAAAAAAGGTTTATTAATTTGTTAAAGAAAAGTAAAAAATATAATAAAAAACTGTGGCTTCAATTATGTTATCATTTTGTTCTTACCAGATGGTTAAATAATTTAAAATTTCCTATAGTTCAGATCTTTTAAGAAATAAAAATACTTGGTTTCTGTACTCCATGAAATTTCTTTTATAAATGTAACAACTGCCAGCTAATTGTCATTGATATTAAGCATTTTACCAGTAATGAGATGCAGTACTTTTAATCTAAGCTCGTGACCACAATCAATTCCATATTGGTTAGCGATTGACAATAAATTGTATCCCATTATTGAAGTTTAACAATACTCAGCTTGCTGAGCAAGATAACGAATAATGTGATTACTGTTATTTAAACTTTTAAAATAAAACTTAATCACTTTTGGAATTGTTTATGAGGAGGCAAAATATCAGCTGCAAATGGTAATGTACATTTATGTGTTCTGTTATGGAGATGTCACATTTATGCTGATTTGCCGTAATTCTTGAAAAATTAAAAGTAACAATAAAAAAAATTAAAAGTTCTTTCTATTTTTTAAAGTTCTTTTACTTTTGTAGAAAGTGTTGTTTTTTAACTCTATAACATGTTTTATTTGAAAGTGGAAATCAAAAATGTTTATTTGTTGGTTTATTTTTTCACAATTTCCAATTTTATGTGATGTTCTAAACATTAGTTAAATCGGTGGTACAAATATTGCACTAATTTCAGAATAAATCTGTTTTTTTCAGTGGTGTAATTAGATAAGACAAGATCTTTATTTAAACTCGATAACTAAAATGAGCCATAGGCTCCTTTATTACATCCAGGTCGAGTGTACTAAAACAATACATAAAATAAACATGAAAAATGCAGAACATAAAATACAACTTAAAACTACACAAATTGTACAAAATTATCCAGTAAATAAAAAATTTTGAGGTTTAAATTCAGCTGATAAAATGAGTACATATTGATTAAATGATTAATTATCATCTTATTGTTTAAAGATGTGCATGTAATAATAAGATGTGTGATGCCTTAATTGCATGTAAACAATTTTTGAATTTTTTATCAACTCAAAAAAATATATGCTCTGTTGATGAATATGAGTTACATTGTGGAAAAATTATATTTTGTTCTTAGTTTCACCCAAGATTGATAGATCAGATATCCGTGACATGAAATTGAAGGCGGGACAACCTATTGATATCAGTGTACGCTTTACTGGTGATCCAGCGCCCTCTGCCGAATGGACGAAAAAAACAATTCTTCTGAAGGAAACAAATGACCTGACGATTAAGAATACAGGTATACAAAAGTGTCAGAGATTAGTAATGGCTAGACTCCGTTTTCTTTGCTACACTACAAAGCTTCTGATTTTCGTTTTTTATTTGCTTTAAAGTTATTATTTTTGTAGTTTTTACTGGTTAGCAGAAGACATTTTAGGTTGTTCTTTTGTTAAGTAGAATACTGTGTAGTCATTTTATTTATTTATTTGTTTGTCTATACCTACTTGACAGGTCATATTATATATTTTTTGCTCTTGTTTATGTTTTTCCTGTAAAAATTTAGAGACAAATTATTTACTTACTTTGCTACATCAAATTTAGTAGTTTAAAGCAGTTTTTCACATCATACTGTACTGTTTTCTAGACGCCTGTTACTGTTGGTCTTGAAATCGTGTTCCAGGCAGCTCAACACTTTCACACCAAACTACCAAACTACTTTTTTGGTAGTTCTGTATATTAGTGCAATGTGTATGTGTATTGTTGATATTAACTTTAATTGCGAAATAGACAAGATCTGTTTTTCACTCCATTTGGCAATGTTATGGCTGAGTTCATTGACTTTTGCTAACTGCTAATTTAAAAAGTAGCTGTCGCCAGCAGCAAAATACCAAACCACCTCTCTGTATATTGTGCAGTACTGACATTAATTTTTCTTGCACTGTCAAAGAACATAAAAGAAACTCTTAAAAGATTACCTAATGGAAAGAAAAATATATCAAGAGTTTCTTTATTTTCACTATTATTTCATAACTGATAATTTAACAAGCTAACTGTGCATTTGTTACAGATACCAGCAGCAAGCTAGTGATACCCACTTCTAAAAGAGCAGATTACGGATCGTACACGCTGACAGTGAAAAATGAAGTTGGATCTGATTCTGTCAGTATTCAAGTTGATGTCATCGGTAAATTAACTTTGTCTTTTATTTGTGGCAATAGATGTGTTTTTCTCTTTAATACTACAACCAAGACTTCTGACAATAGAGGTGTGATCAGCTGTACCATTTTCTCATGAACTGACAGAAGGGGGCTTTAAAAATGCAGGACGTAACGTAACTTTTTGCTAGGTGGTACAAATGGTGAGTAATGATATGTAGCTATTTGTTGAGACAAAGTATTGCTTGGTCAATTGAGAATCCACCCTGCACTCAATATTTAGTGTTGAAGCCTTGTAGAGTTTGATTACTGCAGTTTGAACTGGCTTGAAAATCTGTACCTTATCGCTGTCAAACACATTGCAGTTATCAAGAAAGGAAGCATGGAGACTAAATTGATCTGAGAATAAAAAGACAAGCTTGTGAGACACACAAGATGTATTGGACGATCCCTGATAATTAATTAAGTTCATGATGAATTCATGTCTAAATGTTTTTCTTAAACACTTTTTATTGGATGAATTAATTTCATGAGTGATAACTGAACTTGAACTAATGATTGTACAACTGTGTAAGCTTACACACTGTTTTGTAAATAATTGCAGTTTATGGAGCTCTTTCTCTGCTGTTATCTAGATAAACCATCACCACCGGAGGATTTGAAAGTGTCTGACATCACCAAGGAGTCCTGCATGTTGAAATGGAAAGAACCCAAAGAAAACGGTGGCTCTGATATTTCTCTTTACATCGTGGAGAAATGTGATCAAAATACAGGAAAATGGTCAGAGGTGTCGCAGAAATTAGACACAACCACTAAAGTGAAAAAACTGACTCCAGGTCATGAGTATTTGTTCAGAGTTGTAGCAGTTAATAATGTTGGAGACTCGGAACCTGTTATGTCGGTTGAGCCGATTCTAGCAAAAGATCCATTTGGTATGAATCATATACTTTAACAGACAATTGTCTGTCCTTTTGCATCTCTGACAATAAACTATAAAAAACTGTAGGCGAAAGGTTGGCATGAGTTATAGTAAAGTTAGTAAAGGTTGCTGCTTTACTTTTCTTTGCTGAGGGACTATGTATTATACAACTGTAGAAAAAACTTTTGATGTGGAAATGCTGAAGAGTTTTTTTCTGTTAAAGATGTTCCTGGGCCGCCTGGACAGCCAGAAGTTTTAGACTGGAATGAAGAGCAGGCTGAATTGAAGTGGAAGAAACCTGACAATGATGGTGGTGCCCCCGTTGAAGAATATCTTGTACTGAAGATGGATGCTAGACAAAGGGATTGGGTAGAAGCTGGGAAAACAAATAAACTTACTATGATGGTCACGGGTCTAAAAACTGGCAAAACATACCAGTTCAAGATAATAGCTGTCAACAAAGCTGGAGATGGTGAGCCTAGCACTCCAAGCAAAGAAATTACAACAAAAGCTAGATTTGGTAGGTATTGATAGGTTTATGACTTAAAATGTATGTTGAAGGAAATTACCTAAATACTAGCGAAACAGTTATTTTAGTTGTTTTTGTAGCGTTATTAGACATTTTGCAAAGGTTTTAAACTATAAATGTCGATAATTGATAATTATTTTGCTTTGTCATTTATTTCTTATAGTTGCTCCAAAGATAGATGTGTCTAGCTTGAAGAATTTGAAATTGAAAGCCGGGCAACCGATGGAGTTACGAGCAAAGTTTGTTGGTGAACCTTCTCCTGATGTCACGTGGACGAGAAATGGAGAGAGGTTGGACTCTTCTGACAGGTATTGTAACTAATTTTGTCAATTTCATTCAAAGTTAGCTATTAAATGGATTTGTTTCGAATGAATGTTGTGTTCTGCCTTTTCATTATAATAGAAATTGCTTTCTGTTTCAGACTATCTGTTCTAAGTGATGAATCGTCAAGTGAGCTGATTATGAACAAATGTACACGTGAGGATGCTGGAGAATATGCACTGAGTGTCAGTAATGACAGTGGCAAGGACAAGGCCAGCTGCAATGTTATCGTCACTGGTACTTCTTTACGAACAATGTTTCGAAAAAATATCTATAATAGCACACGTATACAGTTTTAAGAATTGTAACATTTTGTTTTTACTTTAGATGTCCCTGCTGTGCCAGTTGGACCACTAGAAGTATCAAATATAGCATCAGACAGCTGCATGTTGTCATGGAAACCGCCCAAAGATGATGGTGGAATGGAAATATTGTATGTAATAATGGCAGTTCATTTTTTCATTTATCAGAACTTAGAATTTACTAGGAATTTATTATGGCAATATGATTTCTTTAGATTATGAATTTTTTAATTAGTTTTATCTACCAACTCTCATTTATCTTTTATCATTTACTGTGTGCAACTAACTGTATGGACGCTTTTATGTCTGAAATTGAAAATTGCTTTTACATTTCCGTATAGTTATGTGGATTGTGCTTTAACTTTTTCTTCTTAGGTCATACACTGTGGAAAAGCAAGATGTAAGCCTTGGAACATGGGATTCGGTTACCAGCTTTGCAAAGTCAGCCGAATTCAATGTGACTAAGTTGTCAAAGAACAAGGAGTACATATTCAGAGTGATGGCTGAGAATCAGAATGGATTGTCGAAACCGCTTGAATCTAGCCCCATTATAGCTAAAGATGAGTTTGGTAAATTATACATTTTTCTGCCTCTGAATTATTCAGCAGAATATTGTGCAAACTGTGAATGAGCTCATTAAATGCAGTTAACTAGGTACAATTTAATTTACAGTCATTAACACTAGTGGAACAAAGAGTTTTTGAGATAAACGTTTGACCACTTCTAACTGTACTTGCTCGCTTTAACACAAAAAAGTTTTCAGGGAAAGGAAATACCAGAATGTTTTCAGCATCAAAGATTTATATCTAAGTTATAGGTTATCAAACAACGTTTTCATGTGTACTATCAATTTCTATTGTTTACGCTAACCTGTTATGCCAAACCCGTAAAATTTAAATACTTTTTACTTACATTTTTGAATGTAAATATAAATGTGATATACTTTCTATTAGTCTTTTGAAAATATTTTGTATCCGTTTCAAAAAATTTATCAGTGAACTCATAATTTTTAATACAATTGTGTTATGCAGATGAACCTAGAGCTCCAGGGCGTCCTGATTTAACATCTGTCAATAAAGACAAAATTTCACTAGAATGGACACCACCAGAAGATGATGGTGGAAGCCAAATAACAGGATATGATGTTGAGCGGTCCCTGAAAGGAAAGGAATGGGAAGTTATCACCAAAAGTCCTGTCAAGGTCAGAATTTTAATATGGCAGTTGTGTATTTTAGTTTTTTATTTTCTTGACATGATTTTAAGTAATTATGTACAAATACTTACATAAATAATTTGGTATATTTGTCAGTATTTATGATGTGTTCTGTATGTGTATACTTTAGGGTCTTGTATTCACTGACAAAACAGTCATGGAGAAGAAGGAATATCAGTATCGTGTTGTGGCAATTAATGCTGCAGGAGTGTCTCCACCTAGTGTATCATCTCTTCCAGTTATTCCGAAAGCACCAGCTAGTAAGTTGCATTATTACTTTTAAGAATTTTTTATCTTTCTGGAAGATGTGGCTCTTACATACATGTTGGTTACCAAAAAACATTGCCATGTGCTTCATGTGCTTACAATGCATGTAATGACGTTTCCCTTTAAAATTAATTTTCTGTGTTTGTAGAAACTAGTAGGCTAAAATGCTATATGATTGAGTGCATTTATTCATTAAATGGTACTGTAGTCACACTTGCAATAAGAAACCTGTCTATGCATTTCCTAGGTTAACAAGTTTTTACTGAGAATCTTCTTGTATTTTTACAGCTGTGCCCAGTGCTCCAGACAGGCCAGTTTGTGAGGATTGGGACAAGCACCATGCTGACATCTCATGGAAATTACCAGAGTCAGATGGTGGTGCCATCATTACTGAATACATTATTGAAAAGAAAGAGAAATTTAGGTAGCGTTGTTTTTTGTTTCAAATCTGCAAAATAAATTGCACACATTTAATAAATTATTAACAATAGCAACATAAATTTTTAAGGTTGAAAAATGTCATGAAAAATGCTATGATGGTATAATTAGTGAGTAGAACATGTGGATGTGATATTAGTATGCATCTGCATTATTTAACTCTTAGAGGTGGAATATTCTAACATATTTTGCTTCGACACAATACCCTATTGTGTAAGAAAAAGGAAAATTATCTTTAAATTATTTTGTAATTTTTTTTGTTGTTCACCTTAAACTTAAATGAAAAAAACAACAGAATAAAACCTGAGCTTATTTTCTTGACAGAAACCCAATTAGTCCAGACATTGTGCAATTAATTATTTTAATAAATATAACTTTTCTTTCTTTTATTAATTTTGCATTTTTGATGATGGGTTGTCTTTTAATTTTTTAGCACAAAGTGGTCTAAAGCCCTGATGGTAAAAGCTGATCAGCTTAAGGCTACTGTACCAGATCTTACTGAAGGAGAGGAGTATACATTTAGGGTGAAGGCAGTAAATGAAGCTGGTCCAGGAGAAGCTAGTGAGCCATCAATGCCTCCTACATTGGCAAAATCTCGATATGGTAATGTTTATTTTTGAATAGTTTTTTATGCAGATGTTTTAGTTAATCATACCCTTTTACCATTATCATTGCTACTTTTTATTGCTTAGTAAACATTTTTTCATATAATCGTAATAAATGATACACAGAGAATTTTTTCAGATAAAGCTCTGTCAGTATAGTGTTAAAGTAACCTGACATGCCAACCCTAGCATATTTCTGCTGCTATAATCATTCAAGTATTGCTACTAGTTAGGAAGCATTCTATGTATGGCTGTTGTACAGGGCCATCTTAACAGCATCTCAGGCAAAGCAGTGCACATGGCCCCTACCTACACAACCACTTGCAGGAATAAAATGTAAATGTTTATAAATATGGTCGACAAAATTAAACATATATTTATTGCATTGATACTGCTAACAAAATCAGTGTTTAAACACTAAAAATGTGCTGTACAGCAAAGATTAATCAACACAAACATTTGAACAATATAACATAAAACGCAAAGATTTGCCTGAACATTTCAACACATAAGTGACACCCAATTAGTAAACCATGCAGACGGAAATGACACAGTATGAAATTTCCATGAATTATTTATTATTAATCAAGTACTGCAACAGACAGTTGCAAAATTTCTTTGCAGAGAATTGTTTTATAATTGGCTTGAAGTCACAGATCTTCAGAATATCATTTTTCAAGGAATAGTACAGTATTTATTTATTTATTTACAGCAAGTTACAACATAAATAGGTTAGCATGGGGCCCTTATTCTAACTGCCCAGCATGTCCATGTGTTAAGACAGCCCTGCGATTGTGCGTCAAGATTGATTTTCCTTAATTTGTTTATTATATTTGTTTAACAGTGCCGGCTAAGTTAGACAAGACCGCTCTTAAGGACCTTGTTGTCAAGGCCGGCCACAAAGTGGAGTATGATGTGAAAATCAGCGGTACTCCAACACCAGATATTAAATGGACAATCAACGATCAGGCTCTGCATGTCGATGCCGTTGTCAAAAGCACGGAAACAAGAACAAACTTGACCATTCGTCATGCAAAACGATCCGATACTGGAATCTATTCTCTTGTAGTGAAAAACGATCACGGCGAAGAGACTGCCGATGCTAAAGTTACCGTTCAAGGTAAAAAATACGTTGGATATATAGTTGTTCCTTGTTGCATTGTTCTATAGTTGTTCTATAATTAGTCCTGCATAAATGCGTTAATTAATAAGTTGAAATGTAATTGAAATGTCAGGGTTTGCCTAATGTTGTGTTTGTTTCATTTAGATAAGCCTTCACCACCTAAAGGTCCTCTTGAATGTAGTGACATCACTGGAGACAGTATGACAGCTAGTTGGAAGACACCCGAAGATGATGGTGGATGTCTGATCACACATTACGTAGTGGAAAAGGTGGATTTTAAGATATTTTGTTAACAATTGCTTTATTAGCAGAAAACTTTATATCATTTTTTAACAATTCAAAAAAGAATTGTCTTACGTCTGTTTAAGCTGATATTTTGTTCTTTACTCCAGTTTGAATCAACACGTTTTTCTTTGACAATTTTCAGACAAATTTGACAAAGAACACTGACTGGGTGCAGGTTGGTGAATCAGCAGTGACAAATCTTAGAATTACCAAGCTTACCAAGAAGAATGAGTATCAGTTCCGTGTGAAAGCTGTTAACAAGATTGGCGAGTCAGAGACGTTCACCATGAAAGATACAGTTATAGCTAAGGATTCATTTGGTAAGTTTTTTTATACTTTTTCATTCAGTTTGGCACTTGGCAAGTCGTGTGTTAGTTGTGGCAGGACTAGAATCTAATTAATTATGAAAAACAGTCCTTTAAGAAAAACACAAAATTGACAGAGGTATTTTAGCCTTGATTGGATGCAATATGTCCTCCCTATTAGGTTAAACAACTGGACAGCATGGTAGAGTAAAACTGCTTCCTGGCATTTTTCACAATAGTCACCCACCCATTTGTATACTAAGCTGGACATTGATTAACACATCGTCACAAGGCTTACATTAAGACCACTCAGCACACACTCTGTGGGGCTAATACATTTATTCACATATAAAAACAAATTTACTTCTGTTTTAAATTACATAAAAATCTCATAAATTACATAATTAATTACATGATAACATTGCATAAATTACATACCATGTGAACTATGTTTACGATAATTTATAAGTTAATAAGTTAACAGAGTTGGTGAATTTTCTTCCTTCGTGAAAATAGATGCACAGAAAGCATGGGAACTGCTTTTGACTTTGCCTTATTTGGTGATTAGACAAGCTCTGTCATGTGATTTTGCAATTTACCCACATTAATGAGATATATGAAGTCTTAGATGCATGTCTGCATTTGTTTTTTTATGACGGCCTAGCTGTCTAAGTTTATAAAAGGTTCATATACAATATAGCATTGTTTATTTGAAGTAACAATCTGTAATTTAGAAATTTAACATTCAAAATAATCCTGTCACACTAATGTAAAGTACAAAAGCCATAAATAGACAATATTTTGGATCGTCTCCATTTTTATACAAATTATTTTGTCTACTTTTTTAACTAACAGATATTCCAAAGAAGCCGGAAGCACCAAAAGTGACTGACTGGAATGTAGATTTTGTGGATTTGGAATGGAAGCCACCTTCTAGTGACGGTGGAGCAAAAATTGAAGCGTATATTATTGAGAAAAAAGACAAGTACAGTTCTAATTGGGTGGAAGCTAAGAGGCCAGATGGAAGTACAAACAAGGTATGTATAAAGTTTTTCTGTGTAAATAAAAGCTGTGTGCTAACTTCTGCCATCTGTTCACTTCAAATCTATTCTTGTAATATTATTAGTGAAGATGAATTTTGATTTTTTATTTATTAGTTTACACACTCAGTGGTTATGGTTCACTGGACTAGGTCATTATAAATATTTAAAAAGAGGGGTAACTGACTATTAGGTGGTTTTGGGGTTTTGGCAAAACTAAAGCCCTCCTTGTTATTAAAAATTTCATCCTTCAACATGAAATACTGCATCCATAGTGATGCCTTAAGCCGCGCTTCCATCGTGTCTGCACAGACAGATTTTTTCTGTATGACTTACACGGAAAAAAATTGAAGTAACAGCGCCCCTTTGCAAATCATTGTTTTACGCCCTTGTCCGATCTGCACTTTAATTGTTTAACCATTTTTTCTGCGGACGGACAAGTTCATTTTCATAAAGGAGAACGAATAAATTGCACCCGCTGTAGAAATTAGACCTAGTTTGTACGACAAAAGTACGCCCAAATGCAGTCGCAGAAATTTTACAAGGCTGAGGCGGGTTCAAATAGCCTTTGAAGTTTGAAGGCAATAGTGAAGGTAGAATATATCTAGTTTTTGTTATAAAGTTAACGTTTCTGTAAATTTAGGTCTGATTTTGAAATTCCATGATCCACACATTTTTCTTAAATTTATAGCACATATTTACATATGCTATTGGAACAGTATATCGACTTAGCTCTGAAAATTATAAGCTTCAAAACATTGTCAGCTATATAACAAAAACCGCTTTTTTATTTGAAGTGAAAACAATCGGTCCATTCAAATTCCACTGGAAAGCACGCTGTACAGTGTACATATATTGCAATATATGGGCGAAATAAAGTTTTGCACAAGATTTCACTGAAACTGTGACAGACAAAGGTCTGTGTATGTGCGGACGCAGTGGAAACGCGGCCTTATTCACGTTCAGTGTATATTCAAATATATATATAAATTATACTGGAAAAAGTAATATCGGCAGATTCTGTGACAAGAAATGTTTATTTGCTTTTTACTTTCAATTTGAGATATATAGCTGCTGTCGTAATTAATTAGCTATATTATGTTTTTTCTTATTTAGGATCTTATTTATGATTTTGTTATATTTGTATTTGTATTTATATTTATAATTAGATATAGAGCACGAGGTTATATCATACATTTAATAAAACTGCTTAGAAACACTTTTCGTGCTTGTTATCCAGGCCCTTCATTGATCAGTCTATTTCTACGTACACACTGCAACTTTGAGCTATTCATATATATTTATACTTGACTTTTTCACACTTCTACAATGGAATTAAGTGCATAGTGTCATGTTCTTATAATATTAAATAAACATACATTTCAATATTTAGGTGACACTAAATGAACTTGTGTCAAACACTGAATATGAGTTCCGTGTCCGTGCTGTCAATAAAGCCGGCGCAAGTGAGCCTAGTGATGCTTCTCAACCAGTCGTGATCAAAGCTAGAAATGGTGAGGAAGACATTATGGACTGTTTTCTCCTGACCGGTTTTTCTCTTCTGATAATGAGTTTTCTGCACTAAGATATTTAAATTACTTAAAATTTCTTAGTGAAGTATCAATGCTTTCAAAATGCTGTAAAATGCAAACATTTTTGGTGAATTTTGGGTATCAAACTGTCAACTAGTATTTAGTAATTTGATTCATGATTTAAATCATATCAAGCAGGTGGTTATTTATTTGTTTTATTTGATAGTTGCACCTAAGATAGACAAGTCAGGTATCTATGACATGAAGTTAAAGGCAGGTCAGCCAATTGCATTCAATGTACGTTTCTCTGGTGAGCCAGGGCCATCTGTAGAATGGATGCTGAAGAAAGCTCCTTTGAAGCAAACTGACGACCTAACTATACTGAACACAGGTAACTAGAAAAAATGTAAAAAGTGTTAATGGACAAGAAATTTGAGAAGTTTTAACTATAGCTGAATTAAAAATATTGTTTTTTTTTGTAAAACAAAACTATAAAATAGCATTTAAAAGAAGGTAAAAAACAAGGATGTGATATTCAGTCATTTATCTATGTATCACATGGACATTCATGTTATATTATTTTCAAAGTTCAAGTGTTATTTTCATATGTTAGGTCATTTCAACTGCAACATATTCAAACTAACTGTAGCCCAGGATCTGTGAAAACATGTCATCTATGTATTTTTTTTTATTTTGTAGAGCCCTTGGAGTAATATATTGATTTTATTTCTTTTAGATACATCTACAAAGTTATCAGTGTCTGCTTCGAAGAGGTCAGATTCTGGACCCTATACTTTAACAGTCAAAAATGACGTGGGATCCGATTCAGCCACTGTTACGGTTGATGTTATTGGTGTGTATTGATTATTAGTTATGTAGTTTGTAAGCAGTGGGCTGTGTAAAAAATTGCTGAATCTGTGACTCTGCATCCAGGTCTCATGAATAAGCCTTTTCACTATTCCAGTGACTGATGATGGTCGTGCAAAAGTCAAAAGTTAAGTGAACCTAACAACATTTTCTGAACCAAACAACACATTTGTTTGCACGTGACAACGCCTCGAGGTCCATGTTGTTGTATTAGTAACAGTTCTTGTCGTTAATTTTTGCTTCATTTATTTTATTTTCCATGGATTGCTGTCTGGTTTCGGTTAAGAACAGCATGTTTTTTCAAAACTATACACGTGTAGTATTATAATAAAAATAACGTGTTTCAGCTATATGTAGTTACATGCATAAGGTCACACGACTGTTGTAGTCAAGTAAGATGCGTTCGGTTCAATTGCCTTTGACTTACAGCGACTGTGCATGTCGTAGTGAAACTGTGAAAAGGTTTCTTTGCTACACTGTAGTAAATTGCACAGGAAAAAATGATATCATCAGTTTTTGTGACATAAAATGCTAATTTACTTTTTACTTTCAATTCCAGATGTATAGCTCTTGTCGTAATCAATTAGTTATATTATGTTTTTTCTTATTTTTGGTCTTTATATTTTCGTTATATTTGTATTTTGTATTCTCATAGATAAACCCTCACCACCGGAGGATTTGAAAGTGTCTGATATCACCAAGGAGTCTTGCATTTTGAAATGGAAAGAACCCAAAGAAAATGGCGGCTCTGATATTTCTCATTACATCGTGGAGAAATGTGATCAGAGAACAGGAATATGGTCAGAGGTGTCGCAGAAATCAGACACAACCACTAAAGTGAAAAAATTGACTCCAGGACATCAGTATCTTTTTAGAGTTGTAGCTGTGAACAATGTTGGTGACTCAGAACCAACTTCAACTGCTGAGCCAATAACTGCTAAAGATCCATTTGGTATGTACAATATTTGATATGTGATGCAAATGACGTTTTTATTTAATAACTGGTGATTTCTGTGGCCAACGTTTTCCTATGTGAATTTTTTACTTCGCAGAAACGTCTCTGTAGCAACAATGCTTGCATAATACTTTTACAACTGGATTTCTGAATGCCACTTCTGAATTTACTAATCACCAGACTTATCATTTTTAATTTTTGTTTCATAATTAATCAGTCTCATTTTGTGTTATTGTCGAAACCAGCAAATTTCACTGAGTATCAGGGATGGGCAGATCCCTGATAGTCCGCAAATTTGCAAATCCACAGACTGCTCGAAATCCGTATTTGCTATTAAAAACTGTCTGCAACAAGCACACTGAATTTTTCAAATCCAACCATCCGATCCGCAAAATTTCCTGTTTGCAATCCTGTTCACAGGTAATAGAAGTGAATTATCTTTCAGCAAATGTTGTGCAATGATAACTTACATTTTGAAACATGAGCAGCTGCTGTACATAGAAACGTGATAAAAAATTAAAAATCTTTGGGCTGTACTCTATTGGGAAGATGGCAGCAAACAAAATAGTTGTGAATGTTAGGTATTATCAGTACAACAAATAAAAACGAATTCATTTGCCAAACAAGCACCTGGGCTTTGCGCGACAGGCACATTGTTCATCGAAATTACAAATTAACATGGATGGTAATTGTTATCCACTAAGATCTAATCCGCACTTATTTTTTATCTATATCGTTCCCCGTTTCTCTACTTTCAATAATAAATACTCATTCCTATCCAATCCGCGAGGGTCTTAATCCATTCCAGTTTGCAGGACTGTTGTCTGCTCATCTCTGCTATGTATGTTGATAAGTTTGTCACTAAATAAGTTGTATGTGTATCTATACATCATTGCTGGCATTTCTGTTGCTTCTTGCATAATGATTTTGCCAATAACTAGTGTATGTGGGCAAATTTAATAAGTATTTACATTGTGTAGATGTACCGGGACAGCCTCATCAACCAGAAATAATAGACTGGAACGATGAACAAGCTGAAATAAAATGGGCTAAACCTGTCAGTGACGGTGGTTCTCCCATTACTGAGTATACTATACATAAACTTGATGTAAAACTCAGAGATTGGACTGAAGTAGGGAAAGCTGAAAAACTGGCATTCACAGTGAAAGGCTTAAAGAGTGGAAAGTCTTATCAATTCCGCATTGTTGCAACGAATCAAGCTGGAAACAGTGAACCCAGCCCTCCAAGTAAAGAAATTACTGCAAAAGTTAGATTTGGTAAGTGTTTCTGTAAACTAAATCAAAAGTTGATAAAGCTTCTAATATCCATATTACCTGTTTTAATCCTTTGTTATTGTTTATCGTAAAAAAGCAATGTATTAATATATCATATTGTCACATGATGATCATTTACATCATATCATAAACTTAGTGTTTTTTGTTTGTTTATATAGTGGTTTTTATAAAAACTACTATCAAAAACAATTTTTTTATTTCAAAAGGAAGACGCCTTCTTTCAGAAGTTCATTTTGAAGCCTGGCAGCAATAACTAGTTTAATATCAACTTTTAACTTATTGTTTTTCAGCTGCTCCAAAGATTGATGTATCTAGTTTGAAGAATTTGAAACTAAAAGCTGGTCAACATATGGAGTTAAATGCCTCCTTTACAGGAGAACCAGCTCCCAAAGCTGAATGGTTGAAGAATGGGACAAAATTGGAGACATCAGACAGGTAGGAAAAGTCACAGTTTTAGCAGTTGCTGTAAATGCTATGACTGTAGCTTATATAAATGTTTTTCACTACTTTTCAGTTCGGTAACTATATAAAATCATTAATCGAGAACACAAGTAGTAGCACCAGTCTTTTTTTTTGTAAATTACTATGAATTTTATGTTTTTCAGGTTACGTATTACGACCACCGAATCCTCAAGCCAGCTGACTGTAAACAAATCTACACGTGAGGATGCTGGAGAATATACATTGAATGTCAGTAATGACAGTGGCAAGGACAAGGCTAGCTGCAGTGTTGTAGTTACTGGTATGTTTATTAAGCACCTGTTCTAAATTGTTCAGTATACTGTTAGTTATTTGATGCAAAATGAGTTTATGGTAAAATGCATTTAATGTCTTTCTAGGTATACCTGCTCCGCCTGCTGGGCCTTTAGAGATATCAAACATCTCGGCAGACAGCTGCTCATTGTCTTGGAAACCACCAAAAGATAATGGTGGAATGGACATCTTGTAAGTATTTATTGTCAAATGATATTGCCTTATTTTCAGCACTAGATATTATAGGAAAGTGCATAGCATACCGGTGCCTATATATGAAAACTCAGCTGCATTCATTTAGAATGTAATTACTGTTATATTTACAGTTTTTAGGTTTACATTTACAGTTGGATACATTTAACCTATGTATGCAAGAAGATTTCCATGTTGAATAAACAAGTGCAATGGCATTCATGCAGGCACAACAGATCTGTTCATATAGCAAAGCCTAAGCTGAACAGACTTAAACAGTGATACTGTACATACGCTGTAGATTACAAAGCATAGTAAAATTAATAATAAAGCATTGGAGAAATTTTACATTAGCAAAATGCAGTATACTCTGTACTTTGTAATCTAGCGAATTTCTAACTAATTCATTATTGCTAAAGTGACTAATTTTTATGACAGAATCTTTACTGAGCATAATTAAAGAAGTGACAGCTGATACAAGCCACAATGTAGCACTTTGCACAAAGTTCTCGTAATTATAAAAACGTAAAAAATCTGTTTTTGTGCGCGACTAAAACAGTTCTGAATCGTCTGCTCACTTACATTGCTCTTATTTGCTGTACAATGTTTACTCTTGTAAGTCACAAGGAATACCAGCTGATTATACTGTACCTACATCTTTGACTGTTAACTCATTAAGCCTGAAAGCGCGATTTGCAACGAGAGTATCAAAAGGAAACCACTAGACAAGGTGATGAATGTTTAGCTTCAAGAAATTCTTTGGGTAACAGTGGGCAAGCGGGTAACAGATTCAAAGCAAAACCGCTACTGTAGCGTATTAGCACATGATAAACGTACCTGCCAACAAAACGGTACTTAATATGATTGCTTCTGTATACATAGGGCACAAAAGGGAGGTAAAGATGACATAAAAGTAGGAAAGGCTCTTTGGGCACATACAAATATCTTATTTTAAGTAGGTGAAGGAAAAATATCGTGTCAATTATGCGGAGTTATTTGAGTCAATTACCGATAGTTTTTATACATATTTGAATAAAAGCGGCCCGTTCCAGGCGTAGCGATTGAGTCTATTAACCATGAGTCTATTAAGTGGCACCTACTGTAGTGTGAATAATTGACTGAATGAGTGTGTGTGTGCGTGCGTGCGTGGGTGGGTGCATGCATGTGTGTGTGAGTGAGTGGATGATAGATTTTTTAAATGAATGAATGAGCTTTTTCTATCCTGTCCTATGTGTTGACTTGTACACTGACTTTTAGTTTACCACTCAAAAATTCTACACAATCCAAAATGGGATATCACATGTGCAGTTCGTGCATGTGAAGCAGAAAGGTTTTCGTCAACACTTCATAAGTGTGAGCAATGATTAAATGAAATGGTGAATTTCCATTACAACTAGATGCACAAAAGCCCCTATATTTGTCAACACTTGCTATGCTTCTTTTTCGTCTCTCTTTCTCAGTATTGTTTGAAGAGCAATATCACTGTTGATTCTGGAAAGCAGAGACAATATAAATTATGATTGTCCCAAAAATGTGATAATCTGTAGCATATTATTTCCACGTTAATGTTGTAAACTGTTGAAAGTTCCTTACTGACATTTCTAAAAGTACTCAAACAGAAAACTTTGTTTGTAGATCATACACTGTGGAAAAACAAGATGTCACCCACAAGAAATGGGACACATTGACCAGCTTTGCAAAATCAACTGAATTTAATGTGACTAAGTTGTTAAAGAACAAGGAGTACATATTTAGAGTGATGGCTGAGAACCAGAATGGATTGTCAGAACCTCTTGAATCTAGCCCCATTATAGCTAAGGACGCGTTTGGTTAGTAAATTATATCCAATGAGCATGTAATATTGACCTTATTTAGTTTTATTGATAATCACTGTTTAGCAGTGACGATTTTAAACATTTTTTCTTAATTGGGTGTGACTTTTATTAGTACTTTTGCTCTTAGTTCTTAGTAGTTTTAATCTAAAATGTTGTTTTCCAATCTAGTTTTCCTGTTTTTAATAATTAATTTTTAACTGGTTTATAACTTTCAAATGTTTAATTTTTCAATTTTTTTTTATGAATCTTAACTCCTATTGGCCTTATTTTCTGACACATATTAACAATTTACAATTCCTAATTGTTAATGCTTAGTCTTTTTGGTTTAAAATGTTCATTTAGTTTAATGTATGCTATTAATGTGAAATTTTTATTTGTTTAATATTATTTAATTTTACTTATTTGAAATTATGTATTTAATATACTAATCATGCATGGAATGTCATGGAGATGTTGTATTGTATGCAATTTTAATGTACAGCCATTTAAAAAATTAATTTCTATTCCATTCTAAAAGGTATAAAACGAAAACTGTTACTTCTAAATCCACATTGTTAATGAGTATGTTTCCCATATTCGTGGTTTGCAAATATACGTTATATACCTAATTGCTTTTGCAGATGAGCCCAGAGCTCCAGGCCGTCCTGAAGTAACTTCCATCACAAAGGACAAGGTAACTCTCGAATGGACTCCACCTGAGGATGACGGAGGCAGTGTGATCACCGGATATGACGTAGAACGGCTTACTAAAGGAAAAGACTGGGAAGTTGTTACTAAGCAACCTGTTAAGGTACATAATCAGTTAGTGACATAGTTTGTTCTTTGGGTTATGTATTCAGTTCGATTTAGTTTATTAACTCGTGTAAATATGTTTCACTGAGCAGACAAACTTGAAAATTGTAATAACTTGCTTAATTTTATAATATTTTAAGAAAACTTGGAATGCACTTGTAGCCTCAGAATAATTATTTTTCTTGCAGAAGCTTTCACCCTAACAGGCTTCATCATCAGAAAAATTACAGATAAAGTGTTAAAAACAGTATATGCCAGTGTGAAACAAGGATATCAAAAGCAAAAATAGTAGCTAAAACTCACTGATTTAACATACAATAAGTTGGAGAAAGAGTAAAAAATGGCGACATAGGAAGAAAAAACTAGCACTATGAAATTGGTTTAGCCAAGATTAACACTTAATTAAAGAAAGTAAAAAGAATAAGAATAAATTAACATTCCAGTATAGACTGTGTTAGTAACCTAGAATAGTTTATAAAATTTGGCAGTTTATAAGCACTAACCAAGTATAAGTGGCCGTGGTGTGGTACTGTAAGAGATACATGAATATTGAATGGTTTGTGATGGGTTACACTATGTAGATTACATTTGAACTTAAAATCAAGTCAAACAAAAAACGATTAAAATAGCAAGGGTAGAATTATTTTGAAATTACAAGGCATTCAACGTTTTCTTATTTTAAAATGGCACATCTCAGGAGAGCTTTTTCATATTTATAATAGTATCTTCACTTATTGAGTTTTGCTGTCTTTAAAATAAATTATATAGAGTCCTGAAGTAAGAAATTATGTTTGTAATTTCAGGGACTGTCATTCACAGATAAAGCTGTTACAGTTGACAAGGAATATCAGTATCGTGTTGTGGCTTTGAACGCTGCCGGGGCAAGCCCGCCTAGCCAACATTCTTTACCCGTCATTCCTAAAGCCCCAGCTTGTAAGTTCATATTTGGTATTTATAGATGACTTATTATGACATGTTACCTGTTTCAATACAAAATTATTTACATAGTGACACAGATTATATTTGTTATGCTTTTTCTTCTTAAGCTCCTCCCGATGCTCCCAGTAGACCAGTTTGTGAAGACTGGGATAAGGACCATGCTGACATATCTTGGAAACTTCCCAAGTCAGATGGTGGTGCCATTATTACCGAGTATGTTATTGAAAAGAAAGAAAAATTTAGGTAGGTAATAGTCATAGATGTATAAATTTGTGGTTTTTGCACTTGTCGGGGGTCATCTTCGCTTTGTGCTTTCTCAAGTCTTAGTCTTTGTAACATGTGGTCTAGAAAATCAGAATGCTGTGTAAACGTTGCACATTTGAAACAGCACATGACATTGTCACACTCTTAATAAAATTATTTGTGCTATTCGTATGAATTTTGTAGATGATTGTTTCATTCACTAGCTTTTTATTGCGATAATGGCACATAGTTGTTACTTTCATCTTTGGTTCATTTACTTGGCATGATTCTTTTTGTCCGAATAGCAAGATTTTTATATTCTATTCCAGTACAAAATGGTCTAAAGCTCTGATGGTAAAAGCTGATCAGCTTAAAGCTACTGTACCAGATCTTACTGAAGGGGAGGAGTATACATTTAGAGTGAAAGCAGTAAATGAAGCTGGTCCAGGAGAAGCTAGTGAACCAACAGTGCCACCTATAGTTGCAAAATCAAGATATGGTACGTAATATTTGCTTTTACAGCTTGACAAATGGTGCAAAACGTTAATGCTGTTAAAAAATATTGCTTGTTGTGCAATTACATTTCGGGTGAAGTTAATATTTTTATTCCTTGCTTTATCATTTTATTGCAGTACTGGCAAAACTAGATAAATCAGCAATTCAAGATATTGTTGTAAAAGTTGGCCACAAGGTGGAGTATGACGTGAAGATTAGTGGCGAACCCGCCCCTGATGTTATTTGGACTATCAATGATAAGAAACCACACACCGATGTCGTAATCAAGAGTACAGAAACTAAGACAAACTTAACTATTAGCCGTGCAAAACGTGGAGATACTGGAGTTTACTCTTTAACTGTAAAGAACAGCTCTGGTGAAGAGACGGCAACAGCTAATGTTACTGTACAGGGTGAGAACTGAGTTCATTGAAATGCTAATACCAGTAAAATAATATGGATACTGCTTTCCTTATGAAAACCTCCATATATCTAAAAAGCCAGTGAATTTGATATATTTGATATATCTACTCTTGTTGTCCTACATATTTAAAGAAAAAGCCATAAACTGCTATTCAAAAAACAGATTTTCCCACAGTTCCCTTGTCTTATTTTAGCCTTTATGGTGGTATAGACTATATAACTAATTATTACAATTTTAGATAAGCCTTCAGCACCAACGACACCTATAAAGCTAAGTGATGTTTGCAGCGAAAGTTTAGTAATCAGTTGGAATCAACCAAATGATGATGGTGGTTGTGCAATCTCACACTATATAATAGAAAAAGTGAGTAAGCTTTATTAATACAGGTCTACCAATTTTAATAGACTCAAACAGAAACTAGTAGAACTATTATAATATTCATATTGAAACTCAACTGTATTTGTACGTTATGGAAATAATTTTTGCAGATGAACCTAACCAAACATACGGACTGGGTGCAAGTTGACGAGTCATCTGAGCTGACCTTTAAAGTTACCAAGCTTACTAAGAAGAATGAGTATCGATTCAGAATCAAGGCTGTTAATAAGATCGGTGAATCTGAACCACTAATAATGAAGGACACTGTTATAGCCAAGGATGCTTTCGGTAGGTTGAAATTTTTTTGCTTTTTCACCTAGGATTATGTTGCTCATTTATTCAACTTGTGTGCAGTTTGTTATGCTTGAGCTTGTGTGTTTGAAGTATTTGAAATAAACCCCTGCATCAATGTGCCTTGTAATTTTTGTAAGTCATTTTAGTTTAATATTGTTTAACAATATTAAATAGTTTAATGTTGTTTTGCTTGTCATTTATTGGTCTTTCCTAATTTATCAGATGAGCCGGGAAAACCCGATGCACCAGAAGTTGCTGATTGGGACAAAGACAATGTGTTGCTAATGTGGAGACCTCCGTCCAAGGATGGAGGCTCTCCCGTAACTGGATTCACTATAGAAAAGATTGATAAATACAGGTGACAATAGGTTTTCATCTTATAAAGAAAGCTAATGAATTGCATAGTTTACAAAGAATGCTAACAAAAAATCTTTTCCTAGCTTCAGCACATGTGTGATTATTTTGCATTGCTTATGTTACAGCTCATCTTGGACGACAGCCATAGAAGTGCTTGATGTTTTGCAAGCCACCATTCCGAACTTAATGGAAGGCAATGAGTACCAATTTAGGATTAAAGCTGTCAATAAAGCCGGGCCAAGTGAAGCTAGTGAACCTAGTAAACCACAGAAACTGAAGGAACGTCATGGTAAAGGGCACTTCACTTTCACTTCACTTTCTTTTTTGAAGAAACTATTGTTTTGGTTTACATGCATGCATTTTTTATTCATTTTTGAATTGCAATTGTTTTACCTGTGTTTTCGTAGATGGTACTTTGCCAGTATTTATCATTTTATGTTTAATTCTGCAGTTGCAGCTAAGCTGGACAAGAGTGCATTACAGAATGTGAAGGTGAAAGCTGGACAACCAATTAGCTTCAGCGTCAGAATTAGCGGTGAACCAACACCATCCGTTGAATGGAAACACAACGAGAAACCTCTTGTTCCGAGCAACAGAACGGATATACGGAACACTGAGACAACCACCGACTTGGTGACTAAACAGTCTATGCGATCTGATAGTGGCCAATATCGGCTAACAGTAAAAAATCCAAGCGGTAGTGATACGGCTTCGTGTGAGGTCACAGTTGTAGGTATGTAGAGTCCAGTTAACTATGTCTAATGTCGTTTTGGTATAGATATTGGCATGTCTGAAAGTGACTATGATTTATTGCAGTTTTCTTATCTTCGTTGCTTATTTCTTATTTTATTTTACTAATAGATAAACCTGCCATTCCTCAAGCACCGCTGTCTGTCTCTGCCATCACAAACGAGTCATGCACCCTGTCCTGGGTGCCTCCAAAAGATGATGGAGGATCGGAAATTCTACATTACCTCATAGAAAAACAGGACACATCGCGTCAAACGTGGACCGAAATTGGGCAGAAGATAGACACGACAACTAAAGTACCAAAATTACTGGAAGGGAAGGAATATATGTTCCGTGTGAAAGCTGTAAACATGCAGGGAGAATCCGAAGCTTTGGTTACTGAGAAACCTGTGATTGCAAAGCTACCATTTGGTAAGCTGAACTTTATGTTAGTGTCAGTGAAGATTTACTATTTACTCCTTAAAGAATAATTGATGTATGTGTGCATGTATAGCCAAAATTGCGAGGATCCGGGTTCGAGTCCTGGTTGACTCACAGTTTTTTCAGTGCATGTTTTTTCAGTTAGTTAATTTTTAGGGTAATTTTTTGTAAATGTGATTATTTTCTTAAAGGCCTATATAACCCCAGCAAACAATGAAGTTTTTTTAACGCATTACTATGATTACACAAAGAATTCTTAGTTATTTTTACACAAAAGAAACTTGTGAATTAAATAATTTACTTTTTCTGGCGAATTTCGAATGCGTGCATTACCACAAAGGTCGCCATGTTTCACGCCTTTGGCGTGAGTGACATACGAAGTGCAGTCTTTGCTTACTGATGTTTGTTTACTGATCTTTTGTGGCCTCGTGATTGCATTCATTACGTCATTCATCTCACGCAACAACAATGGCGGTTTTTCAAATTTAATACCTCTAACGACAAAGTGATAAAAAATAAAAAAAAAACAAGTTTTATAGAAAGTTTGTTATAAAATAAATTTAATATTCGTAATGAAAGTGGGATTTTTGATTGAAAAAGCTTATGTTATAGTGAAGGATTAGTTTGACTTTAATGCGTAATTCTGTGACTGCTCACATACACGTGTTTCTAAGTATAGTTGTTGAGATATCATTTCTTGTAGACATATTATTTCAACAAATTTTTATGTTTAGATGTCCCAGAAAGACCTGGCATTCCGGAAGTGATAGACTACGATGATTCACAAGCAGAAATCATATGGGAAAGACCGGCAAATGATGGTGGGGCACCAATTATGGGATATTCTGTTGAAAGACGAGACAGGATATCTAACTTATGGAAAAATGTTGGTGAGACAGATGAAGATATATGCAAATTTACTGTGGCTGATCTCACACAAGGACAAGAGTATGAGTTCAGAGTAGTGGCTACCAATAAAGCAGGGTCAAGTGAACCAAGTGAGCCGTCTGTGCCAGTTAAAATGAAAGCTAGATTTGGTGAGTTTATTTTTATTTATTTTTACATTTCATGTGCAGTCCCCATAAATAAGCTTTTTCTTTGCACAGTTTACAATAGTACGTAAGAGTAAAAATTATAAAATAATTAAAACATAAAGGATAACCTAATCAATATTATATAAAAACATGGTTGTAAAGCTTGATTAGAGTTAAAAGGAAAATAAAATACATTGTAACTAATGACTATTTTTTTATTATTAAATGGCTATTATTCATTTTGCTTGAAATGTTAATATTTTAACTAGAAAATGTTATTTGTATTAATAGCCCATTGATGCTGTAATGTGCCTGCTATATGCTTATTGAAATAAAACCAACTTGGTAAGCAAATTGCCTTAATTATAACACAATGTCTAAAATTTGCATTTTTCTGCAGCTGCACCTAAGATTGCTGTTGGTCTGCCAGACGAAATTAAAGTTAAAGCTGGAAATTCAGTAATTCTTGATGCACAGTTCTCCGGGGAGCCACTACCCGAAGTTACCTGGACACATGAAGATAAACTTGTACAGCCCACTGATATGATTGCAATTAAAGCTGCAGGTTGGCAATCCAAACTTGTTAAAACTTTTGTTAAGATAAGTACTAGTAATGATCCTGATCAAAATAGCATTTTGTATTGATTTTTTTGGTTGTTGTAGTTGTTATTGTTGTTGAAATTTAAGATGTTTCATTAAAATTAATAATTCACCGTCATTTTAGCAGTTTTAAGGTCATTCATTTTCTGATACACTACAATAACAATCTTGTTTGCATCTTGTATGTATTTGTGTACGAGTGTGATAGTAATTTCTTAAAATACTTTTATTCTTTGGATTGTTATACACCACTGAAATATTTATTTGATTCATTTAGTTGTCTGTGCTTTGTACTGCTAATATTTAGTGTATTTTTGTTTGAGTAGACCAAACCTCGAGTGTGGAAATCCTGAAAGCACGAAGATCAGATTATGGAGTTTACACAATCACTGTGAAGAACGATTCTGGGCGTGATTCTTCTTCTTGCTTTTTAATAGTTACTGGTGAGTTCATTTTTTTGTAGTTTCACTCGCTGCAGAGCCACTGTCCAGCACTTACTACAGAACTACTAATGTTACCTGTAGCAAGACCAAAATCTAGCAATTTGTTAAGGATGATTTTCTAGGTGCCAAACTGTCCGGGCAAAGGTACCTTCACGACATTTGTATGTGTATACGTCTTCCCTTAGCAATAGAAATATCCAGAGACAGCAAGGCAGATTAAATTGTGCCTGAAACAGTTTTTTGATCACCCGTCCATTCACTAGCCAGGTGCAGCATTGTTTCACTTTATATCTTAGCGCTCACAATTAGCACTCAACAACTTTTCCTACTGTTTATTTTTAAGTGCTCGTTGTTTCAGTATTCAGGACTTAATCATATAAATGTACATACATGTTCATTGCAAACTTAAAATTAACTTTGCTGTTGTAACATACTTTTATTTTATTTGTTGTTTTTGAATTTCTTTGTGTAGATAAATCCAGTAGTCCGGATGGACCTTTAGAAGTATCTGATGTTACAGCAAATAGCTGTACGTTGTCATGGAAACCACCAAGAGATGATGGAGGAAGTGAAATTCTGTAAGATGATTAAGCCATATTTTTCATAATAAGATCATCTGGTTAAAACTATTAATTAAAATTTTTTAATCGATTGAAAAAAATCCCTATTGATTTTAATAACTTTTTTAATCATTTAGGTCATACACTGTAGAAAAACAGGCTAAAAAGCAGAAGAAATGGGAAACAATCAGTGCATTTGTGTCTGACACCACATTAGATGTTGGTCAGCTTACAAATGGAGTAGAATATACTTTCCGTGTTTTAGCTGAAAATATAAATGGACTTTCAGAACCTCTAGTTAGTGAACCTGTGATTGCGAAGAATCCGTTTGGTAAGTAAACTGTACTTGCTAAAGAGAAAAACTTAACTATAGCTGTCATGTGTGATTAATTACAAGCCAAGTCTGTCATTAGGAGAGCGCATTTTCCTTCATAAGTAAAGCTATGTGGTTGACAAAACATGCAAAGGTAGGTAGAGATATTTTTTACTTTTCTTCAAATTTCTTTATACAGTAGCTGCCGCTTAATAGACTCACGGTTAATAGACTCAATTGCTTAAAAGACTCAAAAACGCCTGGAACGAACAGCTTCTATTCAAATATACATAATAACTATCGGTAATTGACTCAAATAACTCTGCATAATTGACTCAATATTTTGCCTTTACATACATATACTTAAAATAATACATATATATGTGCCCAATGAGCCTTTTCCACTTTTATGTCATCTTTGCTTCCCTTTTCTGCTCTATATATGTAGAAACAATCATGTTAAGTACCGTTTTGTTTGTAAACAGGTACGTTTATCATGCGCTAATATGCTAGCGTAGCGGTTTTGCTTTGAATCTGTTACCCGCTAGTCCACTGCAATTAACCTCGTAACCCAAAGAATTTCTGGAAGCTGAAGATTTAATCACTTGCCTAGCGGTTTCCTCTTGATGCTCTAGTTGCACATGCAAGTACAGTTATCAGCCAGTATTCCTTGTGACTTACAAGAGTAAACATCATATAGCAGATAAGGGCATAGAGTTAAGAAGTTTGAAAAGTGGAGCATATGCGTAAAGATCTAACAGGTAAGGAGAAACTGAAAATTTTAGAGCAGTACGATAAACTTCCAAAGATTGAAGGAACTTTTGGGATTTTTGAAAATAAGCAGACTTGCGTGATTTAGAAAAGTATACTTTTTAATTTATTGTTAATTCATTTATATAAATTAATATTTTTTTCTAATTTTTAACTGCCCAATTGAATTTAGGCATTACTTCATTTCTAAAATTGATTAAAAGCTTTTGCAGTGCATAGTGAGCTGATGACTCATACTTCTATAGCAGTAATACTACACTAATCGGTTAATAGGTTCAGTCGGTTAATTGGGTCAAAACACTTCGATCCCAAAGTGAGTCTTTTAAGCGGCGACTACCGTAGTTACATTACCCAAAATCATATGAATAAAATGATAAAAAACAAAATAAGTTGTAAATGTTAGAGTGAAGTTTATGGTGAATACTGGAATAAAAATACTGAATTTCCAGCCAAGTCATTTCATTCGCTTTGAAAGTTCAAATTAAATTATGATCGTTTCTTGCTATTTGGATTACTAATTATGGCAAAGCTAAATTTTTATATTTTTTCTTATCATTTTTTATTATTTTATTTGTAGATGAACCTCGGGCTCCAGGAAGACCTGATATCACGGAAGTTGATGTTGATCACATTAACATTACATGGACTGCTCCAGAAAGTGATGGAGGCAGTCCCATTACTGGATATGAAGTGGAACGCAAACCAGAAAATAAAAAATGGGCAGTTGTCAATAAAAAACCTATTTCTGTAAGTACTTATTGCATGATGATTTTGCATATTGTTTTCTGTGATGGTGATTCTAAATGTTGCTAAATAATTCCAGCTAAACCTGCAGATTTTCTATCTAAATTCATTAATTATTGTATATTGCTTAAACCAGAAATGTTTAATAGCCTCGTCTTACAGCTACTTTAAAAAGTATTAACAAGTTCAACTGGAATAGCTGACATCAATTTATAAACTGCATATGAAAACATACTATATTGAAATTCTTCAAACTTTTCAAGCTTAGAAGCATTTTTGTAAACTGTTAGAGTTTTTCATACTAGAAAAAAACAACTAAACCTCTGCCTAACATAATAGTACATATAATGTATTTGTGCTCTTCCCAATAGCTCTTCCACGGTGTTGTGTACAACTGTTATGCTACTTTTTGTGCATTCCAGTTTCTATGTGAAGATGACAGAGCAACTCAACCTGGTAGCAATAGTTTCTTATTCGATGTGACTGAGTTCTTGTTCAGGATTGAAAAGATTTTTTTACTAAATAAGTTGTGTTGTATAACTTATAATGTGTTTATAGGATTTGTCATTCAAAGACGATTCAGTGAAGGATGGTGTTAAATACGAATACAGAATCATAGCATTAAATGCTGCTGGAAAGGGTCCACCAAGCATGTCATCCAAACCAGTCGTAGCAAAATCTCCATTTGGTAGGTTTTTATGCACTAATAAACCTATTCACAGTTCCAGCAATTGATGACGATTGTGAAAAGGTAAAAGGAGACGTGTGCCAGACAACGCATTTGTGTACACTTGAAAACTCCTTGCAGCCCATGCTATTGTAATAGTAACAGTTTTAACAGTTAGCTAGAACCTAACCTCATTTATTTTTTCTTGTTCCCAAGCAAAATCCTCCTAGTAAATCATTCTACTTCACACAAATTTATGCATAATTAAGTAAAGTCCACCTAAAACAACAAGGAAATTGTGTTGCAACTGAAGTTACTGAATTGATGTAGCAGATGGCTTTACTTTACACACATGTCACATGATGGTTGTAGTTAAGATGTGTTGCTGTGCTTCACTTAACCTTTGACCTGCAGCCACTACACGTGCGCATAGTAAAACTATGAAAAGGCTTATTACGCTACTTACTTATTTAAAAGCATGCCTTAACACGAACTCTTCTACGCCATGTCGACATTTGTAAAATTATCTCATCATAAGTGTCATATGTTTAAATGAGCGTTTTTACTTACAGAGGTGCCAGGAAAGCCAGGCACTCCAACTGTAGAAGACTGGGACAAAGACCACGCTGCTATTACATGGCGTGCTCCTCAATCAGATGGTGGGTCTGCCATTACAGATTACATCATTGAGCAGAAAGATAAGTTTAGTACCAGATGGAGCAAAGCTGCCAGATCTTCACCAGAGGAAACTAAGACTACAGTCTCCGGGCTGGAGTCTGGAGTAGAATATCAGTTTAGAGTCATTGCTGTGAATAAAGCAGGTCCGGGAGAAGCGAGCGAGGCTTCAAAGCCAATGCTAGCTAAATCTAGATATGGTAAGCTGAGTGATGTGTTATGTGTAAAGCTCTGCTTATGCTATTACTATGCTCTGCTTATGTTATTACTATGAAATTAAGCTGTAATTATATAAAACACCTAGGTGCAGTTAACTTTATCTTCTATTGCCATGACAATGTGCGGTAAAGTGGCGAGCCTTGCATTTTTAATTTTATATTATGCTTGCAGTTGCACCGAAGTTGGCTGCTGGTCAGATGTCAGATATCAAGGTGAAAGCTGGTAATAAATTCGAATTCAATGTGAATTTTGTCGGTGAACCAACACCTGACGTTGTGTGGGCAAAGAACGAGATGAAGGTGACGACTTCGGACAGGATATCCATGACCAATACGTCTACAACTGCACATATTATAATAAGCTCTTCTGAAAGAAGTGATGGCGGCCATTACACAATTACTTTGAAGAATGACTCTGGAACTGATATGGCTGGTGCTAATGTTTTAGTATTAGGTAACATCATTACTTTAACATTAAAGTGAAAGTGTGATATTTTGAGTCATGTACAGCGCAGATCAGTGGTATAGCTCATACACATAGCTCATGCCCCAGAGCAAATTTTTCAAAATGGGTGCCTCTTCAATAACAGGTATCATTACTTTATTTTACCAAGCCGCCTCGTTTTTTTTGAAATGGGCATGCATTTATGCAAATCATTAGTCAAGGCTGACTGATTGAAGCGAGGATCAAATTGCCCTATATCTAATTATTATAATATATTCTTGACGCACGATTGTCTAGGCGTAGGTTTACTGTCAATTACATATTGCAAAGGCAAGTTTCAGTGTCTTTATGTTTTATTTTGTATTTGTTAGACAAAGTAACAATTATATACTTTCTTTACTACTGTATCTTTCTCATGTTTTTATTTTAAAAAAAGATTAACTTTTATAATCAATGCGTTAAAAATTGTTTGGTATGTGTCATGGCACCTTTTTTATGTACTTGTTTCCCTAACTTTAGAAACAGCCCATGCATCTGGTACAGATCTGTACTTAAATGACAGTCTAAGGCCAAATAATGATTTCATTAGTCAACCAGGCTCCCTGGATTGCAAGGAAGCTAATTCAAACACTAATTTGTTTTTGTTACAGATCGGCCATCTTCTCCACGTTTACCACTAGATGTCTCTGATATCACAAGAGAATCGTGTGTTTTGTCCTGGACTGAACCAGATGACAATGGTGGAGACAAAATTATACATTACATTGGTACGTATGTGCCATGTAACAATAATATTTTTAAATCTGACCAGACCTTGCCTTTCCATTTTTTATAATATTAACAAATAAATGTTATGCTTTTTATTAGGAGTGCTTTTAATTTGTAGCCATTGAATTGTAATTTTCTTTCATTAGTTGAAAAGATGGATTTAGCTAAAGGTAAATGGGAACCAGCAGCTGAAACTAGCAATCTGCACACTGATGTAAGCCGTCTCAAAGCTAATCATGACTATAGGTTCAGAGTGAAAGCCGCAAACAAGTACGGTGAATCGGAACCATTGACTACGAAAGATGCCATAACAGCCAAGAATCCTTTTGGTAATGCTTATACAGTGTATAATTCATTCTTATGACTTCTACATTTATTTTTGTATTGCAGTACAATAAAGTGATAAATAAATTTTAGATTATGAAATGAACAGCTCTATTTGAAATAAAACTTTTTGAGAGTTCTAACGATCATAAAAAGGTCAAAGGTTATTGGTACAAAACTGCGCATGGATAACATTGCACTTTTGTTGTTATTGTTATTGTTGTTGTGGTTGAAAATGGGTATTTATTTACACTGACTACTTACGGTGTTTTGTCATGCCATTTTGGATAAGAGCATTCTGTTAGGCACATTAACACACAATTTAATTTAGCTATATATCAGCTTCTCTGATATTGATATTCATTAAATTCTGTATAAAAACTTGCATTTTGATAACGGAATTGTGATGTCAACTCTGCATCCTTACATAGTTGTACGTAATGATACCAGTACTTGTAGTCTAGTACATGCACAAAGCAGATGTGTACCAGGCTTAATGTACCAATAATCTTTGACTTGCTGTCTTAAACTGCAACTGCACATGTGTGTAGTGGACATCTGAAAAGGCTTGTTTCTTGATATAATGTTAGTTTAATGACCACTGCTGCTCTTTTCTTTAATATAAATATTTAGTTCTCAGAGTCACTTGTACATATATGATGCACATTAGGTTATCGATAGTTGTTGAGATAATTTTTGAATTTTAATTTAATATTTTTTCTGCTTACTGTCCTTCCAGTAAAAATTGCAAAAGGATTGCAAAACAGATGGGTAAACTCAAACCTTCACAGTTATCCTTTTCTCTTTTAGATGCACCATCAAAACCTGATGCACCTACTATTGTTGATTGGGATAAAACTCACATGGATATAACATGGAAAGTGCCTAAAAATGATGGTGGAGCTCCAATTACAAGTTATAAGATTGAGAAGAAGGATAAATTTACCGGCTGGGTGCAAACTGTAGAAGTTCCAGGTAGCCTATTTTTGAATGATACGTTGCATGTTCCAATTGTTTTTAGTCTGATCTTTGATTGTTATTTTGCTACAAATATAGTTGTAACTTTCTTAGGCTAATATTTGATGGATTGACAAGGTAGCATAAGAATCATTACGATTTGCATTTTTAGTAGTAGGATGAGTTTATTTTCTTTATGTCTAATTATTGGCTTTTCCTGAAATTAACAAACTGGATATCCAGAAGAATGTTCCAAGTAATATTGTGTAATATTCTTGCATTGCATATGTTCTAGTCTGTATTTGAATTCACTGTAGGTGATCAACTGAAAGTTACCATAAGTGGGTTATCAGAAGGCAACGAATATCAGTTCCGTGTTCTTGCTATCAACAGGGAAGGTCCCAGTCAACCTAGTGATTCTTCAGCTACGCAGTTAGCAAAACAGCGATATGGTAACGCTTACGACTTTTAACTTAATTTTTTAATTTGCTAATCAGAAGGCAACGAATATCAATTCCGTCTTCTACTTGTAGTGTTCTAGTTTCAGTTTGAAACTATCATACTAAAGTGGACAATATTGATTCTAAGTATTAGTTATGTACATCTTTGAAATTTTGGTTTTTGCTTAATCAGTAACTTTAACTTAGGGAAATTTCTGAATTAGTGTTCTAAACAATACTTCACAAAATAATATTACAAACTTATATTCTTTCAGTACCACCATTTATTGACCGTGCTCATATTAAGGATCAAACAATTGTCACGGGCAAAGAGTTGAAATTTTCTGTGCCAATTGGTGGTGAACCAGCTCCATCTGTTGAATGGTTTTTGAACAATAAACTAGTGACACAGTCTAAAAGAGTTGATGTGGAAACTTCACCTACAAATGCAACAGTACGTGCTTTTCATAACATACTTTCACAAAGTTTATTCAAGTTTTTGCAAGTTAACATTACAAATTTTGCTACTTATGAATTTCAGCTTTACTTTGCTTTGCAAATCACCTTTGCTTTTACTTCTGATATTTGCTAGAGCCAAATTTGTTAAATTTGAAACTATGTTATTGTTGTTCATTTTATTAGATCACTATAAGGAAAACAGAAAGAAATGATGGAGGTCATTACAAGCTAACATTAAAGAACGAATCTGGGACTGAATCTGCTGAGGCAACCGTGAAAATAGTTGGTGTGTATTGCTGCTTAGTTTAATAATGATATTTTGCTGTTTCTTATTTAATTAATTATAACCCACTACTCAATTCTGCGTCATTTATTATCAGATATGTAGTACGCATTTTGAACACGAGGAATGATATTTGAGCTGATGGTTCAAGTCAAGAGAAGTCTTAGTTAGGCATTTGTTTTCCATTTTCTTACATTGGCAGTGTCGAGGAACCCATGTACCTTGCTTCTCCATACTAATTTTTTTAGACTACTGCTGTTTTATTTACTCTTTTGCAAACACTTTGACTGACATGTGGAATAGTTTGCCTCACACATTGGTAATCTAAGGTTTTTTTCCTTTTAAACTGCTAAAATTTGCTTTTCTTGTTTTTTGTCGAATTTAATAGAAATAATCACTTAATGTGGGCCACCCTAAGTGCATTCATTCCTGGTGCCTTTTCCACGAATAGTCAGAAAACACAATTAGGCACACTGTATTTCGATTTTTGCTACACCTTTCTGTGTATTTTTTCAGCTGGGTGCACACAAACTCTTTCTGATTAATTACTACTAAATAATAATGCTGTAATGGAATATTCTAGGCTCTTCAGCTAATGTTAAGTGCTATATTGTTCTAGATAAGCCTGCAATGCCTCGTAGCCCTCTTGTCGTGTCTGACGTCCGGAAGGACGGTTGTTCCCTTGAGTGGCAAGAACCGAAAGATGATGGTAATTCCAGCATTACCCATTATGTGGTTGAGAAGCAAGATACGTCTAGAACTGTCTGGACTGATGTTGGTCAAACTACAAAACTTTATGTTAAGGCAAGTTAGTTAAGTTTACACATTATTAAAAGATAATATTATTATTAATTGACTTATGACTGTGGATGCCAGAATGTTCATAAACCATTGCAGTTTATTTTACAACAATTATTACTAATTAGGGGTAATTAGGTGAAAGAAAGGAAATGCTGAAAAATTGTGGGCTAGTCGAGATTTGAACCCGATTCTTAATTCACACTTTTTCAGCATCTCCTTTCTTTCAGCTCATTACTCAAATAGGTACTAATAGTTTTAAAATATAGACCGCAATGGTTTATGAACATTCTGGCATTCACAGTCATAATCTAATTAATGATATTGTTAAGTGCCAGCTTATTTGAAGAATAAAAGTTAAGTCCGGGTAATATTATTACTAATAAGTATTAGCTTAATTCTCTTTTGGCTTGGGTTTCAAATGTGACTCAACTAGTTTATATATATAAAACTGTGTTTCACAGTAAACACTGTTTAATTAGTGTTTGTTGTTTTTGGCTTGTTGCTATTGCGTACTGCAGTTTTTGTTGTTTTGCTGTTACCGTTGCTGTTTTTGTTTTTATCATCATCCTTATTTTTGAAGATGATAATCAAATGCCACAGTGATGATTGATGATGATGATGATGATGATGATAATGATGACTGCAATAGCGGTGGAGGATGATGGTGGACTGACTTATTGTTTAAAATAATTCCGATGTATACAGTAATATTTTTGTGAGGCATTGCTACCGATAAATTAGTATACTTTTAGATGTGAATGTGTCTCTATTTTCTACTCAGGATGTGAAATTGAATGAAGGGAAAGAATACAATTTCCGCGTTAAAGCAGTGAATAGTGTGGGTGACTCGGAGCCTCTTCAAAGTGACAAACCCATCCTTGCTAAAAATCAGTTTGGTAAGATCTACTTTTTAAACTTATTTCTAAATTCTTAGTTGCTCTGTAAGTTTTTTATTGTTCATATTGGCTAAGCATTTTAAGTTTTTTCTACAAACTTGCTTCTAAAGAGTGTTGGAAAGTGTGTGCAGTGAACATATCAAATGCTAAGTGACCAGAATTTAATGAGAATTTGGCTAATTGTTTTACACTATTTACCTTTCCTTAAAAACTGTAAATTCCCATTTTCTTAATTTTGGAATTTACTAGCAAATTTTTCAAATGCTTTCTAAGAATTATTGTTCGTTATTTGCAGATGAACCAGATGCGCCAGATGCTCCAGAAGTTTGTGATTTTAGTATTGATTACGTGGATTTGGCATGGAAACCTCCACAGAAGGATGGTGGATCATTCATCACAGAATATGTTGTTGAACGCAAAGATAAACATGCTGTCAGTTGGGAGCAGGTACTAGGTTTACTATGTAATTGATAAATTTAATTTATCTCGCACTTAAAAATCTGAACTTTAAAATAAACAAATTAGCTATAATATTAGCTATACAACTAGCTATATTATTTAAATTTAAAAGAAGAACCAAGTTTCTTGGAAAGTTGAGCTTATTTTAATATCTGAGAGAAATACTAGAAAGTTTCAGTAATACAATTGTGATAAGCACCTCTTGTGTAATTAGTAAAATCAATTTAAAGTTGTGATCACTTCATTCTTGGGTGCAGTCATTTTTAATGAAAAATGGCATCGTCTGGTAACCATGCAATATAAGCACTTAACCCACCATGTTCTTGAGCAAACTTATTTGCTGTTGCAATTAGTATTGTGAAGTACAGGTAATTTAAAACAGTAAACCAGAGATTATTAATACTATATTTTGCTTTTTGATGAATCCCGTTGTTCGCTATGTATTGAAAACCAGTTACTGACGTTAATATAATAACCTCCAACTCAGCTAGTTCACTGCCTACAAAATAACAGAATAATTATTTTAACAAGATAAATCTGTCCGCTCGGCACCTCTACTGTATTGTCGCAGTCCTGCAGCATGCCATGCTGATCTGTAATGCCTAGTAGTACTTATGCATTTTATGATATAATCCCGTGGGTTAAAGCTATGTAAGCACTTTAAAGTTGTTTTTCATAGATCTGGTAACTAATTTTTTCCAGAACTATAGAAGTATTGTTATGCATGTCCTCGTGCTGTTCACCAACATAAGTCATTTTTGAAATGTGTCTACAGCAATGTTCGTTTGGTGGGAGATGAAAATCATTTAAATCTGTCTATATTGTTAAGTGTATATTAAAATACAATGAATATTGTTCCAGGGTTGGTTTTCCTTTAGTTTAAAGAATTTGTTTTTGCATAGTATCAAGAACTCTATATCAGTTTAGTACTTTGATTAGTATGAATCCAAGACATCCATTGACATCCCTTCTCAAGCTTGTAAATTTATGGACTGGATTTTTCTTATACTATTAAGGATAATATAACTTGGGGGAGGTTGTTTATCAACTTGCAGTACTTGTCCAGTCACTGGTTGGTAATTATACTGTGATCTTTAAGTTTGAGCCATTTATAGAGGATTAAACTTAATAATAGACGACTAGCTTATTTTGATAGTCTATTCTATTGTATGTAGTCTGCAGTGTCATTTTTGTTGCATTTTGTTTTGCAAAAATATTACTTTATTGAAACTATATTCTTACCATGTTTTAATTAAGAGTACAAGAATATTTTATGTTATTATGGTCAAGCTTTTTCAATGTAGTTACTTTCTTATTTTTATTTAGATTACACTGGTGTCACGAGATGTTTTGAGCTATACCGACAAACATGTTACTGAGGGAAGAGCGTACCAGTATAGAATAAAAGCCATAAATAAAGTTGGTCCTGGAAAGCCTAGTGAGCCGTCACGACAGGTTGTTACAAAGTTGAGCAAATGTAAGTGCTACACTAATAAATTTGTCACTAGAAAGTTTGATAATCTTACATTTCTTGAAATCTGTTGTTTCACCATTTTTGGACCTATTTCAATTTGCATATCGTGCTAATCGTTCCACAGATGATGCTGTAGCTCTTGTTGTTTATGTTGTACTAACACGCCTTGATAAAGGTAATTGTTATGCTAGAATCCTTTTTGTTGATTTCAGATCAGCTTTCAATACATTTTTGCCACTTTGTAAAATATAATATAAAATTGTATTATAAAATGACGGAACGCAACATACCTGACTGGCTGTGTAATTTCGTACTTGAGTTCTTGACAGGGCGATCACAGATCGTCAAGATAATTAATGGAAACAATACCATTTTTTCAACTTCTAAGGTTGTTAATACAGGAGCTTCTCAAGAGTGCGTCCTGTCTCCAATTCTATACACGTTGTTTACATATGACTGTGAAATATCTTCCCCAAATACTATGATGGTAAAATTCGCTGGTGATACCACACTGGCTGGCCTTATTTGCAGTAACAACGAGACTAATTATTTTCAGGAAGTTCAAAATGTAACACGATGGTGCGAACAGAATAATTTAGAACCGAATGCTTCAAAAACAAAAGAAATTATCGTAGATTTTAGAAAAGAGACTGATGGAAAAGCTCATTTGCTTATAAATAATACAGCTGTAGAAATTGTTAAAGATTTCAAATTTCTGGGAATAAAAATTTCAGATGATCTTAAATCGGAAGCTAATGTGCTCTCTTGTGTAAAAAAGGCCCGCCAGCATTTGTACTTTTTAAGACTACTCAAATCATTTAATATTGCCCGTGCTGTGATGGAGAGTTTTTATCGTGCAGTAATTGAAAGCATCTTAACAACATCTCTCACTGTTGGGTATGGCGTACCACGCAGGGAGATCGCAATGCTCTTGATCAATTTGCTAAATCCGCCTCAAAAATTATAGGAGTTGAACAGCAATCTATGGCATATTTGTATAAAATTAGGGGTTGCAAAGAGAGCACAAGTTATCACGAAAGATTTATTCCATCCAGGTAATAAATATTTTGAAATGCTCCCCTCTGGTCATAGATTCCACTCAATTAATGCTAAAACCACAAACCTCTTTAAATTCTTTCTATGCCGTTGCAATTCACATCATCAACAGTAAATTTCAGTAAATCTCCAATATTAATTCTTTATGTCACTGTACAACTGATTGAATTATTTGTGTTAATCTCCTTGTTGTTTTTATAAGTTATTGCAGTACGTAAAAACTTAAATTTCATTGCATGTATTATGCTATAATGACAATAAATTGCTTACTTACTTACTTACTTACTTACTTACTTACTTAGCTTTGTTGTATGCATGGCATATTACTATAAATAAGTGTAATTGCCATATGTTTTATATTGTTTACTGTTCTGTGTTTTTGTGTCGTGAAGGACAGTAGAAGTTAATCGTTTGTGCTATATCTAACGATATACAATTGACCTAATGGTGGTTTGCAAGAAAGCTGAAATGCTGCGATGTAATGAGATAGATAACTTTACTTTAGCTCTGCTGTTTTATTAGCTTTAGAAACAGTCTGAAGTTGAGAATCTCAGTTTGATCAAAAAACACCAATGATGCACCAAATGTCAACATTTTATACCACTCGTCATAAGTAAGTAAATAAGTAAGTAAGTAAAATTTATGTATATAATGGACTGAAAATAAATTTTTACTTGCTTATGATAAGTGGTATAAAATGTTGACATTTGGTGCATTATTGGTATTAATTTTTTTATCAAACTGGAATTCAGAACTTCTAATTGTTTCTAAAACTACTAAAACAGTACAGCTAATTTTAAGTTAAGGTTAACTAGGTTAAGGTTAAGAAGAAATTAATATAAGGGGAAGTCGTGCACTTGTAGTCTTATATAGTTTATGTTGATGTGGACTTCGCTCTATTTGCAAAGTATAACTAAAAATGAAAGTATAGTATATTTAATTAAAAATTTCAATTTAAACAGTGCCACCAAAGATTGGACAAATGGTAAAAGATGTTCAGATCAAAGTTGGGAAGACGCTTACGTTGACTGCACCGTTCATCGGTGAACCAGCACCAGAGGTAAGTATGCAGACTTTTACGTTTTATTTTGTTGGAACTGGTCTCTACCTATGTGACTGATGCTGACCAGCTAGGTTTAGCATTGCTTGTGTCTTTGTTTTAGCTTTAACTCCTTCAGGAGTTAGCACCACAGGTGTTTGCTGCATTTTGCTTGGGTTCAAGAAAAACTGCTCTTGCTAAGCAACAATTGCATTAGAATTGATAATTTTTGTACGTTTTTACTTCTCACACAATAGGCTTTCATGCAAAATTATATGTGAAATGCATTTGGCTTACCTTGACAAATTAAAAATCTTTACAGCAGACAGCTCTCTTGGGCTATAGCAAGCAGGCAATCAATAAAGTAGCGTGTACAATCGCGTAAGTGTAAACCAGACTAAGTTACTCGATAGGCTAAGTTAGAGTGCCTGAAGGGGGCGTTCTTCTTAATTTTAACCAATTAAATCACTTATAAATGCTTAAACAGATAGCATGATTGGATAGACGAGATTCCCCTGAATTGAACAGTACATAATTTGTAATCATTTAGTTATGTGTGTGTTCATACAGTAGCAGAAAAGTCTTATTAAGACCAATTTTGAGTAGTGTGGTTCTGAAGGAGTTAAGGTTTGTGTTTCGTTGTTCTTCTTGAAATGCCATTACTGTCTGTGCAGCTGAATCTGCATTTTGCTCCTCATGTTTATTTATTAAAAAATCAGTTTGCATTTGTTAAGTCTTGTCTTTATGTCTTTTCAATATCTTCTTGTCAAAACATCAATTCGTTTTTTACCATTTGGCTACAATAGCACATACTTCCACTGTCTAGCTAAAAACATCTTTTTACAGGTAAAATGGACGTTTGGTGATAAAGTGATAACAACTGGAGATCGTTGTCGCATTGAAGCCATGGATAAAGAAACGATTCTAACTTTGAGCTCGACGACTCGTGCTGATAGTGGAAGTTATAAACTAGATCTGTCTAATGAATTTGGTAATGATAGCACAGCTGTTCAAGTTAGCATTATAGGTAAGTTTAATGTACCTTAAACTGGTTTAATTTATGCTCAGTGAAACAGTTTAATTAGTTTTGAAATAAAACAGACATTTGTTCACCCTAACAGGCCTCATCAGCTGGAAATGCAGACAAGGTGTTAAAACCAATATTTACAGTGCAAAAGTAAAAGATAGAACAAAGTATCAAAATAGCTAAATATCATTGATATAACTAATAATTGAAAAAGAAAACAATTTGTACATACTAGTTCTGGTGCTTTGCCTGTACATTTGTAGGTACTAGTTTTAACACTATGTGTTAGTGTGTTGTGAAACTAAGAAAGACCATTTGACTGTTTAGTCCAAAGTGTCAGTTAAGTAAACAAACCTTTTGTAAGGAATAGCAAATTCTGATAATTATAAAATGGACTTTTGACTTTGTGTTTTTAGATAAACCTGGGAAACCGGAAGGACCTTTAGAGGTGTCTGAGATAAGCAGTGAAGGATGCACACTAACATGGCGGCCTCCTAATGACGATGGAGGCAGTGAAATCACGTAAGCAAAATAGTCCTTTACATTTGTTTTGTAATCTGTTCTAAATGAAGATGAATGTGTTGACATTGTTATTTATATTTTCACATAATTTATGTAAAAAGCTTGTGTGGTGGACCATTTCTAGTTATTTCTGTAGAAGGTTAAACTTTTAAACTGGAAATTATTAAACATTTTTTATGAAATTCTCTGTAAGAAACAAGTATTTCAGATTAAGAATTTTCTGTAAGGACCAGTTTTTGTACGAAATCTCATAATATAACGTTCTTTTTAATTTTATAACATTTACTAATTTTGTAAAAGCTGGTGACTATTAAAAGAAAATGCTAGTTCTCATTGTTAGATCTGAGATTTCATCAATTTAAAACTTTGTTCAAGATTTTTTAAAAAAGCATTAAGCATTATTCTTCTACGCTGTTCAGGTTATTAAAACTAATCAGTTTAATCAGCGAGAAAAGTGCAGAGGACAAAGAATAATAAATAAACATGAGCATGACTGACAGACTGATTGACTGAGTGCTGACAAGCAAATGACTTTGACTTAATGTTAAGCAGCAGAATTTGTTACATGTTGCTAGCTATTAATTGCTTTTTACAGTAATTATACAATAGAGAGAAAGGAAAGTGGAAAAACAACATGGATGCCAGTAAGCACTCAGGTTTTGGAACTAAACAAAGATGTTAAGAAACTTAATGAGAATGTGAGCTATGATTTCCGAGTTTGTGCTGTAAACATGCATGGGACATCAGAACCACTTACAACAGACAAGGCTATTCTAATAAAAGCTCCCTATGGTAAGCTTTGATGCAGTACTTTATATATGTAGCACTGATGTGGCACAATTTTTTAGTGCTTATTCTCAATATTTCACAGGATAAATTATTTGGGGATACATATTTTATAACAATAAATATTTCTGCTTCTCACATCATGTTCATTTTGGGCACTTGAACAAAACTTATTTTACTACTTTAAAAACACATTTAATATTTGCATTTCAAATAGGCAATCAAAAATTGTGTTTGTTCTTTTTTACAAAATATAGTGGAACCAAAGGCACCAGGTCAGCCGGAAGTTCAAGACTTTGATACAGAGCACATCGTTATTGCATGGACTGCCCCATCTCAAGATGGCGGAAGCACGATAACAGGTTATGATGTGGAACGGAAAGAGAGGAAGAGCAAGAAATGGACCAACATCAGCAAAAATAATAAAGTACTTTTGCAATATTTAAAAGCTACTTATTAGAATTGTTACCTGCGTTTGGTACACGATACATGAAAGAAATACAAGAAATACTGCTATTCAATACATGACCGGAGAAAATGAAAGAAAATTTGGAAAAATAATGGCAATGCACAAAAACCAACAGTGACAAAACCTTATAATCGTTTATTAAATAACTTGTAATAATAAAACTTGGAATATTTTCCTACTGACACTACTAACTGAAAGATGCCATGATCTTACCTAATCTTTGAATGTTGGCTCCGCATTCTGAAATTAGACATATTTTGACTGTTTGTCATAGATATCTTTGCACATGTGGCAGTATTGTAAAATATGTAGCTGACAGAGTTTATTAATAATTTACCCACTGTTGTTTTTATTTATTTAAGTAGATGAAAGTAGATGTAGATACATGTAGAAACCGAAGAAAGTAGATGATACATACATGTAGATGATGCAAAAGTAGATGTAGATTAAAGGTAGATGAGAAAAAAATGGATTGTGGTTAGGAGGAAGACTTAGAATTAGACTGTGCTTTCAGTTTTAATTTTTGTCAACAATTTTACATGCTTATGCTCACTGTGAAGTCCATAATTTTTGCAGGGTCTAAGTTACAGAGATGAGCAGGTTGTTCTGGGCAGTGAGTACGAGTACAGGGTGATGGCTGTCAATGCTGCCGGCCCTGGTCCTGCTAGTAATCCATCTAAGCCCATCAAAGTTAAACCCAAGTTTGGTAAGTGCTTCTTTTTTCCTCATTCCTTGAATCCAGGATTTTTTAATTAATTGTTAACTTTTGAATTGATTATATAAACTCTGGTTATCATTTTATAAGTTGAAGTATTGTTCAGTATTGTAATTTCAATAACTTAACAAAATAATTGTTCATCTACATGTAGAAGCACCAAAACTACATCTTGAAAAACTTGCAAGCAAAGAGTTAAAAGTGAAAGCCGGGGAACCAGTGGACTTGACAATTCCAATATCTGGCTCACCTCAGCCTGAGGTTACTTGGACAAGAGATGGAAATGCTCTGAAATCAACACCTCACTTAGGTAGTCATGTTATTACAATTCGTGCTACCACTGTTTTTAGTTGTATACTGGATGTTTTCTTGTAAATTGTTTTACTTTTAATTTGTTTTTGTTCTCTTGTAAATTCTGCAGTTTAGAACTGAATTTAAAAAAATTAATGTATTCACAGCTTGGTTTGTCGGAGACATCAAAAGCCGGAAGACGTCAGTCTGAATTTGATTATTGTCCATATTTACCGTTACTAAGCTAATACAGTAGGTGTCGTATATTACACTCCCAGTAGTGTAGAATCAATCGGCCAATTTCTCAAAAATGTCTAGTATGCGCCGCTCCTGACATACAAGCTACACACGTGTCATTACACTCTGCTGTGCTGCACTAATGTAATGATGTAAAGTAGCTATAAACGGAGTGATGGCCCATCAACTAACGGTCAACTCGCGGACCGTATCTGTAGTATGTGGGACTTTTAGCGGCCCAGATTTTATCCAATTTTTCCGATATCTGTAAAAGCGAAGATCCGGCAAACCAAGACATGAGTGTATCATATTAGCATGATATCGATAACATGATATCAGTTTGATATTGACAAACTCACCATTTCTACTTTAGGTTTGGATTCTGAAGAAGAACATCTTCGCATTCATAGTGGCAGGATTAGCAGAGGAGACAGTGGTCCAATAACTATCAGCTTATCCAATAAAGCTGGGCAAGATGAAGGGACTATTGACTTGCTTGTCATGGGTATGTTGGCATTAAACTCTTGTTCTTGTTGTAACCATTTATTGAAGTATAATTATACGGAAGTATTAGATGTCCAGTCATACTCACAAACTTATTTTCTATTTGATATGGTAAGGTACAGAGCATAAGCTTTGGAACACCATGCAACATGATTCACTTTTCAATTTATATTTCTTGCCGTTTCCTACTATTTCATGTCCTGGGAACCTTTGTATGTGTTTTTGCCCAAATATAATACTATTTTTATCTAGTTTTAGCTGGTGGACTATTGAAAAATGCCTGTAAGCTTCGTGCCCAGGATGTCTATTACTGTTTATTGTCGTAATAATATTTGCTTCGTATGACACAAGCAAGAATTCAAAGGTTTTGTATTATTGTAGATAAGCCTGGGCCACCTGTAGGACCTGTTGAATACACTGATGTGGGCAAAGATAGTATCAGTTTGACATGGAAGCCACCCACAGACAATGGAGGAGTAGATATTCATGGTGTGTAATTCTCTGGATCAATCATATAATTATTTATAACTTCTTCCTTATATTTTCTATATTGCAGTTATACGTTGCCATTCAGTGCCTTTCATTGTTATTTTTGTAAACAGGCTACGTGGTTGAAATTTTTGATACTAAATGGACAAAGCTTGCTACTGGGGTAACTCAGACGAAGTTTACAGCTAAGCGACTTGAAGAGAACAAGAAATACAGATTCCGAATTTCAGCAGAGAACTTCTACGGTGTAGGAGAACCATTAGAAGGTGGTAATGTCGTGGCTAAACCACCATTTGGTAAGTACGTCACTCATAGGTAATGATTTTTTTCTGGGTCAATATTGCAACCTCGTAAGGCAGTTTGATTGCTGTTAGGTGTATAAGGCATGTGGAGAAAATAAATGCGCTGTACCTAAAAATTGTTACAAGTAGATGCAAATCTATTTTTTATTATTGTAGTCATAATAATTCTTACTTAATCTGATTTTTTAAATTTTTTCCACATGTTTTGTCAGAAATTGAAATTCAACACGAAGTTCACACCATTCTTTTGAAAAACTAACATGACTCATATTCCTTTCTCTGTTTTATGGTCCTCATGTACATTTAATATTGCAATTTTAAATATTAAGATAATTACTCTCTCTTTGCAGTTTATGTCGGCTTTTACCTGGTTTCTTTGGTTTTTTCCACGTAGGTGGTCTATCATTTCGTGACTCTCTGTATTTATTCTCACAGTTCTTGGTATTCATCATCCTCATTTTTGGTGACATTAATCATAATAATAATAATATGTATGGCATGTTTAAGTGTTTACTTAAAAAATGCTATAATTCCAATTTATTGAATAGTTAATTTTAGGTCATATTTTTGTAATTAATTTAGATGTACCTGGAGCACCTAATCCACCTGAAGTTGTAAGTTATAGCGTGAATGATGTCACACTGAAGTGGAAAGAACCTGACATTGATGGTGGAAGCCCAGTGGTTGGTGAGTATTTGCAATGTGGAAAATAAACAGTAATATAGCAGACATTGTGGTAAAAATTACATTAGATAACATTACATTAGCTTTTATGCTTAGTATTTACATGAATTTTGCGGTTATGTTAGGTTATATGATTGAGAAGAAGGATACTGGAACAAGCAAATGGATGAAAGTGAATGCTGAACCAATAAAGGGTTTATCCTCTACAGTACCTAAGCTCCTGGAAGGCACTGAGTATGAATTCCGCATAATCGCTGTAAATACTGCAGGACCCAGTAAACCTAGTAAACCTAGCCAGCCAGTAGTGGCTAGAACCCCCATTAGTAAGTCATTAAATAGTATTTTTATTTGGTTACATGATAAAAAAAGGATGTTTTAGTTTTTAAATAGTTTGTTTGAACTGCTACGGCTCACGTTAGATCTAAAGACGGAATTTATTTGCATTTCGTGATTCAGCTTAGGTTTCTTCGTATAATTTGTCACACTTTTTATTGATTTTTTTGCTGTGTGCATGTAAACTTTATTATGAATGAATTATGTTTAAATTATACACTATCGAAGCCTGGGGTGAAATAACCATGGCTTTTAATTTTTGACAGGTGTGCCAGACAGTCCATCAAACTGCGAGGTCACTAATATTGCAAAATCATCTGTAACATTGGCTTGGGAGAAACCTCGACGTGACGGAGGAAGCAAAATTAGAGGTAAGCCTCAAACTGATACACACATCTTTTTTTCCAGTAAAATGAAAGCATTTAAAATAAAAAATGGAAAGTTATGATAGTGGTACTCACTTTTGTGCATTCTTTTGTCTGTGACTGAAATAACACTTTTCTTCATTTAGCATATATTGTGCAAATGAAACGGCGAGGCGATGATACCTGGCAAACAGCGATTAAGCAAAAGGAAACTGCACTTACAGCTACTGTCAATGATTTAATACCTGGTGAAGAATACACGTTTCATGTGATGGCTGAGAATGAAGCTGGGTGCAGTGATCCATGCAAACCTACATACTTTGTGCAGATTAAAGAACAACCAGGTGAGTTCCACTAAAGTATAAAAATATTATTGCGCTGTTTAACCCGTTGGATAGCCTCATTTCCTGCTCATCGGTGATGTGGGTAAGCGTTGTATAGCGGCACCCTAAAAAATCGAAGAAAGAAACACCAAAACCAAAGTTTAGAGGTGAAATCGGACGACTAAGAAGAACAAAAAAAGAACAAAATGATAAATGCTTTAAATTTGAAAAAAAAACAACAACGCTTGGCAGGCAGACAGGAGAAGTGCACACGAAGATTAAAACACTGACAACTGAGGATGTCATGTGCTAGTGTTTTTTTCTACAGGAAAAAACTGTTCAACCAATCGTAAGTAATTGTGGATTTACTTCCTGATTTGAAATGACAATTATAATATTATCTGTAGGTTTGTTGGCCTGGTGCCTATGAATAAGTGTAATGCACATTCACCTGTTCAGCTCAATATGTATATCACATTTAAACACAGCTGTGTAAAAAAATGTACGTGAGAATAATAAACAATAAGCATATCAGTTAATTCATATTTTAAACAGTACTATAAACACAAACATCATTGTTTTACATTGTGAAATGTAAAATCTTCTCTACATTTTCAGTTTCACCACGAATTGACCGAACACGACTCACAGACATTAAGGTGAAAGCAAGCCAGCCGTTTGATTTACAGGTGGCTTATACTGGAGTTCCTCAACCTGATGTTGAGTGGACCGTTTCTGGAAAGGCACTTGTTCCTTCTGAGAGAATTACTGTTGCTACGAAAGACGGCGTGACTCAAGTGGCATGTAAAAGGTCACAGAGGTCGGATACAGGACCTTATGTTTTAACCTTGGTGAATGCTTCGGGGAAAGATTCTGCTACATGTGGTGTTATTGTGTTAGGTAATTGCATTTTACCATTAATAAGTAACCTGTCTAGAATCGCACAGTCATTTCAAAAACCAAAGATTCACCTCAAAGTTACTTTAATGTTTAGAATTGTTTTGATTGTATTTTACTGGCATCTGAGTGACAAATCTTGAGCCTTTGCTTTGATGGTTTGGGTGAGTAGGAATGTATCTGTACATGCCTATGTAAATCTAGATGAAAGTAGATAGAGAGAGAGAGAGACTTAGTGGATGTGCCATCTAAGACATATGTTTGTTACATGATTGCATGGGTGGTTAGGTTACAGTAATTTATTATTAACTAGCAGTTCTATAAATATTTTATTTCTAATGTTTGCCTGTAGGTTTAGGAGGGAAATTGGAACTTTTTGAATTTGGTGGAAATAATATTTCTGTACAATTTTAAGCTGTACAGTGAAGGCTGAAGGCAAGCCGTAGAGCCTATAGAAAACTGCCTTTCTTTTATGTTCCGAATAGCACTTCTACCATTGGTCATTTATGATTAAATTTAACAAAGAACTTTATCTTTGCGTGGGTGGAAATGGGCATCCCCCTCTGATATCCGGGTAGGCGCTTGTTTCAAACAAGACAGACAACCTGCAAATAATAAATGCAGGCAGACAAAAACAAAAACAAATCAGAACTGTAAACTTGTTAAAACTCTATATTTGTTAAAACTTATAAAGATACAAAATAACACAAAACTCTTTGTAGAACATTTTAACACAAAAGCGGTTTTCTTTCCGACTGCTAAAGGTAGTTCCTTCCTCCACCTCCTTGCCAAATAGTTCCACAGAAAAAGAAGAATTTTGTTGTTCCTTAAGTTCTTCGCGAATATTTAACTGATTTGCGACAGAGCCGAAATGACTGCATTTCAACGAAGACGCAGAAATATTACAAGTGTCAGACCACCAAAAGGAAATAAGGATTTACATGAAAAACACGAAAAAGGGTAGATAGTGCACCAGTGAAATGAAGAGAATGACTGGTTGGGGCATGTGCTTTCTAATTATGAGAATCGGCTGTTTTAATGTTTGGCAAGCAAAAACTAAAAATGGTGAAAGTCAGCGTATGTAGAGGTTCAGTGGCTAAACTTGGAGGGATATCCTTGATAGTGAGCCATGCTGTGGCTATGCTCACTGATATCTCATTGAGTAGCCCCTGCCTTTCTGCGGGATTCCGGCTTGCAGTGTGCCAAAGCGTGTGAAAAGAAAATATATGTTAACATACATAGATTTCATACAGAAAAAATGTATTTGAAACCACACTTTAGAGATAGCAAAACGTTGGCCATTTCACAAAAAAGCCTGGCAGAAGGTGCTGAGAATTGTATCTTTGGACTCTTGATAAAACTGTAACATGATGAGTTTCATAGTATTTCAGTTCATAGTTGAACTATGCTTTTAGTGCAAGCAAATACTCTATAAAAAGTGGAAAGTTTTGGTACCTCTTACTGATGTGTGTGTTTGCTGAAATTTGAACACGTGTTATTTCCATTTGTAATTTTCTGCATAGATCGCCCTGCTCCTCCTGAAGGTTCAGTAGAGGTGTATAACATCACCAAAGAGAGTTGCAGCCTGTCGTGGAACCCGCCAAAAGATGACGGAGGCTCTGAAGTTCTGTAAGTATAAATGAGTTACTGTAATGTTTCATCATTTGTTATTAATAAGTACTATATATGGTCTGATTTTAGTGCAACTTGTTTTCAAACTCATTATGGTTCATAAGTTCTGGGCATATTGCCCTTATTACTAGAACTTGTTGCTGCAAGAACGTATGCCTCTTAATTCCAAACTAAAAACTTACTTATGTGATCAATTCCTCTTTGTGATCATCTTTGTAATTTCGTAATTTTAATTGTATAAATCGTGAATCGAAAATTTACTTGTTTAAAACATTTGTATGCCTCTTAGGGATTTTTTAGTTTCATAATGTAAGTTTTTTGATATTTTAATCAAAATTGAAAACTCACTGATTTAAAGTTTTATTTTCTTGATGTATTTTGGACCCACTTTAAACATTTTATAATTTTATGTAAATTTATTACCTTAGTGTGTAATGTTACAATTGTAACTATTGTACAGCGTGTTCAGGGCCGTAGTCGGCTTTTGAAAAGTGGTCCGGCCACAGATACGGAACAGGTAGAAGAAGTATACAGCAGCAACATATAGAAGAGTATATTATAATTTATAATACAGAGTTATAATATAAATAATGAAGGGGAGATGTCTAGGCACGTATGGCAGAAAAAGTGGTCCGGCCATGGCCGGACCGGCCGGACCGCCGACTACGGCCTTGGTGTTAGAGCATACAAACATGGATAGTCCGCTATAGAAAAGTAAAATAAACTTATATTCTTATATTATACAAGTATTGCATGTTGCTCAGAAATTGTCAATTCTAATTGCTGTTTGTAATTTCTTGTAAATATTTGTTTTCTATTTGCAGCTCATATACTGTTGAAAAGAAAGATGTTAAAAAGACCGAGTGGAAGACGGTTAATAATTTCGTCAAAGAAACAAAACTCGATGTTGGTAAACTAATTGAAGGACACCAGTACGAGTTCAAAGTTCGTGCCGAAAACAGCATTGGTGTTTCTGACCCAACTGTAACTGACGTGCCCATTGTGGCAAAAAATCCATTTGGTAAGCAAGGGCTTTGTTTGCATTTTTGGTCATGCTATTTTTATTTTGGTCCTATTTGTAAACTTCTTTTTGTTATTGAAAAGGACAGCATGACCCACGTGTTTACTTAGGTTTGGTGCTGAATGTACCAGTTTTGTTTATGTAATGAATAATTCATACAAATGCGTATGTATAATTTATATAGATGAACCCAGAGCACCAGGACGCCCCAGCGTTACAGAAACAAGTAGTAATTACATCTGCGTTGAATGGACAGTGCCTGAAAGTGATGGTGGCAGTCCGATTAAGGGCTATGATGTAGAAAGAAAGGACACTAGTGGAAACCGATGGGCAAAGCTCACTCCTAGTCTAGTTGAGGTATTTCTAGTTGAGAGGAGTTTTCTGATCACTTTTTTCGAACGTGTAAGAAGTGTGATCATTTTAGAGTGCCTGATGTCTTGATGGCTCGAAACTTATGCTTCAAAGACAGTTTAATTAAAAAGTTTTCCTGTATCCTTTTGTTGATTATATATACAATAACTTTTAGTATAACTCCCTAGACAAATTCTGACTTAATTACATGACGAAGCCAAACAGCATCTTAAACAAATAATGGAAGATAATTGCTTTCTTGTAGGAAACAAAGTTTGTGGATGAAACTGTTAGAGAAGATCATGAGTATGAGTATCGTATAATTGCTGTGAATGAAGCTGGACCCAGTCCTCCTAGTCATCCATCAATGTCAGCAAGGGCTAAATTACCTTTTGGTAAGTCCTTTTACACTTTTCTTAGGATAGTAAACTGAAGTTAGTTGCGGGTCGCTTTAAGAGTACACTTGGTGTAGTGAAACCTTCTGCTGAAGGTTTATTATAAATTAAGCACCCTAAAACTGCATATTTAGTATAGTGGATCGTGGGAATTGCAAATTACTGAGTTAATACCAAGAAACCTAACCAGACTATGATTTTTTACAGGCCTTTTCACAGTTCTGGCAATTGATGATGATCGTGAAAAGGTCAAAGGTTAAGTGTACCAGACAATTTATTTATGTACTCTTAATAATGCATTGCAGCCCATGCTGTTGTATTAGTAACAGTTATAACCGCTAGTTAGAATCTTACCTGGTTCAGTTTTTCTTGTTTCCAAGCAAGATCTTGCTAGTAAATCACTCTACACACAGACTAATGCATAATCAAATAAAGTCCATGTGTCAGACAGCTTTGCTTTACCCACATGTCACATGGGGGTTGTAGTTAAGACGTGTTGCTGGGGTTCACTGAACCTTTGACCTAGCGACTGCACGTACGCACAACAAAACTGTGAAAAGTCTTATTGTATTAACAGACTAACGGAAATAATGGAAATTTTGCTTTTTGTATAGATAAGCCAAGTAGACCAGATATTCCGTCTGTAACTGATTATGACAAGGACTTTGTCAGTTTGAGTTGGATACCACCAAAATCTGATGGTGGTTCACCTATTACTGACTACATCATAGAGAGACAGGAGCAGTTTGCGACTACTTGGAATAAAATTGCTCGTGCTTATGGTAACGAAACTAGCATAACAATTTCCGAGATTGAGGAAGGAGCAGTGTATTTATTCAGAATTACAGCCGTCAATCAAGCTGGACCGGGAGAACCAAGCTTACCAACTCAGCCTCTACAAATTAAGGCACAAAATGGTACGTAGAGAAGCTATTTTAATTTTACTTAATGAAAAATGATCTTGGACTTAACTTGGCCATGTGCATAATATGGCCGGTAAATAAATTTTGATTTTGAATTTCGGCCATGTGTAGCTCAACCTTGATGCTGAAACATTGGGTTTAAATAATCACGAAGTATTTATTTGAAAAATTAGTGATGGGTAGCATTGAGTATTGAACAATGTTTGGCTGTTGATAAATTGAACACTCAATCATTAAATTTTTGAAATAAGAACCTTGGATGACTAAATGTTCCTGGTTCAAGTACAGACATTTTCACATGGTGTTTCTTTTGGTGGAATTTGGTTTCAAAAATTCAATAATTGCGGATTCATTTTATCATTGATCGATAATCTTAAAAGTTAACATAAAGATTTCTTTAGAACCTATAAAATCTCTGATTTACAATAGTAGCATTGAAAGTAAAACATTATGAATATGGCTAGTTCTCACGGCTGGCTCCTCCACTAGGCAAATTAGGCAGTTGCCTAGATTGCCAAATTTGGGGGGTGCCAAAATGTGGAAGTAATTCATTTATTTTTAAAGTTAGCTTAAGTAATAATTTTTTTAGTGTGCGTGTGTAATTACTTGAGTGCCCAACACTTAAGTTAAATGCAACAAGCTACTTGTATTATTTTCCTGTCAAAATACATGATTCATTGACACTGGCAAATGTCTTCAATCAGCAAGCAAAATACTTTGTACTTTTGCTTTATCTTTCATAAGATTACATTATTTTACTCAGGCACCACTGATACAAGCTTTTACCGAAAATTTCTATTGTATGCATAGAGCAACAGAAATGCATACTGCAATTAATATCAAACTGGTTAAGTTTATTTGTTCAGGATGTTCAGATTCTTTTCAAGCTTTTTCATATTACAGTTGCACCTAAGATCGATAAGCATTTCTTGGAGGATCAGAAACTAAAAGTTGGACAGACAATTGAATATGATGTTCCCATTACTGGGGCACCCGTACCTGCAGCAACTTGGTCAATAGGCAATAACATACTATCACCCAATGACAGAACAACCATAAAGATTACAGAAAAATCAGCCAAACTTAAAATAGTTGATGCACAGAGAAGCGATGATGGTACCATCACACTGATCTTAAAGAACCCAAGTGGTGATGATACTGCATCAGCAACACTCACTGTGTTAGGTGAGTTTTTTGAAATGTTTTGATTTAATGATTTTGAGACTGAGACACTAATTTCTTTATTCCGTAAGGTAGGCTAGTTGTTAAAGGAAATGTCTGATATATAGCATAGCCGTCAGCAATAAATGCATTAAATCAGATTTTATTTATTTGTATTGTCCTTTGTAACCTTTGTTAAGAACCGACTAAATATTTGAAACAAAACTCGTTGAAAAGAAAAGTATGACTTCATAATACTCTTATCAATCTAAGTGTTTCACTCAAATATTTCAGGGAAACCAAGTGCTCCTCGGAATTTGCAGGTATCCGATGTCACCAAGGAAGCCTGTGTTCTTACCTGGGAGATGCCAGTCGATGACGGAGGTTCAGATATCACGAATTACTCATTAGAAATGATGGACGTGTCTAAGGGACAGTGGCTTGATTTAGGCAGCACTCCACAAATGTTTATGACTGTTAGCAAGCTGAAGAATAAGAGGGAGTATCATTTCCGGGTAAAGGCTGTGAATCGTCAGGGTGAATCGGAACCAGTGCAGACCAAGCAGCCTGTACTGGCAAAGGACAAATTCGGTATATTATTTGTGCACATCCATTTTTAAAATTATTTGTTTCAAGTTCTTTTAAGAATTCTTGTATATAGTGACTGTAGAAAATATTCTGAAAAATTAATGTTTGGTAGTGTAAAACTGGTAATGCTTTATGAGGTTCTAATGATCAGACTCCTATTTTTGCATGTGTTAGTTACCATCACTGACTTAACTTACTTTTGATCTGCTCACTTTTGCAATGCATTAAAACTTTCTAAGTATTCTTATTGTTTATTTAACAGATGTGCCAGGCAAGCCAAGCACTCCAGAAATTGAAGACTGGGATAAAGACCATGTGGAATTGAAATGGAGTAAACCAGCGAGCGATGGTGGAGCAGCCATTACAGGCTACATAATTGAAAAAAGAGATAGGTTTGTTAGAGTATAATTAGTTTAATGAGAAACCAATATAAAACTAATTTGTTTGTGTTTGTAAATTCGTGGAGGTAGGTTTGATAAGACAAATAACAACATTTGCTTGCAAATTTTTTGATACATATAAATAAGCAATTGTTATTCTATGTGTGTTTGCAAGGAATGCTGGAAAACAGGTGGTTTTTAAACTGACAATAAAAAGCATACATGCATTGTTAAAATTTTGTATATCTACAGATATAGCACAAGCTGGTCTCAATGTATGGAAGTACCAGACACTCAACTCACTGCTTTTGTGCCAAATCTAATAGAAAACAAGGAGTATGAGTTCAGAGTGAAAGCGGTCAATGCTGCAGGACAGTCAGAGCCGAGTGATGCATCCAGAAGTATTACTACTAAGACCAGATTTGGTAAGATTATACATTCTTACAAAGTAGTGATTCACGTATGTAAAAACAATTTTACAATATTGATGCTGTTTTTGTCAACCAAATTTTTGCACTGTACTATATTGTTGTCACATTTTAAAGGTTGTGCTTAATTTGCAGCAAAGCCGACAATTGAAGAAGGTGGTTTAAAAGATATGAAAGTGAGAGTTGGTCAACAGATCAACTTCAACGTTCGAATTGGTGGTGAACCAGCCCCGACAGTGGAATGGTCAGTAAATGGTAAAGCTTTGGCACCTTCGGACAGAGTGAAAATTAACAATACAGACACGGCAACAAGACTGGAGATTAAAAAAGCTACACGCGATGATTGTGGAAAATATGCCATGTCAGTGAAAAACACGTCTGGAAAGGAGACTGCTACATGCACAGTAACCGTTGTTGGTAAGTTTTGAGTAAAAAGGTGTGGAATACAGACATTGAAATACAGATTATTGTTTTCACTGTATCTGAATTTAGCATTACGTATTTGGTTTCTAAACAATTTTAATGTTTTTTTAATGTAAATGTCTGCAAAAATTGCTTAAAAGCAGGCTTCGGTCGACCTTGCAAGGCAACGCAACTGATGGCAACTGAAGACTCGGCAACAGGCTTCAACTGGCAGCATATAGTGTGCCACTAGTTCCGAGTATATCCATTCAGCATTAGCAAGCTTACGACGCAAGGTGACTCAATTACAGCGGGTTCTACTCGTAGCATATGGTGTCCAGCCTGTTTTAACCTGAGCATGGTGTGGTCAAAGATTTTTTTCATTCACATACGTTCAGGCGACGTTGACCTGAACAGTGTTACAACTTACAAGAACTCGTATCTTCCTAGTTGCTGGAAATCAGTCCCAGATGACCTGAGGGTGTGTCTATGAATTTTCTTGTCTGTTGAGGCGAGTCATGTCACAGGTCGACCTAAGCTTGACTTGAGAAATATAAATACTTTTCGTAATGAAACTATAAATTATATTTCCATTTACTGGTACCACTTACATTGGGTTAGAATGTGCAGAATTTTGCTTGCTAAAACTGAGAATGTATTTTATCAGATCGTCCAAGTATGCCAGGTGAACCACTAGAGGTTACAAATGTTACAAAAGAGTCGGCTACATTGAAGTGGAAGCAGTCTAAAGATGATGGTGGCTCACCTATCATCAAGTATGTAGTATCCAAGATGGAAACTACACGTGGTACCTGGATGGAAGTTGGTGACACGACAAGTATGACGATGCAGGTGCCAAAACTGATACCAAATAAGGAGTATCATTTCCGAGTTAAAGCTGTGAACTCAGAAGGAGAGAGTGCTCCTTTAGAAACTGATAAACCTACTTTAGCAAAGAATCCATTTGGTAAATAGCATTCTTTGTATCAGTCTTGTTTCTTTTGCAAATTTCAAAAATCAAAAACATTTTGCAACCTACATAATACGTACATTTCTGGTATTTCCACATAATAATGAGTATTTTGTAGTTTGCTATTTTTAAGTTTATATTTAAGGGTATGTGACTATAGAAGTCATGTGACAAACCAATATGGTAGGTAAGAAGTTTGCTTAGGCTGCCTAGCATTGCTACTGTCAAATAGCATTTGTCCTTACCTCATTTGTCATTTTCAATTAAATTAAATGAAAATGTGACATGGAATCTAATACCGTTTAGATGAACCCAGCGAACCTGGTCAGCCTGTAGTTGACAACTGGAATGCAACATCTGCCGAGTTATCCTGGCAGCCACCAGCTAATGATGGCGGTGCTCCCATTGAACATTACATAATTGAGAAGAAAGATAAGTTTAGCTCCCTGTGGACGAAGGTTGGTGAGTCAAAAAAGACATCCTATGATGTTCAAGGTTTAAAAGAAGGCGGCGAATACCAGTTTCGTGTCATTGCTATAAACAAAGCTGGTGCAAGTGAGCCTAGTCAACCATCTGATTCCGTTACTGCAAAGGAACGATTTGGTAAGTTGAAGAATTTGTACATTATCACATTTGTCTGCACATAAATTATCTGGATGTTCAGCTTAATAAGTGATAAATGTGTTGACTTTAAATATCTCATTCTTTGTGCAGTTCCACCTCAGATTGAGAAAGTGGCAATGAGAGACATGCGAGTCAAAGCTGGCAGTCCGTTCCGCTTTGATGTGAAGGTCAGCGGAGAACCGGAGCCAGATGTCATCTGGACAAAGGATGGGGAAAAGGTGAAGCCTTCAAAAGAAATTGAGGTATGTTTGCATTAGAAGACAACAATGGAGGAAACAATTTTCTAGGTCAAGAACAAACCCTTAATTATTATTACATTTACCGTACATGTTGATGATACAGACAAATTTAAGAAATATTGTTTCTTACATAAACATTTTTTTGTAATTTAAGGTGTTAATGAAAGAAAAGAGCATTAGTCTGCACAATCGTAAAGCTGTTCCGGAAGATGCTGGAACATATAAACTGACAATCAAGAATGAAAGCGGTGAACAAAGTGTTACTGCCAATGTCACAGTGTTTGATAAACCGGGTATGCCTGGAGGGCCTTTGCAGGTGGATGATATTACGAAGAATAGTTGCATTCTATCATGGAGTACACCAAATAATGATGGAGGCAGTGTTGTAGTGTAAGTAAAATACAAGCTGATTAATACAGCAACCAATAAATGCTTTAGGTTTCTGAATGTGATCATGCTCGGATCTTTTTAAGTGGCATGACATCATGTGCAACAGTTTGCGATTCTCTAATGTTCTTAATCTTGCCTGAAGACACTGAGGTGTAGAAAATATAGAATGAGTTTTTTTTGTGATATTGTTGGTTTGAAGCCACTACTCATTGTCTGTTGCTGTATTTGTTCATATATATACAATACATGTTGTACAATCAATTTTTTACATTATTTGCATTGATAATATTACTAATTTCAGTATGGGTGAGTAATTACATACAAGTTACACTACATTACATTCCAGCAGGGTGCTACCACTACATAAATTTTTCTCCATCATTTACTCATTTCCTCCTGTATAAAAGCAGGCTTTATAATTTACTATTGCACCTGAAAAGATTAGGATTGGTTGGCTTCATTAAATAAAGTTAATATGTGTAAAATTTAATTTAAACTTCTTGTGATGCTTTTTATAACTTTTTGATATGAACACTTACAGAGTAAATCTTAATTCAAAAAAACAGAAAAAATATGATATGGGTAAAAACAGCACTAAATAACCAGAGAACAACATCATTCCCAGGTTTATTTATTGATTCAATTTTTAGTTCAATTTTTAAATAAATAGGTTTAGTATTTTCAAATTTAAAACATTCTACTGAACGTTTTGCTTATTATTGTTATTTTTCTGTACAGAGCATACACAGTGGAAAAGCGAGACAAGAAACGTGACACGTGGCAAGTTGTAAGCAACCTCGTTCATGACACGACGTTCACTGTCCCAAAACTGCATGAAGGACAGAAATATGAATTCCGTGTCAGTGCCGAGAATGCTGTTGGCCTCGGTCAGCCGCTTGTTTCCGATACGATTCTCATCAAGCGTCCGTATGGTAAGTGCAGTAATTATTAGACGCTTTACTTAAAAGGTTTGTAACTTACAACTTAATAGTCATTCAAAGCTTGATTCATGTTAATGTCTGTCCAGACAAGCCTCCATAGTACTTTTGTTCAAGGTTCTTCGAGTAGGGATAACAATAGATTTTAAGATTTATGCCAATGGATCTCATGCATTTCGGGTCTTGCCTTGTTGGCTAGTTAGTAGCAGACAAATATAAAACAATGGTACATGTCGACTGGTTCAGTTTTGCTGGTTCAAATGTACAATCATAATACTGTTCAAATGGTTTTAAACCTTTTAACAGATTTTGACTATTTTTAACCAGATGAACCACGTGCACCACACAAGCCAGAGATCAGGGAGCAGGACAAGACACACATTGGCATCAGCTGGGAGCAACCTGATGATGATGGTGGCAGTCCGATTATTGGTTACAATGTGGAAAGAAGAGAGAAGGGCCGTGATAGATGGACAAAGCTAACAAAAGAAAATATTAAAGTATTGCCAAATTTTTAAATTAACTGAGTTGTTGCTAATGTCTAACTGGAAAAACTGACAGAAAAATCAGTAACATGTTGCAAATTGTCTTTATTAGCTTTGCTACTTTACGTTTTTTTGGCTAATTAACAGATGTGGTTTAGCAGAAATGGTAGCAAAATATGTTATTGTTATAGAGTTAAACTTTATATTCTGTATTATATGTTAGCAAATTAGCAAATTTGCAATACACTTGCCAGATTTAAATTTGCCTGTCAATATTTAATGAAATGTCACTACTTTTACTGGTGTTGTGAATTTTAGATAAGTGAGTTACAAGTGTCATCTTTTTATTTTACAGCGGCTTGATTACTTGGACGAATCAGTCATAGACGGACACGAATACGAGTACAGAATTTATGCAATTAATGAAGCAGGTGCAAGCCCACCTAGTCATCCATCCGATCTGGTCACTGCTAAACCACCTTTTGGTATGTCAGAAGCACCTAAACAATTGATCGTTTATCGTAGCAATTGTATGCGTATCCTTAATTATTTGTTATAAGTGTCGTTTATTGTAAGTAACCGTTTTTGTAATCTTAGATACGCCGGAAAAACCCAATGCACCAGAGATCATGGATTGGGATAGTGAATACGTGGAATTGTCATGGAGCAAACCTATCCATGATGGTGGATCTCCTATTACGAACTACATAATTGAAGCTAAGACAAAATTCAGCTCTTTGTGGAATAAAGTTGCTAAGGTACTTGCAATGTACACATATGTTAATACTTTGTTGACAATTGTCCAACTAATACGATAAGGTATTTTAGAAATTTAATCTTTCAGATTTATTTTTCAGATCCGAATTTATTTAAGAAAATCTACAACAGAAGTGATGCTGCAACATTTTTTCATTCTAGGTGAATGGGGATATTCTTCAAACTAAAGTAACAGACATTGTAGAGAAAGAAGAATACGAATTTCGACTCATAGCAGTGAACAAAGCAGGGCCGGGATTGCCAAGCCAGCCATCAAAGTCTGTTTTGGTTAAAGCTAGAAAAAGTGAGTAGTACTGCTAACCGCTTACATGACATGCGACACATCAGCAGGCCATTTATAAATTGTTTTTGTGTCTTTCTAAAAAATAATTTATATGATAAAAGTACAAAAAATCACAACTATAGTCATTATTTGACGTTATTTGCATAGCGTTATTCTGAGTTTTTAAAAATATATAAGTAATCATTGGTGCACCGTAGCGCTTTCTCTTATGGGGTGTAAAAGTACGTTCAGCGTGTCACATACTTACTTCTTCATGTCACATGGTTTCGCCATTGCACACTTGGGATACAGTGCAGCCAGTTCATCTGAAACATGTCATCTTTCCTTTCCTCACTCATTCATTTTCGACATGTATGGCTTCGCATCTATACATCATAATGGACTTTGCAGTGTCTTGAACTAAGAACCTGAGTTAAGCGCTTTGGTTTATATTATTCGATTTCCACATGGTTTTCAGTCTGACAAATTCATTTATCACTTCAGCTATTTTGTTTCTGCTGTCTTTAGTTCCTCTATCAAATCTGTCGAGAATCCAACCTCTTGTTCATTGATAGTGACATTCTCTGCATTACTAGCTTTTGTATGGAGGGCCTTACAGTTTTCATTATTGATCTTCAGTCCTGTGTGTTCACTATGCTTAGCTAGTCTGTTCTTCTGCTACTGAATCTATTGTTTTTTTTTATGAAACATCCTAGCATTCTCATTCTCTGTACCGTCCTCCTCATGATCCATTCAATTTCCAACAAGAATAGGAATCCTGAGATATCTTGCTTCACTTCACTACTGATGCTAACCCATCCTGATTTTGGGGTGTAGAAGTGTATAAAGTATAATTTTATTAGGCAGCTCCCGAAAAAGTGAATGTGAAACATAAATCTTGCATTTCAGCTTAAGGCAGTTACAAAGTTTGTCTTAGGAAGTTATTAAAAAACAATGAACAATATAACATATGTAATGGCTATGACACTTATAGTTATGACACCTAATAGTTATGACACTTATAACTGCTGCATCAAATTTAGCAGAAACAACGACCTCAGTTTTTCTTTGAGCAACATATCGAACAGTTGTAAACCAGTAGCTACTCAATGTGGTTACCTCATCACCATTAACATCCCGCCAAACATACATCATTAACCACACATCTTCTTGGTGTCAAACTACTGTATCTGTTACAAGAGAAAGTCATCCAGCTCGGCATCAAGTCGAGCAGTTGATCAATACTAAAATAATAGTTCGTTAATTAGCATTAAAAGCTGTGTTATTGTTTTCAGCTGTTCCTCGGATTGGTAAAGGTATACTGGAGGATCAAAAACTGAAAGTTGGACAAACTATCGAGTACAACATACCAATCAGTGGTGAACCAGTTCCAGAAGTCACGTGGATGCACAATGCTAACGAACTAAGAACCTTTGACAGAACAAGCATCAAGACTTCTGATAAACTCACAAAACTGATGATAGTGAATGCCAAGCGAGAAGATACTGGTACTTATTCACTGTCACTGAGCAATCCGTCTGGGACGGATACGGCTTCTGCTAATGTGATGGTTGTAGGTCATCCAGAAGCTCCGCGTGGCATACAGACATTTGATGTGAGCAAAGATCACATCGGTGTGAAGTGGAACAAACCAGATGATGATGGAGGGAGTGTAATTACTCATTATACAGTTGAAATGCTTGACCAAAGTAAGTTAACAAAGTGTATAATAAGCATTATAACTGATAAATTAAATATAATTATTTACAGCTAAAACAGATTATTTGAATTTAAATCTGTGAAAATGCTACCATACGTAGTTAAGTAAAATTTTTAAGACTAAGCAAATTATTTTATATTTGAAAATTACTATAAATTGTTTAGTTTGAATTACTACCATCAAATAATTCTGAATTGTAATCTCCTAACCTTGCAGTAATGCTTTTTTCTTATAAAACAATAGTGTTACATGTTCGTTATAATTTTCTTGCATCACGTTTTAGAGAAAGCGATAGAACGGGTTGAACAAGATGGAGAAGGTAAAATGCCTCTTTTGTATTGACTGAGGCTCTGGTACCCCACAGCTTTAATCATTGCTGTTTTTTACACACCATGCTTATTTAACATTGACTCTGCTTAACTTTTAAGTTAATATCAATTTTAATGCATGCTAAACTTTTTCTATCAAGTTTTTACATCGATATGTTTTTATTACGTATTTCTTATAATTTTATTTATGATTTTGAAGAGTTTTCTATTTACGTAAGAGCATATGACAACACTTATACAATTGGCTCAAATCTCATGCACAGTAATCAAATGACAATAATTTCTAAAGACAAACTTAACTTCTTATTATTATTAAGATTGCAGTAATTGCAGTTAAATTTGTTAATCTTTCTTAAAAAATTCTAATACCATTACATATAACTGTGTTTTTCCCAAGTAATATAGTCTTATTAACTTTCTTAACTCTTTGCTGCCCCAATGAAACACTATAAAATGTTTTTGTCTATCTAATTTGATAAGCTTTTGCTCATAAAGTCAAGTGGCACCCATTTCAGTATTTTGCTGCTAAACGACCTTTAATGGTTATCTAATTTTTTCAACTACCAAATGCTAATATTTTGTGATAAATTTTTGCTTTCCCTAAGCAACTCTAAAACTTTTTCATACTTTTTGTTACAAACTTGACTGATTTTGTTTTGCTATCATAGACTAAGATTGTGAATTAGGTATTTACAGTATTGCTCAAGGTATTTTATTTTCTTACGTTTACTAATGGGAATATTTTGGAAAATTGTAAAATGATTGTTTGTAAATTTGAATTTTTTAACTTGTAACAGGCAATTATGTAATCTGATATTGTGTAGTTTTGAAAATTTTGCTGCGCAAGCACTGTTGAATCATTCCAAAATAACTCATTTTCATTTATCTGTTTAATACAGACAAGGCAGCATGGCAGACAGTAGAGGACACGACAGAGTTGTATTGCCATGTGACCAAGCTCACACCGAAGCGGAGCTATATGTTCCGTGTGAAAGCTGTTAACAAGCTGGGAGAGTCTGAACCTTGTGCCACTCGAGATTTTGTTCTTGCTAAGAGCTCTTATGGTAGGCACGCTTACTTATTGAAGTAAGAAGAAGAGTGCATGCATTGTATAGTATGTAGCTGTCGCTTAGTTTGTAGTAGTGTGTACCAGGGATGTTAATGATAACAATACGTATCGACAATTATTGTGTTTGTTTTGTTTTTATTGTTATTGTATCAATATTATTCTAGGAATATCGTATCGAATTTCGTGCGTGTCGCCACTTATGGCTCACCTTTATTAAAATCATTTCACTTTGCTTTTTCATTTATGCCCTGGAATTACACAAAAAAATAAAACGAGAGTTATAAGGTTGCTTGAATAATCTTCTTGTACTTTCTTTCTGCAATAGCAGCTGTCTTCAGTCGGCTTAGCGATACACGAAGCGTATTCCAAATGCAGTACTTTAGAAGCATTTATCTAGTTACGTGAAAGCAGTGCAGCTCACAAATAAATATATTAAATAGTAATATATTTATTTGTAATAGTAATAGTAAATGTCATACATTACATGTATCTATACGTTAATTGGGAAATTGGCTGCAAAATATATCGTACTTCTATACACTGAGATTCCTTGCACAATAACTAACCATATATTCAGTATCATTTCTGTTGTTCAAAATAATATATCGTATCGTCTGAAAAACAATTTTTCATCGTATTGTTGGAAAAAGTAATGTATCGTATCGTTTATGGTATTGCCAAATATTTGATATTGAACCAGATTTTTTATTAGAAAGGTGGCTGTAGGTCTTAATTACACTTTAGATTGTACTATAATAAGTTTACAAAACTTGAAGGTTAACATAACTTTTAGGACATCAAAAATTTAATTGAAAACTATTCATTAGCTTTTCATGGTTGCAGATGAACCTGGACCACCAGGTCAGCCAGAAATTGAAGACTGGGATGTGGATCATGTTGATTTGTCATGGACACAACCCAAAAATGATGGAGGCTCACCTATTAGTGGTTACATTATAGAGATCAAAGACAAGTAAGAATGGTTTTATTTTTTTAATTGTTTCAAAGCGGTCATAAACTATTTTTAAATGAATTACTAATTTAAAATTAACGCAGATCATGTTTGTGCACATTTATCTTCAGTCTGCACATTTTGTTTATGTTAGGTTCAGTTTAAGTTGGAAAAAGACTTTAGAGATGCCAGCAGAACAGTTAAAGGCTACAGTAACTGAAGTGGGCAAGGGTGAAGAATACTGGTTCCGTGTAAGAGCAGTAAACAAGGCTGGTCAAAGTGAACCTAGTGAATCATCCAGAGGTGTCATTTGCAAACCCAGATATGGTAAGTCTTGTCTAAAATTATATTATTATACTCAGATCTGGGGTGAAATGTGGTAAGTGTTGTTTAAATTATATTATTATACACAGATTGAGGGTGTTCTATTATTTTTCTAGTAGCTGTCAATCAGCCGTGCTCACCCGTGCTCATGTGGGCAATTACCTCGTCGCTCTCACCTTGCTATGCCTCTGATACTTTGAGCATCTTTACACGTGTAAGCTGCAAATCTGCTACTGTAGCTCACAAGAAGAAAAGGATGTGCAGATCTTCATTAACATACTGAATGTGCAAAGAACAAGTGTGATGTAGTATAGATAATTTTTTGTGGAATACTTGGTAAATTGCTGCTGAAAATCTTCTTCTCCATACTTTCCATTTGCTAATACTCGTGCTGTACCAAACACATTGAATAGCAGCTTGTGAGCCATAGCTACAGATGCTAAAAGAGGTGTGGTTCAGTATGTGCTGAGAATCTGTGTAATTTAATGGTTAAGTTTCTAATTTTTGTAACTACTAATCTTAACCAATAGTTAATCGCAAAAGAAAATCCTTACTTTTGTTCATAGTTTTTGGTTTTTATTGCAGAATGCACTAGGTGCCACATTTTTAGCATTTCTAGCTATGATCTACAAATTGCTATTCATTATAAATAAATCTGTTACAGTGTGTGTTAAGAAATGGGAAAGCATTGAGAGGATTTTTAACAGCAATTTAGCAAATATTTAGCAAGAAAGCATATTGTGCTGCCATCTATGGTGCCCACAGTTCATAATTTACGATCAACAGAAAAAATAAAAAAGTAAAATGAAACCCTTAGCAAGTATTCACAGCTAACGCTTACACATTGAAATGAAATGGAGACCAGGTTGATGGGATTAAACCACAGCTCACTTAATCACGGCGATTTAAAATCTTAATAACACAACCAAGAAAAATTAAATTAAATATGAAGCTGATTATGGCTGAGAACGCAGTGCCTTCAAACCTATGAGAGCAGGTTGCATGCTTGACAATATGGCCTAGAAATCCTAGACTCCGATTGGCCAATGCAAAGTCATATTTGGTACTACGTTCTCATGAAGCTTGTGGTTCAGATTTGCATTCCGAAACTGTTTAATCCCGTGACACGCTACATTATCCGTGCTATTCTTGTCATACCTCAGAATATCGTTTAGTAACAACTCTAAAGATAAAAATAAATAAAAAAAGTTAGATGTTGAAGTAATTTATTATAACTGGAAAATGTCTTGAAGAAAATTTGTTTATTCATATTTACAAACTCAAGTTGGTTTAGCATGGCATAAATGTTAATTTGAATGATTTCTCTGTACCTGTAATTTTCAGCCTTTAAAAGCAACACTAATGGCGCCAAGTTAATTGACTTCTTTTATGATTATTTTTTAATTTGCTAATATTTCAGTTGGGCCAAGAATTGATAAAACTGGACTCCGAGACTTGAAGGTACGAGTCGGTCAACCAATAGCTCTCAATGTACGATTCACTGGAGAACCTGCACCAGAAGTCACATGGACTCTGAATAAGAAAACTTTAAAACCGTCTGACAGGTAAGCTAGCAAATGTGATGTGTAAATGCTGTTAGATGTTCCATGATATGTTATGTTCTTATAAGATAGAGTACATTGTTTTTATGAAGAATCTTTTTACATCAGCTGTGTGCTAAACACGTTTATAAGTATTAATGCTGTACTTAAAATTCGATAATCTCTCATCTGTTCAGCTGCTGCAGCTTTTTTTACATGTTTATTCCAATTTAATAAAGTTTCCTCATGATTTTTAAACAACACAGATTTTGAGGTGAATGATTTCAGAATGTAACCCATCTTTCTATTTTTACTGCCGTTCTTGTGTATGCAAAAAGGTGAATGAATTACTTCGTTCAGTTTACTGATATACCTTTATTATATTTAATTCGTTCATACTAGTATAACCGCTTGTTCTGTGTAACATACCAATGTATAACGGTGTGTACGTTATAAAAGAGTTAGCCGAGTCCATTTGCGTCGTTTGTATTGAATGTTATTATTCGGATAGAGTAGAAATGTCGATATTTGAACTTAGGACCCCAAAAACTTCTAAAAGACATATTGAACAAATATAATTAGTAGAATGGCTAAAAAGTACTATTTTGAATGCCATTTTGGTCGCGATATTGGGAGGCGGCAGTGACTAAAAAGACTAGGCTAAAACCTTTCCGAAGCAGTGCTGGTTTTTATGGGCATGTAAATAATACACAGGCACACAGATTTTCTTCTATGTATATATATATACATACAGATTTATTTAGCTTTTTTTTGTTATTTTAATTTTTAGGACAAAGATTGACACGGCAGATAGCACAACAAAGATTGAAACAAAGAAAGCAGTGAGAGATGATGCCGGTATATACACACTATCCGTGAAAAATGAGTCTGGAACTGATTCGGTTAGCATAACCATTACAGTACTTGGTGAGTAAACCTCAAAAGTATTGTTAATGTGCTGATTAAAGAAGAAGATTAATTATCATTATTCTGTAAATGTCTGATTGCAAATTTGTTAACCTTGTTTTGCTGTTATATTATAATCCTTCATCTGGCAAGATAATTCAAATAGTTTCCGGAAAATGTCACCCATATAGCTTGTTAGCTTGTGTTTCTGTTGTTAATGCTAAACGAATTATAGAAATTTGGAGGCCTTTGCTTGACTTCGATTCATCCAGTGCTAAGCACCAAATATGTATGATTTGCCAGCTAAAGTTTGGCTTATGCAAAATTCTGCCTTTTTACAATCAACAAACTTTTGACAAAAAAACCAGAATAACAATGACAAAGAAAAATGTGTGAAATAAAAGCAGGCAAAGAAATACACGATCACTTAAACCATTAGAAGCATAAAATCAGATGTTACTTACTTTGTGCTCAAGTGTGAACTTGATGTATCTTGTTTTTGCCTTAGATAAGAATTAAGAATGAATAGATTTTATTCACTTATTAGCAAAATCAAAATTGTAGTCACCTGTATATATGATGGCTGCTTCTTTTTTACAGATAAAGCTTCTGTACCCGAAGGTCCATTGCAAGTATCTAACGTAAAACAAGATAGTTGCACATTGGCCTGGAAACCACCAAAGGATGATGGCGGGGCCGAAGTGACACATTACATCATTGAGAAGCAAGAGAGAAATCGTGATACTTGGATAGAAGTTGGCACATCTAGCAGCACAACATTCAGTGTATCTAAGCTCACTGCAAAGAAGGAGTATTACTTTAGAGTAAAAGCTGTCACTTCTGAAGGAGAGTCGGATGGACTAAGAACGGATGCCTATACTCTTGCTAAAAATCCGTTTGGTAAGGTCCCTTCATCTTGCATGTAATTTTCATTTGTTTCGCAGAATCAGTTTTACTTTGATGAATTGATATTAAAGAGTATTGTATAAACATACATTGATAGACTGTGTAAATTTTAAGCTGTTTTGGTAGTTCTAACCTTTCACAGATGGCTTGAAGGTTACATAAGTTTTTTTTAAATCTATGATACCAAGTGCTTGGTATCACAACCACATTTGGTTTTGACTGGCTGGTCATAAAGCAGTTTGGACCTAAATAAGACAATATTACGAATAACTATCCACTTTATATCACATGCTGTACCAGTTCAAATCACAGTACCAGTACTTTTCTATGCAATATATTATAGTCCTAATTAAAGTCACTTGGTATTATATAATAATCTATTGAACAGTTACTTTTGACCAATTTTGACCCAATGATAAAGTACGTACAACATTAGAGCAGCCTTTACTATGCGTCATTTATGTCACATTATTTCCAGTTGACTGCAAGTCAGCCAAAAAGATGTGGCCATTTATATATTTGTTGCTATGGGCTGGATGTCTGTGCTCTCTTTGTGAACTTGTGCAGCTGCTTTGATTTCTCTTAAGAAGCTATAAATTGTGATTGTGGTCATAAAATTGGTTAATTCATAAGTTGCGGTTATAAGTCTACAACTGTCTGTAACTTACTGCGCATGTGAGAAACACGGCACCATCTTAATTTTGGACAAATTTTGATTTCGCTGTTACAAGGTATCTTTTAATTGGAGCCATAATGCATTACGTTGGTCATGATAAAATTTTCGTTGTCGTACCATAATTAATTCTTATGCTGTTCTTAACATTTGTATATTTATAAAAATTGATTATGATATTTATAACTGAAAAGGTGTGCAATAACTGTAATATGTCATTTTTTGGCTTTCAAAATAAATAAATAAACAAAATAATGTTTAATGTTGTTTAGATGTACCCAGCAGTCCCACACTTGAAGTGAAAGATTGGGACGAGAATCGATTAGAACTAGAATGGAAGCCACCAAAGAATGATGGAGGCGCTCCTATTGAAAAATACTTGATTGAGAAAAAAGAGAAGTATAGGTAAGCTTATATCCGTACTTGGATTAGGAAAGTGGTTAGCAACAGGATTCTAAATAACTATGCAAATATTGGTAACTTTTAGAAATTTTTATAAGAGCTTCTTTTCTATAACTCTACAAAATGGACCACTGGAAATATTTAAAACACTTAATTGTATTTTTACCTTTATAACAAACCATTTTGTTTTATGTGTGAACCGTAGCACTTGTCACATACACAGTATCATCTGTGATGTATAATAAAAAACAAGACATAAGAACGAATTTATATTACACACGTCAAGAAAGTATAATGTACAATAATAGTTTCATACGTGTGAGGGCAGCTTCATGACTGAAAGTTACAAATATCATATTTGTTTTACGGGCAGTTTGCTTTTACTGTAACTGTTTTTGCTTTAAGGTTATACCTTGAATTTATGAGCAATATATTCTTTGTTTTTGCTGCCAATGTGAACGATTTTGGCTACAAAAGCCAAGTAAAATCATTTTTATGTATAACATATTTTATATTTGAAGTCCATCATGGATGAAGTTAACTGAACAGGGACCGCAATCTCGTTCATTCACTGCAAAAGACTTGATACTAGGACATGAGTATGAGTTCAGAATTACGGCATTTAACAAAGCTGGACCCAGTGAACCAAGTGCATCAACCAAGCCTGTCACCATCAAAGCTAGATACGGTACTCACACGATTTACAACATCTGTTTTAAAGGAAAATGTGATGATTTTTCATATCACTTCCTATTTTGAAGTATGGTAATAAGTGTACAGTTTAACACCTATAATAATGTCGAAACATTTCTGATAATTAAACAATAAGTTAAAAACTTAAATAATGACAAAGGAGCCCAACTAGTGATGACATCACAAATGAACATAATTTTCAACAGCAGAAACATTCCACGAGAGTGTTGCACAATTTGCAAAAGCGAAAATAGGCACAATGCTACTGTACAACATTCAGTGTGATATAGTTAAACTTGGCAAATTTCAAGTTTAAAATTCAAACGTGCTTGCGTATGAGATCTCAAATGTGTGTGCAATGTCACAACCAAGTACTTCTGAATTGAGACATACAGAACCTGTTTGTTGTACAACGTGTTTCCATGACGCAGGTGCTGATGCCCATCTAACTAGCGAATTTTCATGTAAATTCATGTAACTGCATATTATGTTTCTATGGTAATAATTCTTTCACGTAAGTGTTCTTTAAAAAATTGTATATCCCTTTTCAATAGTTTGTAGAGTAGATTGTTTTGAGCTATAGTTTAATATTAGGTTCTCTTTTTATTTTAAAGATTGACCTAAGGAACGGTTTAGTATTATCTAGTATTTAGTTGTCCCAGCAGTTAATTCAGTTCTTTTTGTTGCATTTGTATGCTGCTTCATTATCGTTCATTGTTGCTTTAGTTCCGCCAAAGGTTGACACGACCTCTCTACGTGATGTCAACATCAGAATTGGTCAGTCGTTTCTTCTACATGCTGCGTTTACTGGCGAGCCAAGACCAGAAGTTTCGTGGTCAAGGGATGGAGTTAAACTGCCACCTGGTGGTGTAGTACAAATTAAATCTAATTCCACATCCAGCGAATACTCCAATAACAAGGCTGAGCGATCGGACAGCGGTGTGTACAACATAACTGTTACAAACAGGTACTTTGTGATATCTATTGTCTGTATAATACTTACTATAATACTCTGTAATATCTATTAAAAACATAAACAGGTATTATGATATCTGCTGGCGGCAATCAAATGTCTCTATGTTACCGTTACTGTGTAGTTTTGTGTAAACGTGTTTGTTATTGCTATTCAGCTATATAGCTAGACAATTCAGCTATTGCTAGGAATATGTAATTTTACTGTTCACTGTACACATACTGTCGTATGTAAAAAATAATCACATTTATAATTACCATAATGAGTTGCATGTTCCTAATTCTAAAACAACCATATAAATCAATAATTGTACAAGATTGCTTTGTAAACTTTTATTTGTGATTTGTTCATTGTTTAGCGCTGGTAAAGACACAGCTAGTGCTAAAGTTACTGTCACTGACAAGCCGGGACCACCTAAGGGCCCATTGAATGTCACCGATGTGGTTAGCGACAGCGTCACTTTGACGTGGAAGCCACCGGAAGACGATGGTGGAACTGAAGTTGTGTATGTAGTGTTTTGCAACAGCTGTTTTTGATGCTTTTTCTGCAATAGCAAACAATGTTTAATGTCATTTACTGCTTGGTAAACTTTTAGTTGGATCTTTCTTGTTGTCTGATACTGCATAGCGAGATGTGATTGAGACTTTAAAATTGATTTTCTCTGGACAAATAAAACTTTGGTAAAGTACCATTTATTTCTTCATTTGAGTTTGGTTAAAAAATGAGATATCAGCAGGCTGGAATACATATGCCCACAAAAGTCTCATAAGTTTGCAATCTTTAGAGAATTTCTGACAGAAAGCAAAATACTGCACTGCTAGCAGTAAAATCCTTGCCACTTACAGGCAGTTGTCGACTTACGATCACATTCGGCTTCGTAAGAAGATTTGCATTCAAGTAGGACCTGTATGTTGAAGTGATGCGCTTCTACATTGTAACATGCTGCATGTGTGCACACACATAGTATAGCACTGCCTACGAATGAAATTTGTCACAGCAGATAGCAATTTAAAATGAATCTGCTTAAAAAGAAGGAAATATTAGCTATTATTAGTTTTCTATAATTAATTAATTAAATGTTGTCAGGGCGTTAAGTCGAATAGGTCATAAGTCGATGAGTACCTGTATTAACTTCTTTTTCTGTCATATTTCTTGCCATCCGTTTTACATTCTCATTTCTCAAGCTAACAGAAAAGTTTTTTTATATTAATAACTATAGTAATAACTGGTTGTGCGACAACTATTTGCAGTGCATAACCTTTTTTCCTGTTAACAACTGCTGTATGGTGATTGTCATTTAATAATTGTTTGCAGTGCATATACTGTTGAACGAAGAGCTATTGGCAAGGACTGGATCAACGTAAGCAGCTTTGTGCAAGCCACAAAGTTTACAGTGCCCAAACTCACTCAAGGCACAGAGTATGAATTTCGTGTGATGGCAGAGAACAAAAACGGTCTGTCAAAATCACTAATGACTGATAGTAGCGTAGTGGCTAAAAATCCTTATGGTAAGTGAAAAAAAATCCCTAATTCTGATATTTTTATTTTATATTTGAAATTATCATGATAGAAATTCTAGTGCTGTTATATTAATAGATTTAGTATCTTACAGTGTTGTGCAGTTGTTAGTTATTTAGCTGTCTGAACTTCCAGATGAACCTCGTGCACCTGGTAGACCAGACATACAAAACTGTGACAAGAATCATATAGAACTCGTGTGGACAGCTCCTGAAAGTGATGGAGGGTCTCCCATTACTGGTTATGACATAGAAAGAAAGGAAGGAACTAGTGCAAAGTTTATCAAAATCAATAAATATCCAATCAAGGTACAACACGAGGTTATGTTTATGCAATATGTAATTTGTTTATTTGAGAATGTGGATTGCTCAAATATGTAAGCATTTATGGCATGTGTAATCATATGACAAATGAATCTGTTCAACCAGCAGACACTACAGAAATGATTATACTCTTAACTAATGTACTTTAAAGAAATATAATGTGAGGAATATTTCTAATATTGGGAAGAATCACATTGCTAGTTGCAGTTTCATTGGAGAGGACCATTGTCACTTGGTGGGATCAAGATATTTGACATTAATAGTAGTTTCACAGAACATGACTTTATAATTGTGCACTTAGTAATTGTCTTACACTGAAATACACTGGATTTATATTTTGCTACATACATATAACTTTTTTGCATGCTCATATTGTAGGACCTCACATACGATGATGATAGTGTACGAGACGGCTTGGAGTACCAATATCGTGTTATTGCATTAAATGCTGCCGGGCCGAGTCCTCCCAGTCATGCATCCAAATCTGTTGCTGCCAGACCTCCATTTTGTAAGATTATGTTTGCTTGATTAACAGTTGAATAATCTTGACAATGACTTACAACAGCCTACATTAACATTATAAAATATTAATTACTTATGATATGTTTACTTACGTTCTGTTGTTGTAATGGAATAAGCGGCAAAAATTCATCTGTCAGGTAGAACTTGAATCTGGCACCTTCTATTCACAAGTTAGAAAGTCAAAAAATATTGCTTTATTCTTCGTTAAAAACACGTAATTATATTTAAAGTAACAAAGATGGGTGATTTGTCACCTGAGACATTTAAGGATTTATAATCGACTACATCCTTTTATGGCAACGAGCACATCCTAGCATGCTTTAACATTGATTACATAGGTAAAATTGTGTGTATCTACTAGCATACATATGATACTAAAATGCAGTTAATTGTGTAATTAATGTATTAGCCTGTGAAAAATATCGTTTGTTGTGTAATCAGTAACAATGACATTTATTTGTATGTAGCTCCACCAGAGAAATGTGGAACACCAAAGGTTGAAGATTTTGATCTTGATTACGTGGAATTAAGCTGGAGAGCTCCAGATGGCGATGGTGGATCTCCTATAACTGACTACATTATAGAGAAGAAAGACATCTACAGTTCCAAGTGGATGAAGTGCACTCGTACTGCTCCCGATGTATTTACTGTGAGTATTTGTTAGTCGGGTGGCACAGGTTGAGGAATTTTTTCATCAAATATATTAGTTTTTTTACTTATGATAATGATAGTAATAATCAGTTGTGTAAACTGAATACAGTGAAAAATGTGACGTACAGTCTACTTGTATTTTGCTAAACAGTCAAAAATGTGACTGATGTATTCTGACAGTGTTATACCTTAGTTTCCTTATCTGGAAGAAACTTGTATTCCGACAAGTAAGATGATTTTGTGATACATATTTGTTTAACTCTAGTCTCTCATGTCATGAAATTGTTGGCGTTTTCGTCCTTCTAATTAAAAGTGTTTAATGTGTGGGTATGAGATGAGACTAAGCAAAAGATAAAGACCTATAAAATCGAAAATTAGATTTTGTTGTTTCAAAACGGCTGTTTTGAAATTAAAATTTTCGTTATTTAAAAATTAACAAAACTAAATCTTTACAACAAAATAGTGTTATGTGAAATCAGTCATTCCAGGAAAAATATTTTGATTACATTTGGGATGTGTTTTATATTTGCATGGGGACATAAAAGTCAATAATAACACTATGTGAAAAGATTAAAACACCATCGACTTACAATTTAAGTCTTAACTAACTAAACTCTATGTAAATTTAATACTTTATTTTGCTATATATTAATTTTACCATCTGCAGGTAAAAGTTAAAGATGTAGAAGAGGGGCAAAATGTAGAATTCCGAGTGATCGCCGTTAACAAAGCCGGACCAGGTGAACCGAGTGATGCAACCAAATCTATACTGATAAAAGCTAAGCATTGTAAGTTCATTAATGCTGCCTTAATTTAAAAATACCACTCACTATTTGATCCTTAAACATTTTTACCTGTAACTTTTTACACAATATCCTTTTTATGGAATAATTGACTAAAACTGAATAAATGTTCTATTTCTTTTTGTGTTTCACAGTGCCACCAAAGATCAATCCAATTGGCATGGACGACAAGAAAGTTCGAGTAGGACAGAAGATTGAGTACGATGTCATGTTTAGTGGCGAGCCGCCACCTGCTGTCGTGTGGCAGGTTAATGGTGCCACTTTGACAAAATCTCACAAGGCTCAGATCAAAACCACAGAAAAGTCGACTCGTCTTTACATCCAGTCGGCCGCACGAAGCGACGAGGGACAGTATTTGTTAACTGTAGAGAATGAGAGCGGAACGGACTCGTGTACAGCCATGGTGAGGGTGGTTGGTAAGTTAATGCAGGTCGAAAGTTGCTATACTAGTTTGAGTTTTGAAAAGTTGTCTAAGTTTTATAATCATAATTGTATTTGTAAAAGTATATCTGGTTGAGTGATTCAAATTAAAAAAGAACTTTGTAGAAACAAATAGGTGAACAATTTGCTAAAAATATTACAAAAAAATAAATAAAATAACTTATGGTTAACACGCATGAAATTATAAATTCACTTAAATGCATCACTCACTAGAGCAAATCTTGTAACAGCTTTTCTGTCTTTGCTTCCATAATGCAAACTTACTGTTGTTATTGTTGTCATTGTAATGCTACAGTTATCGTATTCTTTGTTTCTTTAAACTCAATCTATCTATCTATATATATCTATTTATATAAATTTACTGTTATTTGTGAATTTGTGTGCGAATAAGTTAAATACCTGGGATTACCACTTTTAGTTGAAGTTAACTAAAAAACTTTAGTTTAGTTAAAACTTAATCGCTCTTAATTGCTTATAGATAAACCGTGCCCTCCGAAAGCTCCAATTACCGTCACTGATATAACAGAGTCATCATGCAGCTTACAATGGCAAGCATCTTCCGATGATGGAGGTCTCCCAATTACTCATTACACTGTAGAGAAACTTGACATTACAAGACGTAAGTGTATCAACATAAGTTGTTATGAAATCTGTTAAATTATTTAATCTGCTGCTGTTTAAAAATGCATTATACATTTTTATGTTGGAATATGCCACTTGCCGAAGTTTGGTGCTTGCCTGTCGTGTTACCAAAACTTATTAAACATAGTTTATATTTTTTCTGAAGAAGTTACATAACTTTTTCTAAACGTTAAGCCATTTGTAAGTTGAAAGTTGAGAAATCAACATATTACAGATGAATGAATTAAAGGAATGCACTTCATCTCGTTTCATGTAACTTTCTTAATTAACTTTAAAACGTTATTTGCAATACATTAACTTATTTTGAAAAGACATTTTGTGGACGAATTCTGACTGCCTACAAAAGAGTCTTAGACAACTGTCTTTGTCTGTTATTTTGGGAATGACCTAAAATGTGTTTTGAGTTTTTGCCTGGGAAATTTATTTTATGTGACGGCTATGTAGCCGTTATTGCTCGTATGTTTGAATCATGTCTGCAGGCATTCAACTGTGTATGTAACTTGCAAAAAAATTTTGCTTTTCTTTCTGATAAGAGAGAGTTGTTGATATACCTATTATTTATTTCACTCACTTTCGAGTTAAACGTATCTGCCTGTCTTAATAAGTTTATTTTTAGACACGTACAAAGGTTCTGGCGGTAGCATTTATATTTTAAACAAAATAATATACACACAAGGTTACCATCACATATTATGTAGATGTTTTTGCTTATCAAATTTTAAACTGGTATTTATTGCAAATAAATTACTAGATATAAAAAAAATGCAAAGCAAAGCTACCATCAGAAACTTTTTCTCTTTACTGTTACGATCTTCATTTATTTATATATAGACTAGTATTCGCTTGAAAATTTTGTTTATTTTGTCGTTTGACTTTATGCACTTTCTTCTTGTCTAACTAGCTGAATTAGGAGCAAGCGTGGACGTCAAACCAGGTAAACTGACTATTAAAATGCCCCTTCATCAAGTGTGTGCACCTATAATAGGCTAAAATTTTGCACCAATAACTTCTCATTACCAAGACTGTCTCACTCCAGCAATTACAGCATCTATTGAGTTTACAAGACTGGCTTATTGCATTTCCTTGTAATGTTATTCAAAATTTAAATTATTAAACAACTAGCTGGCAATTAAAACATTCAAAGAGATGTTTTAACTGTGATTAGACATAATAAGTGAATTTCGTTTTTGATACTAAAGAACAATCAGCCTCACAACAGCAGATTATTTAAATTTTAACAAGATGTTTTAACAGTGATTAGCCAGAAAAAATAAAACTTGTTACTTATATTAAAGAACAATCAGCTTCACGGCAAATTTGTTGGAGAAAGAGATGATACTGAAAATTGTGAACATACTGGGGCTTTGGCATCACCTCTTTCTACACTAACTTTGTTGTAAGGCTAATTGTTCTTTAATATAAATAATAAGTTTTATTTTTTCTGGCTAATCGCAGTTAAATCATCTTGTTAAAATTTAAACAATTTGTTAAGAACATGCAGTTATTACCTGAGAAATCAGTTATTAGCTATTTGTTTTCTTATACTCGTAGATGTTCAGTGCACATTATTCATGTTTACACATTATTTATTGGTAATTAAGTTCGTCTTGTAAACCCATTTGCATTTGCTGGAATGTGTAGCTGTTTACTGGACAGTTATTCGGTAGTGTTTTTAACCATACGTGTGTTATGGATAGTTTGACTGAATCTTGCCTAGCTTATTTGAGATTCTTTCAATGCGATCTTTCTCTGGATTTTTTAAACTTTTGAAAAACTTTTTAAAACCCTTTTTTAGCAATTACAGAATTAACAGTCTTCAAAAACTGCCTATTAATCAATGCATTCATGCATTGAGATGAAATAATTATATCTGTATTTTTGTATATCTTAAGTACACTCTAAATACTTCAAGAAAATTACATTTACATAAAAAATTGTAAATCATAGTACATGTTTTGTTATTTGTTGCTGGCATTTTTATAATTATTTTTTTGTGTTAACATCTTGCATGTTCCTGTTAGAGGTTTTTGTGTGTTTTGATGTTTTTCGTAACTTGTCTTAAATGACATATAAGAGGCAGGTTACATGTTTTACCTGTATTTAAAGTCAAAAGTTTTCAAGGTTTGGTTAGTCTTAGAAAAATAACTTTTTGCTTTGAGTTAAACAAAAATTATTGTGTGCCTTAATTATTCTGTGATCTAGAACAGTAAAACTTTTACTTATTTCTAGATTGGAAACAGAAAAAGTAGTTTCTGATTGTGTCCATACTCAGAACACTTTAACTGTGTCTAACTGGACCATAAATTGAGTTCTTTTTACCTTAGTTTTTTTTAATAGTTGTGCTGTGATTTTGAAATAATATTGACCATACTTAGAACATCTTATTTGATTGATACATCATAAAAAATAGTATATTCTACTAAAAGTGACTCTTCTTAATTAACCTGTACTTGTTTATATTTAGTAACATTGGTGAGTCATTTCATTTTTTTGACATGAACTTCTTCGGGTCTTTTGAATAATTTTATATCGTTACACAGTTTTGTAATTTTATTTCTTTCTGCTAATGAATTCCAACTTTTATTTCATCTAATTGGTTGACTGATAAAATTCAATACCTAATATTGAATTTTTCTAATTTTGTAATTTTGTTTACTATATATAAAGCAAGTATATAGGTACTGTTTCCACAAAGTAATTTTCTGATGCTACTTTGAGATTCTTTACGTTAATACAGGTACCTGGCAGTTAGTAGAAGATACCACATCATTGATGATTGCTGTTACTGGTCTGCAGGCTAAACGTGAATATCACTTCCGTGTTAAAGCAGTGAATAAGATAGGCGAATCTGAGCCGCTACAGACTAAACAGTCCATTATTGCCAAAAATCCATTTGGTGAGTTGGAATTTTTGCTTATCTTATGCCATTTCTGATGTAACCACACATTGCATTTGATATTAATATTGTTGGTCCCAACTATTTCAGTTGCTTGCTATGTCATTTAAGAACTGTGTTGTATATCTACATAAGAATCAGCCCTAAATCATGTGGCATGTGATACTAACAGTTCTAAAAATACCAGTGATTTTCATAGAAACAGCTACAGACTCAGATTAGTTAGCACAAGACATTTTTCAGAAATTTGAGTTTTTAAACCAGATTCATTGGTTATTCAAGTTGCTGGAGTTATACAAAAGAGTAAAATGACATGCTATATAATCTTTACTTGTAGAAATGATGTAGAGAGTGATATTTCCCTGCATGGCAGTGAACACTGTAAACATTAAAATCTTAATTAATCAGCCCATGAAACCAAATGGTTTTTTATTATCTTCTAGAGCCACCTGGACCTCCAGGTACACCCGATATCATGGACTGGGATAAAGATCGTGTTGATTTGAACTGGACACCACCTCAAAGAGACGGAGGAGCTCCCATTACCGGCTACATCGTTTACAAGAAGGACAAATACAGCTTTGACTTCAATAAAGCATTTGAGTTACCTGCTGGACAGCTGAAAGCCACCGTACCAAACCTCACTGAGAACACGGAATATCAGTTCAGGATAGTCGCTATGAATAAAGCTGGACCAGGACAGCCGAGCGATGCTTCAAGAACTATTATAGCCAAACCGAGATTCGGTAACTATTGTTTTTTTAGATGTTAATGTGTGAAGGCATTAAGGAAGAATTTATACTCAGTGCTTCAAAAGTTGTTCACTATTTTTAAGAGAAATGATTAAAATAGCAATAAGAAGAGGAACCGGATGACAGCTTGATAGCCGAGTCTGTGTTCTTGATAATTTTGTTGAAGTGCAAACTTTTTTATTCTTAACTCTTTGCTTTGCTATGACATGGTTCAATTATTTACAACTTTGTCTTGTTTTTCTTTAGTCCCACCCAAGGTTGATACTCTTGCTTTGCGAGACATGCGCGTTCGAGTTGGTCAGCCAATCAACATTAATGTAAGAATCAGCGGTGAGCCCGTGCCGGTGGTAACATGGACGATCGATGGAAAGACGCTGTCCTCATCCAACAGAACAAATATTGAAAACACAGACAAAGTAAGCAAGGTGGAAACGAGGAAAAGTGTGCGATCAGATAGTGGAAAATACGTGATTACTCTAAAGAATGATACTGGTAAAGACTCGGCTGGACTTACCGTCACTGTGGTTGGTGAGTAGGACATTTATATTTATTATTGTTAAATAATAAGTGATATAACAATAATTTGAGTGATATTAGTGAAAAAGCTATCATTAAAGTTTTAAAAAGACATGCATTTACAATAAATAATTAGTAGTGAGTGATAATACAAGTTATTTTGGGTCATCGTCTAGGTGTTGCTACTTTCTAAAATGTGGCACATCTCACCTGTTGGCACCATGCATTCCTACTGCCCAAGATACATTATCCCTGAAATCTAGAGTTGTATTTACTAAATCATTTTGCAGTATATCTATATACTTCAGTACCTCCTCTCAGCTTTTTTGACATTTCAAGACTTTTACCTAATGCTATAGGAAGAGCAGACGCTTGGGGTTGTCTTAGTGCATGTCCAATTCAATGCAGTCTTCTTACTTGGATTTGTTTCCAAGGGTTCTTCTTGACCACATCATGCTGATCCTACCTGGATATTCTGTCAGGCCATTTAATACCTAACAATTTTCTATAGAGACATTTTTCTATTTTCTATAGAGACAACGTCAATTTCTTTATGCTGTTTAACTTTTATTGTCCATAGCTCAGCATTGTACAAGAACACAGGTTCAACTAAAGTTGAAAAGATACGTGTAAATTATTTTGAGGCAGGTATTATGAAACCTTAATAAAATGTCTGGTAATTTTACATTATAATTATTGTTTTGTACAGTCTTTGCCTGCTGTTATTTACTAAAAAAATGATATTTGATCAATTTATATTATTATACTTACGTTTAGAGAAAATTCATTGATTATGTCTTTTCTATACAGATGTACCATCTCCTCCACAAGGTCCCTTAGTGATCAGCGATGTCACTAAAGAGAGCTGTGTACTCACTTGGAAGGAGCCATTGGATAATGGAGGTGCTGACATTAAGCACTATAACGTAAGTCGTATGGATACTAGGCGGAGTACGTGGATCGATGCTGGCCATACGTCTGACCTCAGCATGAAAGTGACCAAATTAGAAGCAAATAAAACCTACAACTTTAAAGTGCAAGCCGTCAACAGCGAGGGAGAGTCACAGCCACTTGAAAGCGAAAAACCGACTGTGGCAAAGAATCCGTACGGTGAGTTGCTAACAGGAAATGTCACGTAGCATCAAATGCTTATTATTGTGCTGAAATAATGAATAATAGCGAATAGTTAAAACTATTTATGTAATTAAAAGTTTAAATTTCATAACGTGAGCTGAAGAAACGTTTTTTACATGACACTAATTGATTTAGAAGGAGTTCCTTTTCATATTACAAGGAATTGTTTAACGATGTGGATGGTAAATTATTCGTTTAGATGAGCCTGGAGCACCTGGTGCTCCGGTAGCCGAGGATTGGGATATTTCCCACGTGGATCTCACTTGGACCGCACCAGAATCAGATGGCGGTGCCCCCATTGAGCATTACATTATTGAACGCAAGGAGAAGTTTACAAATAACTGGGTGCAAGCAGCAGATACCATTGACAATAAAAAAGAATTCACAGTGAGATCTCTAAGAGAAGGAACAGAGTATGAGTTCAGAGTGATTGCTGTAAATAAAGCTGGAAAGGGACCACCCAGCGATGCTTCAAGACCTGTTACAGCCAAACCTCGTTTTAGTAAGACTGTTTCTGAAATGTTTTTTGCATTTGTTTGCCCGTTTTTCACAAATTCTTCACAAATAAGGTGTTATGTTATTGTCAGTTGTAGCTTATATTACTGTATTATCTTCGATATAACTACTTTAAATTTATAAAGCTGGTTTGAATAGGCAATTTATAGTATTTCTATTGACAAAGCAAAAAATGAAGCTTTCTGAAGAGTTTTAAACAAGTAATCATTTTTCTCAATATGTATTAATTAATATTTAATTTTCTTTTTAAAGTACAAAGCTTTTTAAATCAAATCAAGCATTTTTAGAACTAAAGTTTGTAAACTGGACTGTAAATCTTTGTTTTTCGGTTTTTAGTTGAGCCAAAGATAAACAGGATAAATCTCAGAGATGTAAAAGTCAAAGTTGGTCAAACTTACAACATCGAAGTTCCATTTGTTGGCGAACCGCAACCCGAGGTCTCTTGGTCTGTGGACGGCAAACCTTTCACTGCAAAGAATATTGACATTCGTAAAATGCACGACCGAACAATACTGTACAATAAGAAATCAGCAAGATGTGATTCGGGTGTGTATGCGATTACCGTATCAAATGAAAAGGGAAAGGATACTGCTACCTGTTGTGTAGCTGTAACAGGTGAGTAACTAATGAATGTCGTTTTTAAAAAGCTTTTTATATGGCAGGCATGTGGCTTCTTGCTGTGAGTCTCCGCCTTGGCGCTGAGATTTACTGTTGCGTTTATAAAAGAAACAGTTAAAGGATTTATGAATTTGCATTACTTTTTACTTTTAAGCTTTTTAACTTGGAAAAAAATCACAGAAAAGCCTTCCAGGTTTAAAGTGATGCTTAAATTTTGGCTAAATTATTTTTTTTGTAATTTGCATTGTGGTTATATTGTCCATTTAGGTTATTAACTAAGTACTTTTTATTTTGCAGTATTTTTAGCAGCATTTTTTTAGGAAAACGAAGTTACAGAATTGGTGCATTTTCTACTACAGTAAATCCTCGCTTAACGACTTCCCATTTATTGGCGTTTCGTTTTAATGGCGCTGAACATTTGACACCTTTTTTCACTTAACGACACACTGTTGCGTTTTAACGTCGATTTTTTTATTTTGCTCTAAGTAAATTTTTATTTTATTGACAACTTTTTTACTTAATTTGATGCATTAAAACAGTACATGTTGCATCACTCTGTTGCAAAAATGCTCTAGTAACCTAAACAGTGCAATTATTATATAAGAAAAGTATACGTTTTTCCTTCCTGACTGACCACTAAATGCTAGCCGTTTGGCATTTGTATCAATCGAGATCTGGCTGGAAACTTTATGCAAGGAATTTTGCCTGCAGCCTGTAATAACCAGACAAGATAAAATTCCCAAGGTCACCCAGCATTGCCCAGCGCTTGGCTTTGACACTGCTGCAGTGACGGCAGTGTTTATTGTTTAACTACTGCCTGCACTTAAATGTTAATGAAAGACAAACTGCTAGCTAGATTAGTAAGAAATATAGGTGGTTTCAAGCAAACAGAAGGAAATTAATCAGTGGAAACATGAGTAAAACTCATAAAATCTTTAATTTATATGATTTAAGCAGCATTGATATTTACCTCTGTGGAATGTATCTGAGCTGTTTTACATTTCTTTCTAGAGAACTCTTGGCTTTGTTTAACGACATTTCGCTCTACATTGCATTTTGCTACAACGCATTAGCGTCGTTAAACGAGAACTTACTGTACACCAATGATTTAATTGTTAATGTGTTTATTGGCCCACAGACGAAAATATTTTCCAAAAAAGTTCTTTTTTTGCTCTTTGGCTACCTGGCTGATATACAGCAAAGTGAAATTCCTATCTGAACTATATAATAATGCCTTTGTGTGTTAGTGGTCTTCGTATCTTGCAGATATTCCTGGCCCGCCTGCTGGCCCACTTAAGATTACCGATGTGACAAAAGAGAGTTGCATGTTGTCATGGGAACCACCAGCAGATGATGGTGGCTCTGAAGTAGTGTGAGTGATTTTGTTTACTTCTTCTGTTACTCCCTTACGACTTAACCTTATAAACATTATCTTTTTCGTCCGGAAGCCAGTCTCATTTTCATTGTTTTCGTGTTAAGCTTTTAGCCAGTTTTTATATTGTGTCATGATAAAAAAGTAACTTCGTATTTTAAATTTTTAAGATAAAACGGAGTCTATGTTATTCTAAATAACATATTCATGAAATTGATTCCATGGAAACACTAAAAGGGATAGTAAGCGTAATATCCAGGCATATGGGCAGAAAAATTCAATAAGCGATCAACCCAATGATTCGCATTCTGGATCAGTTTTATTTTTTTATGGTATCTTGAAAATTATTATTTAAGTTAATGCGAAATACTGTATGTGAAATATCATAATTATAGTGCTTACTTTCGTAGATGTTAAAACATTTCTTCTGTTGCTTCAGCTCTTATGTGGTTGAAAAGAAAACAGCAGATAAGACCTTCTGGATAGCAGCTAACAGTTTTGTTGAAAGTACCAGTTTTACTGTGACAAAGCTAACAGAAGGCAAAGAATATGATTTCAGGGTTAAGGCAGAGAACCAGAACGGAGTGTCTGCTCCTCTTACTTCAGACAAGCCTGTCTTAGCGAAAAATCCTTACAGTGAGTACTTATTACTAATTTAAGATAAAATTGTTTTGTATCCCTTGTGTATTAGGGATGTATGGTTATGCTACTTGAGCATTTTGCCCACCCTACACTTTATTTATATGATGGGGATGATTTAGCTCAAGCGCGACAAACATTTTTTGTATAATTCGGAATCCTGCAAACCAAAATGTAGCATTCAGTGGTAGACTGAAACTTAAACAATTAGCAATGCTATGCCTCTGAGATGAGTCACTGGACCAGCAGAGGCACTCCCAGCCAAATTTTAATGTGAACTGTCTCTTGCAAAGTAAACAGTCAAAATCAGCATAGCAAGTCAAACTGTCCAGAGCAAGAGTCGAAGCTGTTGAGTCTTCCTTTAACATAATCAGTCATTAGTAAACAACTCTTTAATTAATAAATCAAATCACTGTGCAATGCATATTATGTCAATCAACAGTCATTGTACTTTTAATCAATTAACTAATTATTATGCAAATTGTCGCATTTGCAATTTTGTCTTTATTTAGATGAACCAAGAGCACCTGGCAAACCTGATGTTACAGAACAAGACAGAGATCATATTAACATAATGTGGCACATCCCAGATGATGATGGTGGAAGTCCAATTATTGGATATAATGTAGAAAGAAAAGATAAAAGTAGTAAACTGTGGATTAAGCTCAATGAACAGTATTTAGTGAAGGTGAGCTATGGCAAAATATGCAGCTGCAGCATTAAAAAACTTCTTGTTATGTCTTGTTTGTAATAATAACTGTAAAATTCTAATGATAAATGCAGCATTTGACACATCAGTAGTAACCAATATTTATCAATATTCGTGCTACTAAAGAAATTTATTTAGACCATGTTTCTGGTATATAATTTCTAATGATCTTTTAATTTTTACCTTTGAAAACTGTACTGGTGATATATCATAAAATGATTTGGGTACTTTTTAATTTCCTGGTATATAAGCATATGTATATCAATGGACACTGTATGTATATGTGCGATGTTTATACAGTAGTCGCCGCTTAATAGATTCACGGTTAATAGACTCAATCGCTTAATTGACTCAAAAATGCCTGGAACAAGCTGCTTCTATTCAAATATACACAAAAACTATCGGTAAATGACTCAAATAACTTCGCTTAATTGATTCAATATTTTTCCTTCACGATCTTAAAATAGGACATTTGTATATGCCCAAACACCCTTTCCTACTTTTATGTCATCTTTACTTCCCTTTTGTGCACTATTATATGCAGGAACAATCATGTTAAGTACCGTTTTGTTTGCAAACAACTACGTTTATCATGCGCTAATACGCTAGCGTAGCGATTTTGCTTTGAATCTGTTACCCGCTCGCCCACTGCAATTAACCTCGTTACCCAAAGAATTTTTGGAAGCTAAACTTGCCTAGCGGTTTCTGTTTGATGCTCTCGTTTGAAATCCTGCTTTCAGGCTTAATGAGTTAACAGTCAAAGATGCAGGTACAGTATAATCAGCCGATATTCCTTGTGACTTACAAGAGTAAACATCGTACAGCAAATAAGAGCAATGTAAGTGAGCAGACGATTCAGAACTGTTTTAGTCACGCACAGCAACAGATTTTCAACATTTTTATAATTATGAGAACTTTGTAGGCCAACTTCTTTGCAAGAAAATAAAGCAGCCAAGTTTGAAGGAATTTTTGTAATTTTTGCAAATAAACATGCTTGTGTGATTTAGAAAAGTATACTTTTTAATTTATTGTTAATTCACTTTTAAAATATTTTTTGTAATTTTTAACTGCACAAAAGAATTTAGGCGTTACTTTGTTTCTAAAATTGATTAAAAGCCTTTGCAGTGCATAGTAACCTGATGACTCATACTTCTATACCAGTAATACTACACCCATCAGTTAATAGGTTCAGTCGGTTAATTGGGTCAAAACACCTCGGTCCTAAAGTGAGTCTATTAAGCGGCGTCTACTGTATATATGTACAGATATTATTCAATTTACTAGCTTTGTCGAATGCCAGCTATTAATGTTAATAATATGTAATTAGAAACAACCCTCCAGGTGACAATATGTTCTTTTGTTACTGTTACTTTCATATGTACATTGTGTTGTGTAATAATGTAGTACTAATATACAACCTATTATACAAAGTTTTTGGAGTTAAATAATTGTACTATACTATTTGCTATTGGTATTGTCTTCTGCCTGAAGAAATCATACAGCTGAGATGAATATCTAATCAACATTAACATTTTTGTTTTGGCCAGTTTTTTTTTTGGTACTGACCTTAATATACTCTTGGTGTACTGAATTATGAACATAGCATCAGAGTAACACTTAATGAAACTTTGCACAAATTTATAGTTTCCAGTAAGTGTTACCTGTGTGCTATTGTCACAATTCAGTGTAAAGTTAATGCAACATTTAATAAGCAGCGAATTGTGAAACAATACTGGATCATTAAGCATACTTTTATTGACGGATTCGTGGATGTTTTTAGCTTTTCTTCTTTCTTACAAAAACAAATATTTCGAAACCCATTACGGATTCCTTCATTAGTGTTTATGTCAACAACATGTTTGTTTTTGTAAGAAAGAGCAAAAGATAAAAATGTCCATGAATCGTCTATGATTTTTGGATTGATATTTTCAATAATGGACGCCAAATCCTTTAAACATACTTTTAAAATATCAACTCTTTTCTCTTTTTATTAGGAGCCACAGTTTTCTGATGATGCAGTCATAGATGGGCACGAATACGAGTACAGGGTTTATGCAATAAATGCTGCTGGTGCTAGTCCAGCCAGCCATCCTAGCCGACCTACAATTGCCAAGCCACCGTATGATCCACCAGGTAGACCCACACAACCAAACATTATTGATTTTGATGAGGATCGGGTGGATCTGTCCTGGAAGGCACCGGAAACTGATGGTGGTTCTCCAATCACTGTTTATGTCGTGGAAAAACAGAATAAATTTTCACCACAGTGGACAAAATCTACTACTGTTACTGTACCCCAAACGAAGGTAGGTGTGCTAACTGTTTGAGTAATATTGCTATAAATGAGCTGATTTTTTTGCTTGTGATATATGGCGTTATAGTGATTATTATATAAGAAACTTTATATTCTCATTATTACAGGCTACAGTAAAGGATGTCGAAGTTGGACAAGAATACAAATTCAGAATAATAGCTGCTAATAAAGCAGGTCCTGGTGAACCCAGTCAGCCATCTGAGAATGTGCTCATTAAACCTAAACACGGTAAGATGTTTACTATGTCATAACTTCTTTCAGTGCCTATTCTTGTCATATAACTCCTTGACTATGCTTTGTGGTATTTTATAATAATACAGACTTATCTTTTTTTAAACTAGTTATTAAATCATAACTGTTTGATCCTTATGTTTCAAAGATATTCTAATTAATTCAAAGATTTTAGCCTAAACATTGAATCTGTATGTAATTTTTAATTAATTTGGAATGTTAATAAGACTTATTCTTTTTTAGTTCCTGCCAAAATTCGAGGAATGGCAATGGACGATCTGAGATTAACTGTTGGACAAACTATACAGTTCAATGTTCCGTTTTCTGGTGAGCCGCCGCCAGAAGCCATGTGGGCTTTGGATGGTAAAACAATCTTTGCTGGTCGAAATACAACCATCTCAACAAATGATACTGGTAGTCAGCTGATTATTAAAGACTGTCAGAGAGTGGATGCAGGCACTTACATGATTACTGTGAAAAATGACACTGGCACTGAAACGTGTTCAGCAAATGTCACTGTTATCTGTAAGTATGGTGAATGTTACTCTTTTCAAAGACAAATATGTATTATAGAAATATCAGGTATCTAGGAGTCAATTTATAAATCAATAGTCATAAAAGACTGACTTCACCTCTGACATATTCTCAAGTCCCGTAGTCGTCTTATAATTTTGCTGTTTACTTTATTCAGCCAAACCATCTCCCTGTCGTGCACCGCTGCAAGTCTATGACATCACAGAAGATAGCTGCACACTTTCGTGGAAAACCCCAGAAGATGACGGAGGCACTAAGATCACACATTACATTGCGGAAATGAAGGACATACAGCGTGCTCAATGGCAGACCGTAGATCAAACAAGCGAACACACGGTTGCTGTAACGAAACTGCAGCCAAAGCACGAGTATCACTTTAGAGTGAAAGCTGTTAATAAAGTGGGACAATCTGAACCATTAACAACTAAAGAGAGCATCATTGCTAAAAATCCATATGGTAATTTAATACAAACGAATCTCTAACTATACCGAATAACTAATTATTAGGCTTCTGTGTTTGTGGGTTGTTCATGAATTTCACTGGTAACAGACAACGTTTATTAAAATCATAGAAATATGCAATTATTTAAAAAACATAGATTTTGCCTGTTCTGCTGATATTTCCATTAAACATATTTTTTGACACCAACTTCTGTATGTATTCAAAAATGTTTCATTAGCCAGTTACTATATTGAATAAGAATCCTTTTGACTGCAAACTGTTTGAATAGATTTTAATGTTGTTGAAGATGTATATTTGTAACTTTTTGTGATTGTCAGTTTTCAGTTAGTATTGGCCTTGTTTCTAAACAAATTTAAGTCAGCTTTGTGATCTTTCTCAACAATATGACTGAAAATTGCTAAATCTGAAATACAATTAGCTTCTATATGTAGTTACCGGAGTGTTCTCCATAATGTAAATTAACTTCAAATTTTTGTATCATTATTTGCTTTTTTATATCAATCACTTTCACTTTCTTGTAAATGAAGAAAGAGGTGTGTTTTATTGTAGATGCTCCTGGTCCACCTTTACTCCCAGAATTTGAAGACTGGGATCGGGATCATGTGGAGATCATGTGGCAGCCACCAATGCGTGATGGGGGAGCTCCAATCACAGGTTACATCATCGAGAAGAAGGATAAATTCAGCATGTCATGGGTTAAAGCCTTAGAAATCCCAGCAGGACAACTCAAAGCAACTGTATCAGAACTTCGTGAAGGAATGGAGTACTTGTTTAGAGTTCTTGCTGTTAACAAAGCTGGTCCTGGTGAACCAAGTGAACCTACTCGTCCCATAATTGCAAAGCCTCGCTACGGTAAGATGGCTTCTTTTCCCAAATAGTAGCATCCGAAACATTTATTTAGGTTGTTATAATGTGTGACATCTATTAGTTTTTACAAATCAATTATTCTTGACTTCATTTAGCTAAATTTGTTAATTACCAAATTAGAGCAGTTCTCTAATTACATGATTAGAGTGTAGTTTGTTTTGTTTAATTGTTTCTGAACATTAAATATTCTGATTTTAGTTCCTCCAAGAATAGACAAAATTGGTTTGCGAGACTTGCGCGTTCGCGTCGGGCAGCCGTTCTGTCTCAATGGTCGTGTCAGCGGCGAGCCAACTCCGGAAGTAACCTGGACGGTAAATGGCAAGATGCCTCCTGACAGACTACTGGTGGATATTACCGATGCCACGGCTAAGATAGAGACTAGGAAGTCTCAGCGAGGCGATAGCGGTATTTATGCACTCACAGCAAAGAACAGTTCTGGTACAGAGCAGGCATTAGCTACTGTAACTGTCGTCGGTGAGTGTTAACTGCTGTAGTTTCGCATAGTACAAGTTTGTTAATTATGTTTTAACCGTAATGCAAAATGTTGCATAAATTTACATTTATTGGAGCATTATACAGATATAATAGATTTAACTGTTGAAGTGATTTTCTTTTTTTGCAAAATAATTTGAACCAGACTCAGTAGGTCATAATCCAGTTTCGCGTGTCATGTTTTTTATTTAGTATTATGCTAATTTTCAGTAGTGCTATAAAAATTTGAAGAATGGCGACGAGTCGGCTTTTTGCAACTGTCTTATGTTAAACTTACTATAGTGAAGCTACAGTGTTGGTTAGAAGAGAGATGATTTTATATTTACTAACACTGTAAAAAATTACTGTAAAATTATATAAGGTAGTTAGAGAAGCTTATGGCTCATTTTTAAAACAAGGACTTTATAATCTGGTTTCACTCAATTTCAGACAAACCAAGCTGCCCCGAAGGACCACTGTCTGTTTCCGATGTTACTAAAATCAGTTGCGTATTGACTTGGAAAAAACTGGGCGATGATGGTGGATCTCCTATAACATACTACCTTGTAGAGAAGCAACTAGTGACAAGAAGTACTTGGGTTGAGGCTGTCAAATCGCCAGAACTTTCGTGTACTGTATTGAAATTAGACGCAAACAAAGAATACCACTTTAGAGTGAGAGCAGTCAATTCTGAAGGAGAATCTGAACCACTACAAACAGACAAAACAACGATAGCTAAGAATCCGTTTGGTAAGTGTCATGTGACTAATACAAATTAGTTATGATACAAGATACCTTAGTTTTATAATGAGGGGCAAATTTTAACATTTAGACTTATAAAATGCAAATTTATTTCTGTGTACAGATGAATCTCTCTGTTCTGCATCTAGGTAAAGGGTATTTCAGATAGTGGCATGTACTATACCTATGAGTATGGGTATCTGGCAATAGAGTGTGGATTATATTATTAAGAGTTTGAATTAATAAGAACAACTTTTTGGGAAAATTCTTGCAAAAAGTTGTGCTTATCAATTGAAAATCCTAATAATATAATCCACACCCTATTGCCAGATGCTCATACTCATAGGTATAGTACTCGCTATCATCTGAAATACCCTTACCTAGATCCAGAACAGAGAGATTCAAGAACAATTTTATCTCATACGGTTTTCATTAATTTCCAGTCATAAGTTTAGACTCATTTTAATTTATTTCGTTCATGTATATTGTAACATTGTAATAGTGCTTGCCACTGTATGTTCTACTTTGTTTATTCTTTTAATTTTTTTTATATTTTATAATTTTATGCTGTGCTGTAATTCAATTTTTTGATTGTAATGATGATTATATAAACTTATTATAAAATGCATAATTTATAGTTAATATATGTTTGCTGCAGCAGTTGGATTATTATAAAATGTTTGCAAACCATTACTCGTGTGTTTCGTACTTTTAAACTAAATATGTTATCAATTTTACTGATGTTTAAAAGATGTACTGCATTTTGTTACATGAATTATAATTTGTCCTTTAGATCCTCCGGAAGCTCCAACCGCACCTGACTTCGAGAACTGGGATAAAGATTTTGTAGACTTAGTGTGGACACGACCACGGTTTGATGGTGGCGCACCTATCACTTCATACAAAATGGAATACAAAGACAAACATAGTCACATGTGGGTTGCTGCCGGAGAGACTATAGATGATAGGACTACTGGACACGTTAGAGGGCTCGTGGAAGGCCAGACGTATCAGTTCCGTATTATTGCCATCAACAAAGCTGGACCAGGGGAGCCCAGTGAACCTTCAAAACCAATTGTAGCCAAGTCAAGATTTGGTAATTTTGCTGCTTTTACTTTTTGGTTTCTCTCATCTTGAAATTTAAAATTTATGCTATTTATTTCACAGTCATTACTAAAATCATTACGCATTTTTCAGTGGCTCCAAAACTTGTTCGTCATGCATTAAGAGACGTTAAGTGCAAAGTCGGACAGAGTTTCAAGTTCGAAGTTCCATTCGTTGGAGAACCGATGCCCTCTGTAGTTTGGACAGCAAATGACAATGTTTTAGTGAATAGACCTGGACTTGAGATTGAGAACAGCGAAGAGCTGACATGTTTCAGCAACTTTCAACCAACTCGTGCTGATTCTGGCACGTACAAGCTGACTATTAGCAATAGCTCTGGCAAAGACTCTGCTTCCTGCAATGTCGTGATAACAGGTAAACTTTATTTAAATTATTCATGTTATAACACACTAACATTATAAGATGACTATTATACACTATAATGTAACCTTAAAATTGTATGAATAGTGTCTTGTTTTTATGTAAGTTATCAGTGAGTGAGTGTTGTTTTTTGTTCCAGATAAACCTGGACCACCAGAGGGCCCACTCGTAGTCAGTGATGTTACTAAAGAAAGTTGTGTCTTGTCGTGGAAATCACCAGTGGATGATGGTGGAAGCGAGATAGTGTAAGTAAGCTTATTGTTGTTGTTGTTGTCGCTGTCTTCGTCCCCATCGTTGTCTGGGTTTGTTTGCTTCTAGGTTAATTTATGATGCTGAAACGCCATCCTTTAAAGAGCAAAAAAGGTCTACTAAGACTACTACGTCTGGATCATCTCGATATTTTATAGACTTTGTAGCGTGTTTTAATTCAGAACAGCCAAATAAATGAATAATTAAATAGCAACTTTAGCCTAACTTTTATTTTTAATGTTTGTGTTACTAATTACATTCGGCCATTAAGTATTGACATGTTAAACTGTTTTACGTTTTTATTGTTTACATTTAGTGCATACATAGTGGAGCGACGTCTCTTGGGTAAAGAACACTGGGCAACTGTCAGCAATTTTGTTCAGGGAACCACATTTGCTGTAACGAAGCTGTCCGAGAACTCCGAATATGAGTTCCGCGTCGCTGCTGAAAATGCTAACGGCATTTCAAAACCACTACTGTGCGAAGAGCCTGTCAAAGCTAAGAATCCCTATGGTACTAATCACATCTAAACTGTAAATCGTGTATAATAATAACAGTATATATTTTTCGTTTTCTTGCAATAATTTCTACACTCTTGTTACATTTAAAAGTCATAGTAACACAACATTTGATCACTTCAGATGAACCGCGTGCTCCAGGTAGGCCGGAAATCATGGAACAGGATAGGGATTTCATCGCGTTCAGATGGGATGCACCGGATGATGATGGTGGAAGTCCGATAACAGGCTACTTTGTGGAGAGAAAAGAAACTAGAAGCGTACGTTGGACACCAACTTCACGAAGTTCTATTAAGGTACGTTATGACAATATGTTATTTGTACGTAGAAACCTGAAGAGAAGCATTCCGTAGGATGTGTGTCATAGGTCAAATTTTATTTATGGAAGTTTTTTGGTAATGTTTTTACGAGTAACTTTTGTAAGACTAACTATTGTGTAACAACTTTCATGAAAATGCATGAATTTAATTACTAATTGTCATGGAAGCAATGCTTTTGCATTCATCCACCAATGCTAACTTATACTTGTCAATACAAGCACTCCGTGTCATCATTAGGTACTATAATTATATTGTTATCCGTAACTTGAAACTGTGTCTGTTTAAAAAATCTGTATTATTTTAGAAATTTGAGTACTTTTAGTAATTATTTTCTTCATTCAGCTACTTATATACTTGTAACTCCTGGAATTGAACAATTGATAATTTGCAAGCTTTTCATTTCAAGAATCAAAATATACTAAAATACATGTAATGAACTTGAAGTTCATTGTGTTTATTCTGGGCATTCTCATGTCAGTTTTGGTCATCTCACAAACATTTGCATTTTGTTCTAGACACTGGCTTGGAGAATGTTATTTGTGACTAACTTGCATGCCATTATTTGACAAACCCACCTTCATGTTTCTACAATATTAGAAGTTAAAAGTTATTTCGCACATACACAAGTTAAACACAAAAAGTCCAAAAGGAGGTGGGTAAGAAAACTTTTCGCTCTCCGTTTGATACAGGTAAAACTAGTTTACATCTTAAATAACGTGTAGTACATCTAAATATATTACTACAGTATGTACTTCAATTCTGTGATTTTTATCTATTTTTTCTTAACTTTTGCCATTTTTTCTTGTTTGAACTTTTCACTAATTTAGTAACTTAGTAAGGTAGGAACAATTCTGTATGACGGAAAATACACCTAAATACATTAAGCAGTTGTTAAAATTAAAAATTAACAGTGAAGTTAAGATTTTGTAAGAATCGTTATAACAAGCATTGTCAATGCACAAAAATCTTTGGCTTTTTAAATTAATTATTATTCCAGTAGAACATTAAGAATTTATATCACATTCCACTGATTTGGAACTTCATACTAAACTAATATTTAGGATATCAGCTTCTTATTATTGTTCTTGCTAGTATGAAAACTCCTTGTCTAGTAATATAATGTAGCTTCATGTGAATAACTTTGTTAGCTTGTCTCAGGCAGTGAAGCTTTGATTTACAGTGAAATGTTCAATGGCTGTTCTGTGTCAAGAACCGCTTGCACGATTTATTTATTTAGTTTACGATTTTGTTTATACCAAAAATGGAGTTCAGTTATTTAATGATTTTGGAAAAAAATTTAAAAATTATTTAGGATTGTTTAGGCTGTCATTGATGTTCAATATTAAAGTTTAATTATAAAGTTTTTTCTTAAAATATATCAAGTGTGCAGTTAAAAGAGCTCAGGAATCTCACATGACTGATACCATCACAGTGTGTAATTGTTATGTAAAATATTTAACATACTTAACTTGTGTGACCTAATTGAAATAATGATTATAATACCGAGATTAGAATATATACTGAACCACTTGTGCACGTGCCAATTACCTGGGACACCTAGTGTCCTGCCAGAAAGTTACGACTACAAAAAAGGTGACACTTAAGAATACGCCGAAAAGATTTTCTTCTGCCATTTTTAACACCTTTTTTGTAATCATGCTTTTCATTCAAACATAGCATTGATTAATTAACTGTTTTGAATTTTTACCTTTATGCTTGTTTCCCTCTTGCCTGACCTCATGTAGGACGAGATTCTACCAACCGTCTCTAGTACGCCACCTACCGTAAGCAATTGGACCAGACTAGGCACTTCACAGGTAGTGTGCTGTATAAAATTTTCTTACGTCAATGATTACTGGTGGTTAATATTGTGTCTACTTTGCAGTGGTTTTCACTTAAAACAGAAAAATTTCCTAACCGAAAAATTGATCAAATGCATGCTTGGTTTGTTTAGCGGAAAAATACTTATTGGTTAATGTAAGCAATATGTGCAGTAGTAGGGTTGAACGAACAGTGAATCTGTTTTTGCTTTTTTTAACATCTTCATGTTAAAGAATTTGTTAAACATTTTGGAGAACGTGTTAAAGCAGAAGTTTGCCTGTTAATGCAGCAAATAGTAGCAAGATAAGCAATAACAAAAGTGAGTAATTACACATGACACAGTAATTGTAGTGATGTTATAAGCAACATACTTTAATGCCTAGTTTAATGTAGATTTGTTGATGCTTATTTTCAACACCTTCATTATATAAACTTGTAAATTTTATTTTTTAACAGCTAAAGATTTCAGAAACATGCCAAAAACGAACTTCTATAATTATAATTGCTTTTTACACATTAGCATTTCACTTAAGCTATGTAAAATTGCTGACTATTAATGTACATTGGCTCATATTATTCAGAATACATTTTAATAACATTGATTCTTAATTATGTAGGAATTACGGTATACCGACAATGCTGTTAAGGAAGGCTTAGAATACGAATATCGTGTGATTGCCATCAATGCAGCTGGACCTAGTCCGCCAAGTTATCCTTGTAGACCTGTTCTAGCTAAACCTCCATATGGTAAGTTATAATGTGAAATTTCAACATTGCTATTAACACATTCCAAAAGACCCTTCCAAAAGTGATTTATTTTAACTTTGTAGTCAAGTTATCATATGGCCACTGCTGTTATGCTGAATAAAAAACAATTTTGTCAGCTTTGTAAACTTCTAAAACTCTATACTCTGTTTACATGTATCATTAATTTTCATATGATGCTATTTGACTATTGTACCTTTCCTGTAGACCCGCCAGAAAAGCCAGGAAGTCCTACAATTACTGACTGGGATGAGGACTTTGTGAATCTGTCTTGGACCGCACCAACTGGTGATGGCGGCTCTCCTGTCACTGATTACTTGATTGAGAAACGAACGCCGTTTGCACGAAATTGGAGTAAGACGGTGAAAGTTCCAGCGGACGTAACTGAAGCTAGAGTGACTGATGTTGAAGTTGGTGCAGAGTACGAATTCCGTGTGCTAGCTATTAACAAAGCTGGTCCGGGAGAACCAAGCGATGCATCAGTGCCTCTCATGGTGAAACCGAGAAATGGTAATTATTAATATTAGCTTTTGGATTGTAATAACTTTTAGAATTTCTTGCCCTTCACTCCATACTAATTACATGGCCTGAAAATAATTGATTCCAAATCAATTCTGTCGCTCACTTGTTCTTATTTTACATTGTTTTGAACATTACAGTACCACCAAAATGTAACAAAATTGGCATGGAACCCACTAAGATTAAAGTGGGACAGTCACTGAACTTTGAAGTGCCGTATACTGGAGAACCAACACCAGCCGTTACGTGGACTTTGAATGGATACACGCTGAAACCCACTGCAAATATATCTATACATACCACTGATAGGGTAAGGTATTTGCTACAGAATAAAAAAGTTTTTATCATCTATGTAATTTTATAGTTAATTAGGAAAAATTTGCTAAGATACCTACTAACGTATAAGATATGAAATATAAGAATCTATTGCACACATGCAAATAAAAGAATATTATATACAATGCTGACAATAATAGTTGTTTAAGTGTGAGGATAGCTTCATGATTATAAGCGCTTTCGAAGAAGCTACCCTTCTCTAAGGTGCATGAATTATGAAAGTTACACGCAATGTGTCATACAAAATTACAACTATTAACAACAACAAAAAGGTTATAAGCTCATATGCTATAAAGTGATTAAATAACAAATTGTTAAAAATTGGCAAAATCAGCTTATTGACAATGTAGCTTCTGACTTTTAAGTATCATTTCCTGAATGCTTTTTTGTGCGTTTATGCTGTTTTTAAAATTTTTAACTAATATATTAAATTTTAGTTTTATGAATCAATTTGTTTACAGGTTACTACACTAACAATAAAGAAAGCAGAGCTTACTGACGAGGGCGAATATGGTGTGATTTTCAAGAATCAGTCCGGTGAAGTCAGTCATTTCGCATATGTCACTGTTGTTGGTAAGGTTATGTAGACCAGTTATATGTCAAAGGGGGTAGCTGAACCTTCTAGTAATATGCTTGGCCACAATAGTTGACCAGTGCCAAACTTGATTAGTGAATGAATGAATGAATGGCTCTGAGGTTTCAGCTGCCATGCTGTCTGCTCTTACTGAATTAGGATGTATACATGTCAGAAGTGGTTAAGACATATTTACTAATTCGCTTTCTCATCTTAGAGGATTGTCTTTGACTGTGAGCTGTGTGTTCATTCCGTATAAATGTTCATCACAAGTCTGTAGAGTACTGGCTTGTAATGTGTTGAATATAAAAAATGTTACTTTCCTTGCATTACTGTCTCACTTGTATTTGTGCTATCTGTGTTGAAAACTTTTCAGTTTATTACATGATTCAGAATGGATCAAAACAGACTAATGCACTACCACATCGCAGTGAGTTATGACTAAACTGAAACCAAGGCAGAAATTTTCACCCCACTTTTTTCACAATTTACAGAATTCCGTACTAATTTCTAATCAGCTACATTAAGAAAAAATTAGAATAATGTCACATGTGACTTTATATAAATTTTTTTTGCTGTTTATATTTTGTCATCAATATGTATGATCTTTTCCCTTATAGTTTAGTTTGTCCATTTATTTTAGTTTATAATCATATTTAAATGTGCATCAAAAAGTGACAATAAACATATTACAAGCAGTACATAAATGTGTAGCATTTTTTTCTAATCTTACAGATAAACCGGAAACTCCAAAAGGTCCTCTGGATGCATATGATATCATGGAAGATAGTTGCACGTTACGATGGCATCCACCTGAACACGATGGTGGAATTAAAGTGTCACATTACATCGTGGAAAAACGTGATCTTGCCCTTGGAAACTGGCAGGTATGTAATAGTGCTGACTTAATACTAAACAAATGTTTCCTAAATTTATTAATTAGTTAGATTTTGATAATTAGCCAGAGTGTTTAGAAACCACTGCGGTTTAATTTTTAACAATTATTACCCATGGCGGGTAATGAGTTGGAGAAAGAAAGGAAACTCTGAAGAATTGTGGTCTAGTCAGGATTTGAACCCGAGACCTGGTATTATTACTCCCGTGCTCTGCCAGCTAAGCTACTAGTTCAATGTGACAGAGTAGGCCCGAGATTTCCTCTTTGTAGCACACAAGCCAACAGTGCCACCTCTACCCATGACACTAGGGGGGTACTTCTGGTATCAACACTTTTCTCAAATTAGCTGGTAATTTGAGAAAAGTGTTTCCTGTTTTAAATTTCAAAATCTTGTTTTAAAATTTAAGATTTTTCTTGTATTACATAAGTTAAAAATATTATAGCTAAATTGTTATTATTAAAATACAGTACATATTTAATGCGTTGAATTTTTTGTTTATTAGCTAATGTGCTTTGTGAGATGTCTTCATTACAGATGTCATTATGGGACTTTCAGATTTCCCTCAGATAGTAATAAGTAGACACTGTAAACAACAACATAAACATGAACAAAAAAGTGTAATTTTTATGTTTAATCTTCTTCTCAAAGTACATTTGTGAAATACAGTAACGTAGCTTTGTAAGCATTTAGCTAACCTTTTCATTCGAGTAAGCTGAACTGCTAAAAAATAACTTAATTGCTCTAAAATTTTCAATAATTTCTATAGCACATTGTTGTGAAAGTGGTCATGAGATCTAGGGTTCAAATCTGGATCATTCAAATTATATTGCAGATACCGTATTTTCCCGTGTATAAGAGACCCTTTTTTGCTCAGAATTTTCACTTTAAAAATAGGGGGTCTCTTATACATGGGAGTAAGTCTTTTCAATAAGATGCATAAATTGTGACACTAATGATTTTAAAGAAATAAGTGCTCTACAACTGTTTTGCGTGTCGCGTTCGACTATGAAGCGGTTGTAAGCAATACAAGCATCGTGACACAGGCATTATCTCCTCGTTTTCTCTTTTCCTGTTACAGGTTTGCAGGTACGCACTTTAATATATACCAGTACTCTTTTTCTACAACACATTAACTGGTTTTATTTTGTTTTCAGTACCGCACTGAGTTGAAAAAAGTTGTACTCTACCCTCTAAAAATGTCCGTCTGAAAAAACTTTTTTCCAGAATTTTTGCCTAAAAATTGAAGGGGTCTCTTATACACAAGGGTCTCTTATACACGGGAAAATACGGTACATGATGTAGTTCAGAAATTCAAAAATCAACTCAGAATGTAAAAAGTTAAACAGAAAATTAAAGTGAGAACTACCCAGAATCTTTTCCTGCATTACTCCTGCTGACCATAATTACAGAACAGGTGCTTAGAACCAACGAGACCTTCCATTCCAGCTACTTATAACAGCTATGCCATGGGCTTCATATGGCCGTGTACCATCACAATGGTACAGCCATGGTATAGCCATGGCTGTGTACCATCACAATGTAGAGAAGGAGGCAAAAATAAATGGCATTTCACCCCATAACAATATTAATTATTTTAGCCTATTTGATGGCTTACAAAATCCTTTTCAAATAAATATTTAAGAAAACATTTAATTATACAATTACTTGTTAAAAGTACTGAGATAAATATGTAAGAGCCTTTTAAACTATGCCAGTGTTAGTTCTGGAATGAGAATTCGATATTGTATGTTATTATGCATTATCATTATAGAAATGTTTGCTACTATGAAAGCAGTGGTAGTGCAACATGGTAACAGTGTTCCTGTACTTAACTGAAGTCTACTGCATTCACAGGTAGTAGCAGAGAGCACAGAATGTACAATTTCTGTTACAAAGCTGCAGGGTAAGCATGAATATCACTTCAGAGTGAAAGCTGTCAACAAGTTGGGGCCGTCGGAACCCTTGCAGACTAAACAGCCAATACTAGCTAAGAACCCATGGGGTAAGATATATCACTTTTTCCAATGATTGATATTAGACAAAAAATATGCTTAAAAATAAATTACATTTATTTAATTATCAATTTTTATTGAAATTAAAATACTGAGAATATGCATTCATTCACCAAAAATATGTGTGCTATCTTCCAGAATTTTTTTTACTTTTTTTTGGCATTAGATTTATCCACTGTGTTTTTTAATGACTGTCTTAAATTATTTTAGAAAGTAACTTGTTTCAAATCAAAAAAGCGTGGAACATTTCAAGTTAAATTCACATTTACAATTTTCATACAATATTACTTATTTCAGTATGTACGAATGAGTAAATTCTATCACAGTTCAAGTTCTAAATTTAAGATGTCTATGTTACATGCAAAATAAATTTTTTTGTATGAAATACTTTTATCATCTCCACACACTGTATCATTTAAACATTTGTTGGGTACCATTATTTGAATAGAGAGCATAAGGCTACTCTGAATGTAAAGCAACAAGTAAGATCAGTAAGTTATTACCAAGTTAGAATACGTAAACAAAATTACCCATTAGGGTAAGAGGGAGGAGAGTAAAAACACATGTTACGCCAGCATGAGAGTTGATGTATTAGCTATATTATGCTGTGTATACCCATTTGAAACTGAAATTTGGGTATGCGATGTGCTTATCTTAAACTTGTTTGATACAGCAAAGTTTTTTAACAGTAAGCATGTAGCATTTATGCTGATACATGAACTCTCTCTTTATAAATAAACTGTGAATGATCAAGTGTGTATCTATTTAATAATCAAATTATTGCAGATGTTCCCGATGCGCCCGGTGTTCCAGAAATTGAAGACTGGGACAAGGATCACGTTGTTCTGTCCTGGCCAGCTACTCGCAGGGATGGAGGTGCACCAGTCACAAGCTACATCATTGAGAAGAAAGACAAGTATGGCATCAACTTTACCAAAGCTCTGGAAGTGCCTGCTACTCAACTAAAAGCAACAATCATGAATCTTGTTCATGGTAAAGAATATCAGTTTAGAGTGATTGCTGTGAACAAAGCTGGACTCAGCGTGCCGAGCGAACCGTCAAGAACTGTTGTTGCCAAGCCTCGCTATGGTATGATTTGTCCTTTTTTGTTCTAGAAACTTTTATTTTGCTTATTTCTGTGCATTTAATTTTATATTTTGTATTTAAAGGTCAATGTCAACTACGTAGTTACAGTAACAGTTACACTAACTTCAATTCTTATTGTTACAGTAATCTGGTTTTTGAGACAGTTTACTATATGATTTTGGTCAGTATTTGCCCATAACCTGCAATATAGCCTAGTCGGGTCACTTTCACATCGGCGTTTGACCATATTAAGCCAGTGCTGATTTACCTTCACTGACTTCGAGTGAACTTCAGAATAAGCAACCCCTCATTCTTTCAGAACTTCTGGCACTTACTTGTGGGTGCATAGTGGCAAAACAAAAATGGAATCAACAGCATCCTTTCAAACTGCCTTGAATTTGTGGAACTACTTGTCAGCTTACATACAATCTGAAACATCTTTTACTTCCTTCTAATCACTGCTTAAAACCAATTTGGTTAAAACTGGATATAATCTATAATTTTATTTTACATCAAATTTAATATTTCGCAGTTTTATTAGTAACATTTTACCAGTTTAAAATCTTTTAGATCTAATGTTCTTAACAACTTACCAGTTTTTATTAATTGTCACTTTTTATTATTGTGCAGTGCAGCCCATTATAATATTATAGTTTATGATAATTGGCCTTATAAATTAAGAAACTTAAATTTAATTTTTTTATGTAACTTTTCTGCTTTGTGCAACTTTTCTGCAAAGAAGCTTATGTTCTTGTAACTTCGTTTGTCTGCACAGTTGATTACTGATTAACTATACGTTAAATATAGTGCTACATTTTATTTCTTTTTACTATTACTAAGCTTGGTAATTTTCTTCTATCGGTGTAAGAGGCATCTATTCTAGTAATTTGTGTTTGTTTTTTCATTTTGTGAGAGTTTTACATTTATGAAAAATATTAATTAATATGATTTAATATGTGCTGTAATTACTATAATTGTACACTTAATTATTATCTTTTAGTGCCGCCAGCTATAGAAAAGTCTGGGCTAAGAGACTTGCATGTTCGTGTGGGTCAACCTATTAACATTGGTGCAAAAATTAGCGGTGAGCCTGCACCTGAAGTACAGTGGAGGTTAAACGGAAAGGTGATGCACAACATTGACAGAATCACCATAGAAACAAATGACGCGGAGACAAGGTTTGAAATCAACCGAGCAGTAAGAGAAGACAGCGGTCAGTACATTATACAAGCTCAGAATAGTTCTGGAACGGATTCTGTTAGTGTGAATGTTTCTGTTATTGGTACGTAAAAATTTCTGTATGTAATTCTGATATTTTATGCATTCAATTTCTTTACGCTTTATGCAATATGTTAAAAATTGACTGTGTTTTTTGTTTGTCTTAAGGCTGACCAGGTTTGGGCCAAGTTAGTAAAACAACATGATTTCACAGTAAAATTTCTTTTGTATCAAGAATGTGGACAGTAATAATAGAAGCAATATTCTAAGAAATTAAAAAGGACTGTGTTCTTTTAATGCAATGCTACATGTTCTGTTCATGTGAAAAATCAAGGAAAGTTCATGAAAATTATTTAACAGTTGCTCAACTAATTTTTTGTATTATATGGCACAGAAACGGAATAATGAAAGTCTGAGACCAAATTGGAAAAATGCACAAAAAATATTGATATTGCAGCATTAAAAAAGTTGCAAAATATAGAAAACTGCATTTCTTTTGCTTTATATTATAGCACAATTTTTTGCAATTTAGAAATGGTATTTTCATTTTTTAGAATTTTGAAGTTTTTAAGTGCGGAATGTTTTTTTAATATAGCTTTGTAAATTTTTGCTTTGCCTATTGCGAGTACAGGTGCATCAAAATTAAAGATGCAAGTAGGCAGGTTATGTAATTAATTGTAAATGTTTTGCCATTATCACGTGTTTTTTAGACAAACCTTCAAAGCCAGAAGGACCAATTAATGTGTCTGATGTCACAAAAACAACTGCCATGCTTCATTGGAAGAAACCACGAGATGATGGCGGATCACCCATTACGCACTATATAATTCAAAAGATGAATGTTGCCCGGGATACATGGGTGGATGCTGGCTCCAGCAGGGATGCCATATTTACAGTGGAGAAACTTGATCCATTGAAGGAGTTTCATTTCCGAGTGAAAGCTGTTAACTCCGAGGGAGAGTCAGAGCCGTTGCAGACTGAGAAACCAACTCTGGCAAAGAACCCGTATGGTAATTACCAACTATGAATCAAATTTCCTACTTGACCCATTGCCATTGTGTCATTCCTATGCTATGCTTAGAATTTTTTGGAGAGACAGTTCTAATAGTTTGAGACAGTCTAAAAAAATAAGTTTTTTAAGTTTTTTTAGATCATTTAAGGCTATTGTGAAACTTATGCTTGTTTAAGTTATCCCAACGATTTAGGGTGTAAATCTGCTTTAGAAATCAAGTTTATCACAAAATCTTTTTAGTGTGTGGACCACTAATTATCCTTTTTATCTCTGCTTTACTATATTAACCTTACTTATCCAGATGAACCGTCTGAACCCGGTACACCGCAGATAGAGGACTGGGACAGAGATCATGTCGATCTGACATGGACAAAACCGGTGAATGATGGTGGAGCACCCATTACTGGCTACATCATTGAGAAAAAAGACAAGCACAGTAGTGGTTGGACAACAGCAGGAGAAACATACGATGATAAGACTCGATTTACAGCAAGAAATTTGACAGAGAATCAAAAGTATGAGTTCCGCGTTAAAGCCATAAACAAAGCTGGTGCTGGTAAACCCAGCGATGCATCAGACATGGTTACAGCAAAACCAAGATATGGTAAGTAACTTCCTTAACTATGGCAATGAGTCTATTCATTTTTTGCCATTACCTGCAGTTAAGGGCGTAGCCAGATTCTAAAGTTAGGCGGATTAAGCACACACAAAAAAGGCACCATAACACATGACCAAACAATTCTTAATGCGTTGATTATACATTTTAATTTTGTGTGTGAAATCAAAATTCGAGGAAGATACACTTTTAAAAGAAGTAATTAATTGTTATTTTGTATTTAAAGTTAAAACACAATGAAAATTTTTTTCCATGGCATCACTCACCAGAAAAAAAATTATGATAGTATGATTATTTTTCTAAACAATCTTAATAACAGACATCACATAATATCCTCATAATAAAATGTAAAGACACTGAAACTTGTCTCTCCAATATATAGTTGTTAGTAAGCCTACTACTAGGCAATCGCATCTAGATAATCATAACAGCAATATAGTATGATAACTAAATTTAGGGCAATTTGATCCTTGGTTCAATCAGTTAACCTGACAAATGAGTTGCATAAATGCACGCTAATTTCAAAAACGGCAGGAAGGCAGGTTAGTCAGATAAAGTAATGATTCCATTGTTGAAAAGGCACCAATTTTGAAAAATGGAAGCATTTACTCCCCTTGTTCCCCTATTAGCAATTGAGTTACATTGGTTTTATTGATTGTCAATTTCTATAATAAATTAAGAGTATTTTCTATTCCTCAGTGGCTGCTCATATTGATAAGCGTGCATTGCATGATGTAAAAATCAAAGTTGGGCAAAAGTTCAACTTCTGCGCACCCTACACCGGCGAGCCAGAACCGGAAGTCACTTGGATGCACGATGGAACACCGATAACTTCTGATGATAGAGTTCGTGTAACCACTAAAGCAATGGAATGTGAACTTATGAATCTACACCCGGACAGACCTGATTCAGGCGCTTATACGGTGACGGCTTCGAACAGTTCTGGAAGAGATTCTCATTCTATAACCGTGACAGTGACAGGTGGGAGAAATTGTATTTAACTAAACTTAAATCATTTTTGGATCATGTCAGCTTATAAACTCATGTAATTGCAGTGGTACTAGTTTTTAGTACCAGCTGTTGGTTGAGGGATGTAATAAATGGATTTTGAACTCGAAAAAGAATATTTAGTGAAAATGTTCATTAATTTATTTGGCTGTGGCCTGTGTTGAATACAATAGCATGAGTTCATTGGTATTTCAGATGTCCCAAGTCCACCTCGAGGACCGCTTGAAGTATTCGACATCACAAAAGACTCTTGCACACTAAACTGGAAAATTCCAGAAGATGATGGTGGAATGGAAATTCTGTGAGTCCACATAGCTGTCAATATGAATTTTAACCAATCAACTAATAGTAGCATATGCTGGCATACACATATACACTATTATACACACGTAAAGAGAAATTGATGATGATGATGATGACAATGATGATGGCGGTGATGATGACAACAATGTCAATGACAACAGTAACGATAACTGTGACTATGACGACAGTGGTGTTGAAATGTTACCTTTATTTTGCTTCTAAAACTGTCAATTTTTGTTGTTTACCTCAGAGCTTACGCTGTGGAGAAAAGAGTAAAGGACAAGGATATGTGGGTGTCTGTAAACCGATTCATACAAGGCACTACATTTTTTGTCACTAAGCTGAGTGAAGGTACGGAATATGAGTTCAGAGTGACAGCAGAAAATGCTAATGGACTTTCAGCACCATTACAGTCTGACAAACCTATAGTTGCTAAAAATCCATATGGTAAGTTAACATAATTTCTTTATTTTTGTTTATTTATTATTTATACCTCACTAAGTATGTATGTATGTGTTATGTTATTCACAATGTATTATACATACTGTGTATTATTTAATACATAATATGTAACATAGTTGACAAGCACACGTGGCATCATCCATAGAATATAAATTGCAGTGAGAAGGTATAAAGCATCATTAAATATCCTGGTTACAACATACACTGATTGCATCATAAGCCTAAAAAACAAATTAGATATTCAGTTATAACGTAAATTATAAAACTGGACCAAACATCTTTATTTACATTTTGTACAGCAACATCGTAGGTTTTATGCAAAACTTATAATTAATGTTTACTAAATCGTATTCGTTTTAGTAATTTATTCTTGTAATTTAATTCTTACTATTGTAAAATTTAATTTTTAGTGTGTAATTTACTTATTTAGAACTGTCTCAATGTTCTAATTGCACCAATAGTGGACGATAAACCTTTTCACATTTCCAGTGATTGATGATGATCGTTAAAAGGTCAAAGGTTAAGTGAGCCTAACAACGTTAACTGAACTAGACAAAGCATTTGTTTGCACTTGACAATGCCTTTCAGCCCATGTTATTGTAATAGCAACAGTTCTTGGCATTAATTTTCACTTCAGTTATTTCATTTTAAGTGCATTGTTGCTAGTATTTTGCTGTTTTCGGATAAGAATAATATTTTAGTTTAAAACTATATATATGTGTAGTATAATAATAAAGATAACCACATGTTTCACTCATTTCACCTATATGTAGTTACGTGCATAAGGTCACGTGGCGGTTGTAGTTAAGTAAGACTTACTGCTGGATTCACTTACCCTTTGACTTGCAGCAACTGCACATGCGTACAACGAAACTGTGAAAAGGCTTATTATGGAATGATGTTTTAAGGTATTCATGCAAAAAATAAATTTCCATCTTTCTATAATTTTGCTCCAGATATGCAACAAATATGAATGGGAACTGGACCTGGCATTTGCAACTGCTGTATTTGTCTATTTATTTTACAAAATAGTATGAACACTGAATTTTGCATGTGAACTATAACAACACATCCATTTTACCATTTATTAGATGAACCCAGAGCTCCTAGTGTTCCAGAAATACTTGAACAGGATAAGGACCATATTACCATATCCTGGAAACCTCCAGAAAATGATGGAGGAAGCCCAATCACAGGTTATGACATTGAGCGAAAAGAGAAGATAGGAAGTCGGTGGACAAAACTCAATAGATATCCTACTAAAGTATGTCATTCTGTTATTAATACTAATTTTTTGCACTAATGTAGATTAAAAAGAATGATGTTTTTACAGTTTATTTTTGCTTTAAATGGAAATGTAAATAGAAGTCATTGATAATTTCTGTTTAAAATTTGTTAAAATATTCTGCTTACAACATGACGAAATTGTATTACTTTCCTTCTGATTAACTGTCAGAACTGGCAAACAGCGGAATACTGGGTGTTTCAAAAGTCGTCATTATTCATGAGTAGCATCATACTTGGCTTCATTAGACTACTCTGTTTCGTTTTAATTTACACTTGTGTGTCACATTTTTTTCATCCATGCATGTAGCCATGGAACGATTTTACGCCTTTGCACTAGAGTCAGCATTGCAGCAGAGGAAATTTTAAAAATACAAAAAAATTAATTTTATTACCCCTTAGTTGCTTCTTTGCCTCAAAATTAATATTGTCGTTGTGAAAAACTCGTATTTTCAAACTCTGATAGTAGCTCATTGAAGTAGCCATTCTGCTTTCATTTTTTTGGTTGTTGCCAAGCCCAGGTCTGGAAGAGCCATCTGCTGGATTTAAATATAACTTCAACATGCTCCCTTTTGTACAGTTGCTAAGTATGTTAGCAGAAATACACGAAAAAGCAAAGAGAAAGTTTAACAACAATATTCTGAAAAATTATGTTTTACATTATGTAGTGCACACCTCAGCTTCAGCATGGATTATCTCAGCTTAAAAATAAGATAGAGTGATGAGCTGTGTATCAAAATGATTGTCATAAAATGCAGAATCAGGATTTGTGAATAACTAGAAATGCTTGAGTGCTGACTGCTTTTTGGACGTTTTTGCTGTGAAAGCACTCAAATTCTCAGAGAAAAAGTTTACCACAAAATGAATGTCGTCAAAGGATTAGCTCAAACTAGTGAGAGGCGTACAGAACACAAAAGTGTTGAACATTTTTCTTTATTTAATTTTTTCTCATTTGAAATTCTAGGATATTCATTACACCGACTCCAGCGTGAAAGAGGGATTTGAATATCAGTATAGAGTGGCAGCTATCAATGCAGCTGGCCTCGGCCCTGCAAGCCATCCATCTAGGCTGGTAATTTCAAAGCCTCCATTTGGTGAGTATGTAACTGACAAGTTGAAACTATTGTAAGTTTTTTTTATTCTTTATGCACCAGGTTTGTTTCTTTGTACTTTCTGCTTTTTGCATCTTAAAATTGCTAAATTGAGAAGTTCCCCTAATTTCCACGATAGATGGCTTAACAAAAGATATTATCAATTACTCTGAATATTTTATTACATAATTTTTGATTTATGATGCAGATCCTCCTGGAGAACCCGGAATACCAAGCATTGTCAACTGGGATGAGAACTTTGTCGACTTAACTTGGGATCGACCGAAGACTGATGGAGGCTCTGCTATTACAGCTTATGTTATAGAGAAGAAAGAAAAACAGGGTCTGTCGTGGGTTAAATCTCAAACTGTCAGCGGTAATGAAGTTCAAGCGCATGTTACTGATGTTGAGAATGGCAAAACGTATGAGTTTCGTGTTACGGCGTGCAATAAAGCTGGTCCAGGAAAGAATAGCAAGCCATCTGCAGCCATTCTTGTTAAACCTAGATATGGTAAAACATTGTTACTTACTTAAATTTAGGCGGGTACTTATTTCGTGGAAACATATAAAGCACATTTATATTTGTGTTACTTTTAATCATTTGTGAATTTATGAATAGCAATAGTTAAGTTGTGCAGGTGTACATTTGCTGGCACGTTCAAACTGTAGCTATAGCACGAGAGACAGACAAAAAATTAGTAAGGACTATTGTAGAACTTGAATATGATGACTTCTTTTAGAGAACTGAAAAAATGTGCATAAGCTATGGTCTGGTATAGCAACGAATTTTTTTGGCATTAAGAATTTGTCAATTTTGTCATATACAGTGTTTTACTGGGATAGACTAAAACTCTGAATTGTTTATTTATTTAGATGTGCAAGTTTTATAAGTATTTTGAACTTAAGTAAGTTTATGAAGTTTGATGACTGTTTGTTCTTCTTACTTAACAGTTGCTCCTAGAATAACAAAGAGAGCCATGGACGATGCACGGCTGAAAGTTGGGCAGACGTTAGAGTTTGACGTACCAATCTTTGGTGAACCGGCACCAACAGTCGAATGGCTCCTGAACGGGGAAAAGATTCTGCCTTCTAAAAACATCAGCATTAAAAACACTGAATCGTTGACAAATATTGTTATTCGTAGTGTTGAACTGAGTGATGCGGGTACTTATACGCTGAGTATAAGGAATGACTCAGGGACAGACTCGCATACGGCTGATGTCACAGTAGTAGGTAAGCTTCCTGAAGGGCAGTTTCTAACTTAGTGTGAGCTGGACCTGTTCTTTGAATACTTCACACCGCTTGGTTGAATTGCGATCTTTACTAATTTTGGTATCATCTGTCTTTGTTATTTAAGCTTGTTTGAGAAATTTTGTATTGTTATAACTTTTCTCTTCAAAATAGATGCTGACTATTAGATAAAACTTTTCTCTTCGTTTTAATCTAAGCATCGGTAGGCATTTTTTGCAAACAGAAAAATTAGTAAGACTTCATTACAATGGAGGTGTTAGTCTATAGAAGTGATACAAAAAAAATGAATAGGCTACATTTTGTATAAAATTTTTTATTATGTAAGGGATTTAAATTTCTAATTTAGTTCTGTTAATGCAATTACGGTGCCTTTGGTTTGATTGCTTAGTGTGGGTCATAGATAACCAGGCAGAATACTGTTTTTATATGCATGTCGTATGAATTGCAGACAAACCATCACCGCCCCGTGGTCCTCTCCATGTAAGTGATGTCGCCGCTGATTCTTGCATGCTGCGTTGGTTGCATCCAGAGAGCGATGGAGAGTCGAAGATCACAGTGTACATTATAGAGCAGAAAGATTTATCTCGTGGTGATTGGACCCAATGTGATCAAACTGCAGAGCTGACGCTACATGTATCCAAATTGCAGAACAAGCATCAATACCTGTTCCGAGTGAAAGCTGTCAATAAGATAGGCCAATCAGAGCCGCTGACACTTAAGGATGCAGTCTTGATTAAGAATCCCTATGGTAAATTTATCAATGTTTCAAGATTTTTTTTTGTATTATGCCTGTTTTTTCAAGTAATGTATTTATACAGGTAGTCATTGACTTATGGCGTATGCAACTTATGATTGCTCATCTAAGTTACAAGCTAATCACAGCTTAAGTAATTAAATTGCATTTCTTTCTATTTTTTAGGCTGATTCATTTTCTTTATCTTTTTCGATAAATACATCTGTAGGCACCATCGTCTTTACAGCACAGACACACGTCTTACATGTAGGGGTGCAATGCTTGAGCATATGGGCCCGACTTGTGTCCATCTTGTCTTACAACCAATCAGCCAGAGCCAATTGGTCTTAACTTGACAACTATCTGTAGATTCTTCTTTTTGTCATGTTTTTCAATTTAGTTTTCGTATACATTTAGGACACTAACTTCTGAAATATATTTTGTCTACCTAAAAGAGTGTTCTTATTTTAAAGAAAAAGAGAGCAAGTTGTGAAAGTGCCTTAAAATTGCTTAGAGCTTGTCAAATGTACAAAACATCTTAAGTAGACAAAAAATTAACTTCATTTTGCTTGATTAGATGAACCTGGTAAACCAGATGTTCCCGAACTTGATGACTGGGATAAGGATCATGTGGATCTGTCCTGGAAACCTCCAGCAAAAGATGGTGGAGCACCAATTACTGGTTATGTCATTGAAATGAAAAATAAGTTTGACATTCACTGGAGGAAAGCAGTCGAATGTCCAGCAGCTCAGCTGAAGGTCACAGTGTCACGACTAGCTGAAAACAAAGAATATCAGTTTAGAGTTACTGCTATAAACAAAGCAGGTCTAGGAGAGGCTAGCGAGCCAACAAGATTTGTGGTAGCTAAACCAAGATATGGTATGTGGTTCTTTATTCTTTAGAAAATATACTTAGACGGCTTACTTCACAACAAAAATTTTAAATGTTAATAATACTAGCGCACACAGTTATATTTCAGCCATATAAGTTCAGCATCATCATTATCATATGTCCATTATGTCTGGTACAGACAGTAGGCAGAAATCTAAAATAAAAGAAATTTGTCTTTAAGATAGATGAATAAATCAGTTGATCAGGCAGAACACTAGACACAATTATGCCTATCAGCACCACTTCTGCGACTGTTGTTGTCGAAACAGTCTTGTAACGTATTTTGTTTTATTCTTTTAGTTGCACCAAAATTAGAGAAGGGTGATTTACATGATGTACGTGTGAAAGTTGGACATCCTATCAAGCTGAACATTCGCATTGCTGGTGAACCTCTTCCGGAAGTTGCATGGTCCATAAACGGAAGACCACCTGCAGTTAATGCTGAAGTAGATAACACAGAGAAGACTTCGACGTTACAGGTTCGTCAGTGCAAACGAGATGACAGCGGAGTTTATGCAGTTCAGTTGACCAACTCTTCCGGACAGGATATGGCTTCCTGTAAAGTCTCAGTTTTTGGTGAGTGAAGTTATTAAGATTTCAAGATTTCAGTAATTGCATTTTTTATTTTATCTATCAAAAGTAATGAATTTCTTATAGAGCTAATTTCTTTTATTAACGCTTTAATGGTCTGTATGCTCATTAGCTTTTTTATTTCATTATCCTCAGGAAAAATCAAGCTTTCTCAAGGTAAAATCATTTGTAATTTACTTAATTTACACGGACAAGGCAGAGCCTGAATGCATCTTCTCATTTTTTAGACAAGCCAGGGATGCCAAGAGGTCCACTTCACGTGTCGGATATCACAAGCCATAGTTCTGTTTTGACCTGGAAGAAACCAGAAGACGACGGTGGCGCTCCCATTACTCACTATTATGTAGAAAAGATGAATATAAGTAGGGGTACCTGGAGTGAAGCTGGTACCACACCCGATACAAGCTACATGGTGCAGAAGCTTGATGCATTGAAGGAATATCATTTTAGAGTGAGTGCGGTGAACTCGGAAGGAGAGTCAGAGTTTTTACAGACAGATGTGCCCATACTCGCTAAAAATCCATATGGTAAGTGTTTTTATGGATGATTTTGATTCAAAGAAATGTCTGATTAAAAGTATCACGATAAAGAAGTGACAATATTATTTGTTACTATTACAAATTATGAGTGCAATAGCATATATCTGAGCTGTAATACCTGGCACTTACCATCTTTGTTTATGTTCAAGATTTTTTGGAAGATTAATTTCATAGTCAGATCTTGTGTGAAACAGTTTGCTGATGCAGAATTGCATGCAAACTGCAAAACGAAAGCTGTGTAATAATGACTAAGATTTTGTTGGCTGTGTTAATATCATTATTGCTTTACCAGCTGTTATTCATATTTTGCCATTGTAATTTCTTTACTTGATGGGTAATGTTACACATTTTCACGTGCTCATTGTATTTTCGAAACAGTTGTCAAGGCGTTGCTGTTGTAGTTTGCCTATTGTACAATGATTTATTTATTATTTATCAAACTAACATCTTTCGTGTTTCACAGATGAACCCGATGCACCAGGTCAACCTGAACCTGAAGACTGGGATAAGAGCCATGTTGAGCTTTCCTGGAGTAAACCTCCATCAGATGGTGGTGCACCCATCACTAGCTACATTGTCGAGAAGAAGGATAAATTTGCTCATAACTTTAGCGTCGCAGGCGAAACGTTTGAGGATAAAACTCATTTCATTGTCAGAAATCTCACAGAGGGAAATGTTTACGAGTTCCGTGTGATTGCTGTGAATAAAGCTGGTTCAAGTCAACCCAGCGAGCCATCCAGACCAGTAACTGCTAAACCTCGATTCCGTATGTTTATTTGTTCACATTATTATTTTCTTTTTCCTTTACAAAAATTTCAGTAGTTTAATTTCATAAATTCTTCAACAGCTGGTGTTTAACAATTTCAAAACTTGGTATATTATTATTTTGTAGTTGTAGAAAAATAAGTACCAAAAAAGTACCTAAATTTTTTGCTTTTCTATAACTATAATGTCAAAAATGACTTATGTCTGAAGATCCTTTGTTTAGCTGTTAGCAATATCTTGTCTTATCATCACCATTAGTACTATTCCTATCACTGGCTTCTCAGTCAATATATAAACAATCAGCATATTAATTTTTACTACAATCTTTCTGTTTTTTAATACAGTTATTCCAAAGATAGATCGCAGTGGACTTCATGACGTCAAGTGCAAGGTTGGTCAACCCATCAAGTTCAATGTCAGTTTTGAAGGTGAACCGACACCCGATATTCAGTGGAGCAGAGATGGCACGCCTCTTATGCAATCAGAGAGAGTTGTTGTGACTAACACTCGTGCTAGCAGCATGCTAGATATATTCAAGGCTGCTAGGGGCGACACTGGAGCACTCACACTTAGCTTGGCTAACTCTTCGGGTCGTGATACTGCTAGTGCATCCATTATTGTAACCGATGTTCCAATGGCACCTCGAGGACCGCTGATGGCATCAGATGTTACAAAAGAAAGTTGCACCCTTAACTGGAAACCACCAGAAGACGATGGAGGTAGTGAAATATTGTAAGTAAACATAGTAAATATAGGTCAAACTGGCATTGCAGAAAAATAATTGGTACTTATTTCATTTGTTTTTTGAATAAAATATTTTGATGTTATTATTGCTTGAAAGTACTAGGTAACTTTAAACTTATCACATATATATTGTATTCGCTTTTTAATTGTGTTTTATGGCTCGCACTTGTTTCTATACAACTGGATGTCATTGCAATTAGTTCTGTTTATGTAATAATGGTTGTGATGCAGTGGCTTCTTGCCTCATCAATGCAGTTTACACCTTTTTTGAACATCTGTGGCAAGATGCGATTAAGCATCTTGTATTATTCTAAGACTTTAATGTGAAGCAAACACTACACAGTTATATAATATCTACTTTTATTTATATTACATTGCTCAAGTATATATTAGAATTTATCACAAATGTGTATGTTGTAACATCTGGAATTTTTTTTATTTTTCTTCAATTCTAATAATCATCCAATATTTAATATGCAATATTAACATTGAAAGCTAATTTGTAACCTATCTTGTCTTCTGCACAAGTATAGGAAGTGAATCTAAACGAATTTTCTTTAACTTTTAAGGTCTTACGCAGTCGAAAGAAGACAGAGTGGTAAGGATGTATGGGTAAAGTTATCAAATTTTGTGCAAGGGACAACGTTTACTGTGTCAAAACTGACTGAAAAATGCAGCTACGATTTCCGTGTTTCGGCCGAGAACGCAAATGGAGTTTCGGAACCACTGGAAACTAGTGAACCCATTTTAGCCAAAAATCCATATGGTATTTTTGTTACTATCTTCCAGTCTAGTTATTTTCAAATTTAAATTAGGTCTAATCTAATGTAAAAGTAGTGTCACTTTTTGATAGCATCATAGTGGGCAGCCTTAGCTTTGTGCACATTAAACTTTATTAAGCTTTTGTTTGTTATTTATAGATGAACCTAGAGCACCTGGTCGTCCAGAAATTCTGGAACAAGACAAATCATTTATTAAGATAAAGTGGACTGCGCCTACTGATGATGGCGGAGCACCTATTACTGGATATGATATAGAAAGAAAAGAGAAGATATCAACTCGATGGGTTAAAGTTAACAGTTTCCTAGTCAAGGTTTGTTTAATTTTTTTGCTGTTTTCTCTTTCCTGTATTGTTGTGGGTAAAAACGCAACTGTGTTGCAGGTTTTACGAATATGTTCTAAAGCTCATTTTTATGTAGTGCCATTAGTCTAGAACTGTCCCATCTTGAGTGTTATCTTTTAGCATCTTTTTCTACATAACCTTCGGTTGGACTGCTATTTAATGTTAAAAAAGGTTATAAAAACAGCAAACGTGTAAATTGTTTTATACAACCACCTGAAATTCAATCAGTGTTGTAGCTGGGGGTTTGGCTGTCCTGTGCAGTAGCCAAATGGCTGCCCTTTCCTTAAACGTAACACACTTTCAACTGCTACAAACATATATATATGAAAGATATCTATTCAAATAAAGACTAAGGTATTTTTTCATAACAAAAACATGAAAAACACTGAACAATTAGATGTTTCTGACTTTTCGAATTGGGAAGTCCTTTATGGTTCGGTATATTCTCTTTCAGTAGAAAGAATTGCTAAATTAGCAGTTCTATGATTGCTTCTAGCTGAGCGAAGATAATTCGTCATTAATTTCAAGTTGGAAAAACTCCGCTCTCAGCTAGGCATGTTGACAGCTTGTGAGAGATGCTGAGAGTTAGCTGTAAAGAAACATAGCTGTGCCCTCATTGTAATAACGATGTTATAATATATAATTATTGTGTTTTGAGTTTGATATGCTGGTACATGACTGCGCTAGGTATGTATATGAACGAAAAAAATTATAAAATTTCAGGCCGGGTTTGCGATAAAAATAAATTTACCCAGGCAATTAGACAGAAACAGAAGTATTTTTATTGTCGTCCCTATTAACAGGAAATATTGGCCACCCTGTGCGATTTGCACACTCTGTACACCCTATGCTTCTTCACTGAATTCAATATGCTCATTCTCAAACAAGTGCCTGTTTTGTTAGAATTTATTAGAGGAAAACAGTAATTGCTTGTTCTGTAAGAGTTGTATCATTTTGTGAGATAGTATTGGTGTGTGTATTTATGTGAAGGCTTGTGTGCAGATATACATGTGTGCATTATATATTGTAGTTTTCTTCCTACGTACTCGTGTTGTCTTTGACCTTTGTCTTCTTCTGCTAGAAGTGAACTAACTAGAACTTGATTATCTGGCTGCATCCTGTTGGGATGTAAGGTAGGTAGGGTATGGTAGGCAGATGAACTTTTCCCTGTTGACTCCCTCTTATGTGTTGTTTTTACTGTTCTTGCCGTATCTCGTGTTGAGTAGTGCAATTATTTTTATTCAAATTATTTGTATAATTCGATGTTTTTTTTATGTCAACAGCTACTCATTTTTCAGCGCATAAAAGAAATTATCACTGCTGATGCAATCTTTGCTTTCATTGTATAAATTATTTATAGGACTTGCTGTTTGCTGATGAAACAGTTCGTGAAGGACAGGAATACGAGTACCGTGTCATTGCACTGAATGCGGCAGGGTACAGTCCACCAAGTCATGCCTCTAAAACTGTCATTGCCAAACCACCATTTGGTATGAGAGCTTCATTCTTATTACGTGGAATTCTATTATATTTACTGATGGTAACATGTTGATTGTCAAACCATTTATTGTGTTTCCACATTGTATTGTTTATAACATAATTCTTGAAAAACCGTTAAAACTGTACAATGACTTCTACTCTGAATGTAAGGTAAGATTTTGTTAAATGGGTCTTCATTGCATGAAATACAATGCTACTGTAATATTTACTGCCATGTCTGCATTATATGAACTGAAGAGATTTAGAGACATGTCTATGAAGATCTCGTTAACTTTGAGGAAAAATTAAATTTATTAGCTTTGGAGATAAGCCTCGTTCTTCTGTGGCACATTGATATTACTTTTCCCATTTACTAACTTCACTGATGTAATTAAATTTGACATTTTTTGTTTAATATGACATTTAACTTTGCTGCAGATTCACCGTCTGCCCCGGGTCAACCCAGAATCGAAGATTGGGATGAAAACCACGTCGACATTACCTGGACGGCTCCTACTCACGATGGAGGAGCACCAATCACTGGTTATATTGTGGAAAAGAAGGATAAGTTCAGCGTATCTTGGAACAAAACTGCCTCTGTTCCTGCCGATCACCAGGGTTGTAGTATTACCGACGTTGAGCAGGGCAGTGTATATGAATTCCGCGTAATTGCAGTGAATAAAGCTGGGAGCGGTGAACCTAGCAAAGCATCGGCATCCATACTTGTGAAACCTAGATTTGGTTAGTGTTATTTTGATTTATTAATTACTCATTTAACTTTAAAATAAGTTATTGCTCCTCTGAGACTTGCCATGATCATGAAAGAACAAAGGGTCAGAATGTCCTTCTAAGTATGAAAAGATAATTTTTACTTTCTCCCGAAACTTTCATCCTTTGCAGACTTCGCCATCTGGAATCTTGATGTAGTTAGCTCTGAACAATCCGAAAGCATCTGGAGAGAACAAAATGATTCATTTATTAAACTGTTGTTTGGTGCTGACATAATCATGACAGTTTTTCATGTTCTTGTTCGCTCACGTGACAATCAAGACGCTTTTTGTTCTGAGTTACTATGCGTTATTATAATCGAATTGAACTTGTGCTATTAGTTGGTTAATTGAATGCTGTATGCGTTGAAAATTTTGTAAAATGCTCACTAATAATAATTACATTGCATCGCGCCAACCTGTTTTCTTTATGATAATATTGTATGTGTAGTTATTGTAATAGTGACTCGTCAGCCTAAATGGCCTGGTTTTCAAAATTTTAAGTTATTACTGATGTGAATGAAAATGTGTCGCTAAAATAAACAATCACTACTATGTCTACTACTACTAGTACATTACTACTACACCATTACTACATTATAATATTTAACTGAGCTTTTAAGTGAACATGTGTTACCCACATTAGAAGCAAGACTTTAGCTAAACAATAATCTTCATTAAACATTGCTGCTGACCAATTTTAATTTGTAAAGTGTTTTAGCATATAAAGTTTGGTACTTGTGCACAGTCTTACATGTTTATCATGGCAGCAACATTCTGCAATTAATAAGTGTTGGTATTTTTGGGTTACAGTTGCACCCAAGATAAACAAAATGGCTATGGAAGACAAAGAGTTAAAAGTCGGACAGAGTTTGGAATTTGACGTTTCTTTCATTGGAGAGCCAGTTCCAGATGTTTTCTGGATGCTGAATGGAGAAAAGATAACCCATATTGGTAATTAATATGATGTATTTGACTGCATATAATTATCAAATAGAATAATGTTTTGTGTGAGAGTTTTCAGGATTATAAATTGTAATTGTAATATTTATTTCCAATAAGGAAATGCAGCTTCATAAATTACTGTCTAATTTATCTATTTATTTAATACTAATATATCAAACAAGATTATTCATTTTTTTCTAATAGAATGTTTTCTTTTAGCTGGTGTTGATATTAAAATCAAGGATGACAGAACTTCACTTATCATTAAACAAGTTAATAAAACCCACGAAGGAAACTATACTCTATCACTGAAGAACAGTTCTGGTACGGACGAGCATATGGCTAGTGTGATTATAAAAGGTAAGTGTGGAAAACAGAAAACGAATGTTTATTAATTTGTTATAAATATACCAGTTTTCAGCACGTGTTTATTTTATTGAATAGTTTTACAAAAAGAATGTCTAGTGAAATCATTAAGATAATTTTTTTCTCATAATTTATAGGTTACTGTTGTGAGTTACATATTAACATTATTTTAGCAATTGTAAACTAAAGTTGTTTCTTCGAATCTGTCTCAGCAAGTCAAGTTATCATTTGTCTTATACTGGTATTAGCATTTATTTACTTTTGTTATAATGTTGCAAGTTTTGTTAGAACTATCCTGAGAATAGCTCAGTATATTCAAGAGACACTAATTTTTCAGACAAACCTTCAGCTCCCCGAGGTCCTCTACAAGTCACAGATATTATGGAGAGTAGTTGTGTCCTACAGTGGAGGCCACCAGAAGACAATGGTGGTGTTCCAATAAAACATTATGTTGTGGAACAGAGAGACGTACAGAGAGGAGACTGGAGAGTAGTCATGGAGACAACAGACTTGACTGTTCCCATCAGCAAGTTGCAGGCAAAACATAGCTATCACTTCCGTGTGCGGGCTGTGAATAAGATCGGTGCTTCAGAAGCATTACAGATGGCAGAATCTGTGCTTGCTAAAAATCCTTGGGGTAAAGAGAAACATTTTGTTACTAGTTTTATTTATAATTCTCACTCATTAACTCATTATTAAGTAGTTTAATTGGACAAATCTGAACAATGATTTTTTTGCCATTAACATGTATAACTTAAGTTTCATTCTGGAGTTTGCTCGGTTATTTCATGACAGTCGGCTAATTTTAAATTTTTCTGAAATAGTCTTCACGTAGATTTTGCAGACTAACCTTATCCCGCAAAACACAAAATTAACCACTTTCTTTGAGCAAGTCTTGTCTACGGTCAAGCAAATAATTAAAAAATATTTGTTATTGCTTGTGCAGAGGAGCCAGATATGCCAGGAAAACCAGAAATTATTGACTGGGATAGTGATCATGTTGACATCAGCTGGACTAAACCATTCAAAGATGGTGGTGCACCCATCACGGGCTACATTGTAGAAAAGAAAGATAAATTTGGTGTTACTTTCGCAAAAGCTGCTGAGGTACCAACCAGCCAGCTGAGCGCTACAATATCTGGATTGATTGAAAATAAGGAATATGAGTTCCGTGTCAAAGCTGTGAACAAAGCAGGACCAGGGAAGCCAAGTGAGACGTCTAAATCTGTTGTAGCCAAACCACGATACGGTAAGAGCAGCCTGTTGCTGAAATTGGCTTCTTTTTTCAACACTTATTCAAATTAATAACAAGATTTGTTAATATTTAATTACGTCTGTATAAATTTAAATTGAAAATCTGTAATCAGTTTCATATAAATTATTTTTCTGATTTTGTTCACTCTAAATTTTCAGTGGCTCCCAAAATTCAAAAGGGTGAAATAAGAGATCTCCATGTTCGTGTAAACGGAGATATAAATGTCCAAGCTCACTTCTCTGGAGATCCACCACCAGATGTAGAGTGGAGTTGCAATGGAAACGTCATCAAAATTGGCAACAAGTTTGTATTGTGGTCATTTTTGACATTTTGATGTTTATATTGTTTGTTGTTTGGTACTTGAGGTACTCGAACGGTGCTTTACAGTACTAATCAAAATTCTAGTAAATTTGCTGAGTAGATATTTTTTGAAAACATCAACAGAAATCGTAAATCACCTAGATTTTATTGTGCTTAATTCATTAAACTATATACCTTAATCTCGTTATTGATATGTGTTTTTTTTTGTTTTAGAACTGAAATTGATAAGACAGACACTTCTGCTTCGCTGAAAGTCAGAAGAGCTGCTCGTGACAATTCTGGCAGATACATGCTCAAAGTCTATAATAATTCAGGAACAGATACGGTGTCATTTAATGTCACAGTAGTTGGTACGCTGGTCTGCTTTTATTATATTATTTAAGATGTTAGTGTATGTTATACAGACAAATACAGCAGAGATATGAAGAAATACCACACAGTCATCCAGTCAGTCATCTCTAATTAGATGTTAGTAATGTTAATATTGTGCCAGTGGCAATTAATCAAAGTTATAATTACAAAAATTCAATAAAAATGCAAGAATATCTGTATACATACTTTATCTACATGCATACTTATACATACATACAACAAGCATGAATTAGATATGAGCATGATTAGTAACAATATTGATAAATACTGCCTTAAGTAGCATAACTTAATTAATTAAACCACACAGAGGGGCTAATGAAGTTGTTCAAGTCAACGCTGATTTTTTGTTTTCTTCAGACAAACCTAGCGCTCCCGAAGGACCACTGAAAGTTACCGACGTTACCAAAGAAAGCGTCATGTTAAGTTGGAGCAAACCCAAAGATGATGGTGGTGCTGACATCACCGCTTACATCATCGAAAGAATGGATGTGGTGCGGGGTAGCTGGATTGAAGTCGGTAGAAGCTTTACCTTGTCAACCAAAGTTTCTAAACTGGATGCAAACAAAGAGTACCACTTCAGAGTGAGAGCGGTCAATTCTGAAGGAGAATCTGAACCACTACAAACAGACAAAACAACGATAGCTAAGAATCCATTTGGTAAGTGTCATATATCATACAAGAATGCTGTAAAGTATACCTTGGTTTTTTCTGACTTACAGATATGATTTTAGAAACAATCAAATGTACAAAAAAGAAAACAACTTACTTTCAGATGAGCCTGATGCTCCACAAAATGTGCAAGTTGATGACTGGGACAAGGATTATGTTGTGCTTATATGGCAGAAACCTGTACATGATGGTGGTGCTCCAATTGAAACTTATATCATTGAGAAAAAAGACAAATACAGCCCTAATTGGACCAAAGCTGCTGAGATCGCTGGATCTCTGACTAAAGGCACTGTTAGAGACGTTCTTGCTAAACAAGAGTATCAGTTCCGTGTCGTGGCAGTTAACAGAGCAGGGCCAGGAGCGGCTAGTGAACCAACAAGGCCGATAGTCACTAAATCTAGACATGGTAAGTTTTTAGAACTTTGACCCTATTCAAGATGTTTGACTGGTTTTGAAAGATTGCTTGCCCTTTCCAACACTTGTTTGGCTGATTTTGAAAGATTTTTTTACGAAGTATTTACAACTTCTGTGTTTATGTGAAATGTTTCTAGTTATTTCATTAATTTCATGTTTTCATAGTTGCACCTGAAATTGATAAGTCAGGATTACGAGCTACCAAACTTAGAGTTGGGCAGAAGTTCAGCTTTTCCGTACCATTTGTGGCCGAGCCTGAGCCAGAGGTCACTTGGCTATGTGATGGCAAACCAATTGAAAAGTCGGACAGAGTGCGAATCAAAAATACAACCGAACGTGCTGATCTAGAAACGTTGAAAGCTCGCAGAGATGACTCTGGTGCTTATACACTAGTATTGGTTAATGACTCTGGTCGAGATTCTGCTTCTGTAAACATTACTGTCACTGATCGTCCTGGTCCACCAACCGGGCCTCTTGAAGTGCTTGATGTGACGAAAGAGAGTTGCGTGTTGTCGTGGAAACCACCAGCCGATGATGGTGGTGAACCTGTGTCGTAAGTATTGTATAATTGTTCGGTCTTCAGCATCAGAAACTGCTTATAAACTTATTTGTTTAATCTAAAAATAAGGTTTTTTCAGTTGACGTTTTAATGTTATACCCTCATAGCAATCTCATAGGTAAATTATGTAACTTAATTATTGAAAATAGCATGGAATAGGATAGATTTCTATATTATAATATGACTTTCGGAAAGTTTATAAAAAATGTATTAGAGTAAAGTTAAGTTTATGAAAAGTTTAAATTTTAAAGCAAACGTTGTAAACTGTTTCTTTAGATTGATTATTTAGAGAGTTCTTCTTTCTGCTGAGTATCTTTTTTGTAGTTGTATAGCTGCGAATCCAAGCAGTCCTAGTAGAATAAAAGCTTTGTCAAAATACGAGTAACGTTAAATTTTTGTATCTATTTTCTTATATTGCAAGTCTTATCAGTCTGCTTTTCTAATACATTCTAAATGTGTTTTGTTTGCACTATTTCAGGGCGTACAGTGTAGAAAAACGTGACGTAAAGAAGACCACTTGGGTGGGTGTGAGTAAATCAGTGGTGGGCACATCCTACCATATGACACGACTGAGTGAGAAAGCACAATACGAGTTCCGTGTTTTCGCTGAAAACATTAATGGTGTTAGTGAACCACTGAGCACAGCTGAAGCAGTGGTTATTAAAAATCCATTTGGTAAGTGCATTTTTAAATACATTTACTTTTAAAGTGAAAAATGTATTAGTAATTAGGCCTTCTTAATTCCTAATTATTTCGCTTGTTTCCTGAAATAAAATTTCTTTTATTGTAGATGAGCCACAGAAACCTGGGAGACCCAACATTCAAGAAATTGATAAAGATCATATGGAAATTGTTTGGACGCCACCTAAAAGCGATGGTGGCAGTGCAGTCCTACACTACGATGTGGAGAGAAAGGATCCGACCAGCACACGATGGGTTAAAGTTAATAGATATCCTTGCAAGGTAGGGTGCCAGTATTGTTTATGTAGTACTACAAATAGTCACGGGCCTATTTACTAATGTTACTAATGTAGTGTTTGAGGGCACCAGGTTTTAGGGGTCCTGTGTTAAAAGATTCTTTTTCTTCTTGAAAAATGTCTATCCTTTCATACTCAAAAGAAATGCATATTTTATAACACACCACAAGCAGTTATTAAAAGCGCTTCCATATAAGCGCAGTATAACAGAAATAAAATTATTACGTACAAGCGTCGTGCTGCCTGCTTAGATTTAAGTGCTATGCAAATATATGTAATTAATAATAATCACGTGAATAGTAGGTAATTGTGCTACTAATATATCACAAATAATTGTGTAAAATATATGTATTGACTTTCATGTATAAACAAACCATAATACAGATGGGAGCGGCAGAACTATCAGACTAGGACGTCGCAACGACTTGATATGCTTCTATATATAGTAGTAAACAATTCCTTGTTTAGGACTAGGAAAAGGCGTGTTTAAATTTTCTACACTTGTTTTTTCTAGGAATTGGAATTTAGAGACACAAGTGTAAAGGACGGAGGAGAATATCAATATCGAATAATAGCTGTCAATGCTGCGGGTCCTAGTCAACCAAGCAGCCCATCTCATTCAGCTGTTGCCAAACCACCTTTCGGTAATTTACTTGAGTAAATTACCATTTCTTGTCTTCTAACTTGGTTTGCTAACAATTTAAATTCTTAAAAGTTTTTCTTTTGTTATAACATTTTTTATTTGTCTATCATAGTTGCACCTGGACAACCTGGAACACCTGTGATTGGCTTTGTTGATGAAAGCCATGTTGAACTGTCTTGGAAACCACCTAATAGTGATGGTGGAGCAGCTATAACTGATTACATTATTGAGACTAAGGAAAAGTGAGTTGACATTACTGTTAGTATCCTTTGAATTGGAAGTTTGTGCATAGTAAATAATGTGGGCAACTAACATTGCATCGACGACTAAATATAAATTCCTTATTTTCACATTAAATTTATTATTAATTAAATTGCATTTGATGGAATTCTGCATTACAGGTTTGCTTCTTACTGGAGTAGAATACAGCAGATATCCGCAGATAAGACCAGCACTTCTGTATTAGATGTTGTCATTGGCCGGACATATGAATATCGTGTGACAGCAGTAAACAAGGCTGGACCTGGACAGCCTAGTGATGCATCGGATACCGTTCTCATCAAACCTAAGTTTTGTAAGTATCTGTTAATTCTTTCGTCATGCATTTTTCTGTATCTAAATCTACTATTCTTGAATGCAAATTCCTTCACCTTGAAGCTTGCTAATATCGTTATTGCCTACTTGTTATAGTGCCACCGTCCATACAGCGTATTGCTTTAGACGACATTACTGTGAAAGCTGGACAGAACATCAAGTTCGAAGTTCCAATTGGTGGTGAACCTCCACCAGAAGTTGTCTGGAGTGTTAACAGTGAACCAGTAGTGCCTTCTTTAAGAACTTCCGTCACTGGCAGTGATAAAGTAAGTGTTTTTAGACAGAAAAACTTACATGTCTTTTTTTAATCAGTATTTAAATTTGTAGGATGTTGGTCAGCTTGAATTTCTAGCAATAAAATTGTGGCCAATATATTATGAGATTAACTACCATGCATAGGGTTATCATTACCATTATTAGTCAAGAATAAGTTCTCTCTCAGTATGCCTCATAGCTACTTGGCATGGCATCTGCTCTGTTTATGTGTATTTACTTTATGTATGTACTTATGGTATTTTTTGTTTAGTCACTACCTTGTTACAATTAAGTTTATCTTGAGTAAACTTGTTTAAATAGTCTAATAATCTAAAAATAAATTGCCTTATATGTGTTGACAAAATCTTAAGTAAGCACAAGCTTATGATGCTAGCTCCTTCTTGCCATTAGATCCGTGTCATGTTATACAAAATGTAGCCTTACCAGTGTTGATAACATTGATATAATCATCAATTATTTAAATTATTACTGAATTAGCATTTTCATTTTTCTTACAACTTACTTATTCAAAGCAAAATATTTCACAGTTTAAAATTAAATTTGTGCTGCAAAAAACAAAATTATTACAATATAAGCCTAAATTGATTTATAAAGCCATTTTTAACTTTGGGTCAAATAATGACAGTTTTAATTACCGATTCTAATGACAGGCCTAACAATGCATTTGTATTTCAGGTGACTGTTTTGACAATTAAAAATGCGGAAAGAAGTGACACGGGTGATTACACTCTTACAGTGAAGAACGAATCCGGAACAGAAACGCAAACAGCTAAAGTTACAGTGCTTGGTGAGTAAAATATTTTTCTTTTGTTGGTTGCCAGTTTAAAAAAGCACGTGATCTGGCTGCTTGCGTTCAGAAATACTCTAATGCAATTTGCAAGCACATACCTAGCCCATTACATAGGTATTTCTTGGATCCGACTTCTAAGATTTGTAAGGAAAATATCAATATCATCTGTAATCAATATGACTCCATCTTTTGTGTTTTAAATCCACTTAATCAACTTTTTTCAGACAAGCCATCGATGCCCAGGCCGCCGTTTGAAGTATTTGATATTACCCAGGACTCTGTGAAACTACTGTGGAGAGCTCCAGAAGACGATGGTGGGGTGAAAATACAACACTATGTCGTAGAGAAGTGTGATGCTATCCGCGGATCTTGGCAAGCCGTGGAAGAGACCCGGGAAACCACATCCCGCGTTCCAAAACTGGTAGCTAAACGAGAATACTACTTCCGCGTAAAGGCTGTCAATAAGATTGGAGAATCAGAACCGCTGCAAACAAGACAAGCAATAATTGCTAAGAACCCATACGGTTAGTTTGCAAAATTTTGTTATGATGAAAAATTTTATGAAGGTTTAAACTTCCACTTTCCCCAACAATTAATCTACAAGGAAATTGTTCTGTATGGACTCGTTATTTAGATTTCGTCTTCTGCTGTTTTATTCTATACATAAGCTGATTGACTCAAGAGGTTGTACTAATCAATGCACATAAGAATGCATCGACAAAGTTTTAAATGAATGTATAATTTTTTATTTCATTTGCAGACGAGCCATCTAAACCCAGCAAACCTGCAGTAACTGACTGGGATTCAGATTTTGTTAAGTTGTCATGGAAACCACCTGCTAAGGATGGTGGAGCACCCATCATCGGCTATGTTATAGTTAAGAAAGATAAATACAGGTTTGTTTATTTGTGATGATTTTTGTAGATTGTTTTACTTTTTGTGTGCTATGACTTATGTTCCGTTTGCTAACTTACGATGTATAAATTGATCTCGCTTATGGATTGTTGTAAATGTTTTAATGTGTTTCTTTTCTTTCCTGCAGCATTGGTTGGAGCAAAGCGGCTGAGGTACCTGCGGCGGAAACTTCAACAACCATTGTTCATTTAAAGGAGAACATGGAGTATCAGTTCCGTGTTATAGCAGTGAACAAAGCAGGACCCAGTGAACCTAGTGATCCATCAAACTCTATCACCTGCAAATCTAGATATGGTAAAATGTCATTGCCAGATTATTTTGTACTTTTGATTTCATAATTATTTTTGTTTTCACCTTTTTATCTGTCAGTGTTTGTGATTTTCATATGCTAAGTGATATTTTCCTTTCTAATTGACATCTACGTGACATCTTAAATGCATTATGTGCTATCCACCTGTGGAATAGCTGCGGAATAAAAAATTGATAGGAAATAACTGCAGAAAAATGTAACGCATAATGCAGGTCTGATAAACGGGTGCATTGAAAACAATATAAACCAGTTTTATCTATTCTGCATCCACATAACACATACACATGCCGGATGCCAGGTAAACCCCATTTTAATCTTTCGATAATTCTGCAGGTTGATTGATATTTCAATGTTGCTTGTTTGAACTGTCATAAAAGCTAATATGTTTGCTACAAGGGTTTTTTGTTTGTAAAATCATGTTTTATTGTCGAATTTAGTGGTACCCATGATCAATACTAAAGGCTTGAGGGACATGAGGGTGAAAGTTGGACAAGAAATCTTACTAACAGCCGGTGTGAGCGGTGAACCACCACCAGAGGTAGAGTGGTTAATCAACAGCGCACCTGTGACAAAAGAACATCCCGCTGAAACTTCTGTGCAAGATGGAATGGCAAGTCTGAAAATCCGTCGTGCAGAAAGAGCCCATAGTGGTACCTTCATGTTGAAAGTTAGCAACAGTACAGGCACGGATACGGCTAGCGTTAGTGTTCTTGTCGTTGGTATGTGATTTATGTGTGTAGTTTATAATATAATATATTATTATAATATACTATTAGTGAGTTTCATACTATCCATTACACCAGATTTTTATTCTAACATAAAATAGCAATTATCACATGTTTAGTCTCTGAATTCATCGGTTTTCTATTGTGGGGAAGCATAATTTAAGCTTGTTTAACTCCCATTTTGCATAAGTACAAACTGCAAAATTGTATAAACGTGTTACCGCTCAGTTGCTTTGGTTAGTCTAAACTGGCTGGACTTTGGGAAAACATAATATAAACGGGGTTTTCATAATAAGTGGTTTCACAATAACCATTCATGATTGCATAGGTTTTATTATAAACTTGGCAGGGACAATATAAAATCGTCGTACTACCGAGAGTTTCGTTATAAGCCAAATCATATTGCCAGGACTCAACTGTACAAGACATTTCTAATTGTTATTTGGCCTTCTCTTTCCCATATAATTGTATAATTCATAAGCGGGTTTATACATTGGACTTTCATCAACATCAGCATCTCTACAACTAAATAATGCGTTTATTCTATTTTTCCTAATATTTTTTTAAGAACTATAGATATCACATTTTGAGAAAGAATATAAAGTTAATGTATTTGTGTTATTTCTTGTGATGAACATTTAGAGGCTAAACTCTTGTAGTGTTTCAGCAGTACAGCTTCTAATTGTGTGGCTGCCTAGAAATTGTCTTGAAAAATCTTGCTGCTTCCCCATATGTCTGCAATATTTTGCTGTTCAGAGTGACTGAGAAAACTAAAACAATATTTGCACTTTCAGACAAGCCGTCTGTCCCAGAAGGTCCTCTTGAGGTCACTGATGTGACAAGCAACAGCGCGTCTCTGCACTGGCATGCATCAACTGACAGTGGTGGTTCCGACATTCTGTATTACCTAGTACAGAAGCAAGACCTGCTACGAGCTACATGGGTAGAAGCTGGTCGTAGCAACACATGCAGCTGTAGGATTCAAAAACTTGAAGAGGGCAGAGAATATCTGTTCAGAGTGAAAGCTGTGAATGCAGAAGGCGAATCTGAACCTCTAGTAGCTAAACAAGCTACACTGGCTAAGAATCCATTTGGTAAACATTTCAGTCCATTGGTTCTTAATTCTATGATCACAATATATCACTTAGCACACATATATTGTGTTCCTGTTAAATTTTACTCCATGATTATGATTTTTTGCCTTTTTTTAATTGGCTTGGCGTTTACATTGTTAGCTAGTTGGTGTTCCATAACTCTGTCCAGTATTTTCTTATGGCGGCTACAAAAATGGCATTGTTTATGACCTACTACAGTATTCTATGGAATCATTAGAATATTTTAGAAACATTATTACATTCATTCACAACAATCTCGTAAGGTAAGAGGTCATCAGTAGTTTCCGTGCTTCAAGGGTTTTGGGGCTCAACAAGACTTACACATGTTATACAAATAACCAAGATGTTAGCTGGGTATCCTGCTAGCCCCAACAACAGCAGCATAAAATTCTTCCCAAACTCTTTTGTTCCTTTGTTATTAAGTTAGTTCTTTTATTACAAAAAAAGTCACAATGAAGATTTTCACTTTAAAACAGTTGAAATAATTTGTTGCAATGTTTTGCGTTTTAGTGATTATAATATACCCTGTGCTGTACATAATTTATTAAGCCTTAGAAGAAACACATCGTATGAGGTGTAATGAATTTCTAGCAGTGATATCTAAATCTCTTTGCAAAGCATGCTATAAGATATAGTGTCGTGTGATATAGAGGGTTGATAATAAGCAAGATAAGCAAGTAAAAAATTTTTTTATGGAGTATGCTGTTTCAATACAGCATTTCTTTGCATTTTACTTTGATTCACGTTTTTATGCAGTTTTTGCATCCTACAAACCTAAAACCTAGTGGCAAAGTTACTAATAACATTTAATGCATGATCAATAATAGTTCTCTAAGATATGATGCTAAACTGACAGTGACATTTGACTGTACCGTAATTTTGGTATGTATTCATGCTCCCTTAATTACAGAAGCAGCCGGAGACAGTATGGCAAGTGTACAACCAAAATACATTTACTGGCATTCACCATGCTGCTTAAATTTGTAGCCAAGTTCATTATTCTCTTCAGTTATCATATCAATTGGAAACTCAAATCTGCCTATGAATGCATGTATTCTAACTATAGTAAGATTTTTTCACTATCTAGATGTGCCATCTGCTCCTGGTATACCGGAGATTGTTGATTGGGATGCTACTCATGTTGATTTAACTTGGACATCGCCATCATCTGATGGTGGATCACCCATCACGTCATATCTAATTGAGAAGAAAGACAAGTTCAGTGCTGGATGGAGCCGTGCAAATGAGGTGTCAAGTAGGAGTACCAGCACCACAGTATCTGGATTGAGGGAGAACATTGAATATGTGTTCAGAGTTCGAGCGGCTAATGCAGCTGGACCTGGTGAGCCAAGCGACCAATCCAGACACATCACTGCTAAGCCTAGATATTGTAAGTTATGTACAACTTCAAATGATTACTAGTAACATCCCATTTTTCAATAGATTTTGATTGCGAGAAAACATACTTAAGTACTTAAGTATTAACCAGTTAATAAATATTTTGTTTTTATAGTGGCACCAAAATGTGGTAAGACCTCACTACCGGACATTCGTGTGCGTGTTGGCCAAAGCTTTTACCTTGACATACCATTCGTAGGAGAGCCAACACCGGAAATTACATGGTCACTGAATGGAAGTCCTGTAGCAGCAGATCAAAGAGTTTTGATTAAAAAATCTGAGTCTGATACAGTATTGGATAACAAGCGTGCAATTAGAGAAGACAGTGGAACATATACCCTTACTTTATCAAACAGTTCTGGAAGAGATCAAGTATCTTGTCATGTTGTTGTTCTTGGTGAGTTGCATGTGTTGACATCATTACTTGTGTTGTTATCTCACTTTTTATATGTTGTTTCACTTTTTATGCTTTGCTATATTGTTATATATGCTGTTTCCCATTTTTGGTCTTTGCTACATTCTTGTATATGTTGTCACCCCTTTTGTGGTTTGTTACATTGTTGCACATTGTCTTACCTTTTTGTGCTTTGTTACATTGTTTTATGTGCAATTATTGTACATATTATCACTCCTTTTGTGCTTTGTTATGTTCTTATATGTTGTCTCACATTTTTGTGTTTTGTTAATTTTTTTTTAATGTCTCACCATTTACTACCTTGTTACATTCTTGTATGTTGGCTTACTGTTTTGTGCTTTGTTATATTAGTGTATGTTGTCTCGTCTTTTTGTGCTTTGTTACATTCTTGTATATGTTGTTTCATCGTTTCTGCTTTGTTATGTGACCGCATTCATGTATAATGAAAATGTAACTCTGATGCCCTTTTAGATCTATCTGACCACACCATTTCAATGTCTGAAACCTCACAAAATGTGCTAAAATTTTGCCAATTCAATGTAAAACTTGAGCTTTTTAGTGACATACTACTGAATATGTGAACATCGTAGATTCGTTGGTAGTTCTGTAATGAATCATAATTTACTTCTGCATTTTGTAAATTATGTGGTGGTAAAATTAGAATACAAGTGTCTTATTGTGATAAACCAACTAATTTGAAATCAGATAAATAATGCAAGATGTACTGTGAGAATAACTTATACAGTTTTTACCTTTGAGTATACTAGCTTACTTCTAACAGTTCACTAAAATATGTTATTTTCATGCAGATAAACCGTCTCCACCTCGAGGCCCACTGGAGATATATGACATGACAAGTACTAGCTGTACGTTAGCATGGAAACAACCCGAAGACAATGGTGGCAGTGAGATAACGTCATACACTGTTGAACAGCGTGACATCAAGAAAGATCATTGGATTACCATCAGTAACTATGTGATGGGTACGACATGTCATGTGCAGAAGTTGAAAGAAGGTTGTCAGTACGAGTTCAGGGTAATGGCAGAGAATATGACAGGCGTATCAGAACCTCTGTATGGTTCAGAAAGTGTTCTAGCGAAAAATCCTTATGGTACGTATTCATTTAATATTCAGTTGTAATAATAATAGCAGTACTTTATTTTGTGCTTTGTGCTAGCAATATACACAACATGTTAAAGGTCTAAAATTTGTATGTTGCAACAATTAAATATCTAAAAATTGTACGATGCCACAATTAAATGTCATTCATGTGATGTTAGAATTTTTAAACTTATATACCGATTATCTGCAATGAATTGAGACACTTAAGTGTGAAAACCACATATATGTGAAAAAAAGAGAAAAAAGAGCATTAAACTCTAACTTCAAAACATCATATATGAATTCAAAGCATGTTAATGCTTATTTAGTTCGAATTATTTATGGAAATAATGCTATTGTCAGGCAAGTCCAAAAGTAATATGAACGGAAACCTTTTGTCAAATGAGACGTGTTTTTTACTTAGATAAACCAAGTGCTCCTGGAAAGCCAGAGATCATTTCGTTCAGCAGATCAGCTATACAGATTTCATGGACACGACCTCACTCTGATGGTGGCAGTCCCATTACTGGATATACTGTACAGCGGAAAGACAGTAGAAGTAGCCAATGGAGTTCCATTACTAGACAGCCAACAAAGGTAAGTGTGAATGGCAACATCAAACATCTCTCTTGAATTTGAAGCTATAGTTTGATGCATTTATCTGTGCTTACATTATGCAATATTGTAAGTTCTTGCTTAATGACTCCCATTTAGCGACATTTTGTTTTAACGATGCTAAACATTTGACACCTTTTTCTCACTTAACAGCACATATTTCGTTTTAACAACGATTTTTTTTACTTTGGCTCAAAGCCATTTTTGTACTTTATCAAAAATATTTTTACCTAATTTGAACTGTTAAAACAATATGTTGTGGTATTCTGTTCTAAGAGCACACTAGTATTGTAAAACAATTGTTACTTATACTTTGGCTTCTTCACTGACGGCTAGCTACTTAAATAGAGTGAGATCTACTTGTGGGTGCCTGAGAGCAACCTTTATGCAAGGAATTTTGCCTGCAATCTGTTGCTATAGCAACCAGTATCTAGACAAAATTGCCTCAAGGCTTTCCAGTGTTCGACTGCTTAGTGTTTAACTGCATATTTTGGTAAGAAAGATAGATAGTTCCAAGCAAGCAAAAGGAGTTAATCAATAGAAATATGAACAAAACTCATAAAACGTTTACATTATATGATTTAAGTAGGCTAAAGTAGCATTGCTTTTTGCCTCTGTAACGTATCTCAATTCTTTTACATTATTTTTTATGGAAGTCTTGGTTTTGTTTAGCGACGTTTCTCTTAACATCGCATTTTGCTGGAACGCATTAGCGTCGTTAAACAAGGACTTGCTATGCTATACTCGTATTATAAAATGATGACATAAAAATGCTATTATAATGTATTTAAGAATCAATTTTTGTATTTTCACATGTGGGAATTAACACACATGCCGAAATCCTTTTAGCATTACATGTATCTAATATTCTGCTTAGAATAATAATCAAGCATTATTAAATTATTTATTGCTTTTAAACGTTAACATGCATTACTAAGTCAAGATAAGTTACTTGTCTTGTCGTGTCCATATAATAGATTAACATATAACATTTATTCTTCAGAATCAAGAATTCACAGATACAACAGTCAGAGATGGTTACACGTATGAATATCGCATCATGGCGGTGAATGCTGCAGGAGAGGGACCAGCCAGCGAACCTTCAATTAGCGTTACAGCAAAACCACAGTTTGGTAAGTCGGACACGACCTAATATTTTTAAACATTTTTTTCAATATGACAAATATCCGACAATATTAACTTCTTCGGGACCTCATCACTCAAAATAGGTCTTATAAGACTTATGACACTTCTGCTACAGTATAAGCACAGAGAAAACTAAATGATTGTAAATTAGGTATTGTTCTATTCAAGAAAATCTCAGCAATCCAATCTTGTTTGTTTAAGTATTTATAAGTCATTTACCAGGATAAGATTAAGAAAAACACGCCTTTTCTGGTACTCCATCTTAGCCTATTGATTAGCTTAGATTGGCATACACTTGCGTAATCGTATGCACTATTTTATTGAACACTTGTTTGCTGCAGCCCAAGAGAACTGTGTGTTGTACCAGAGTTCCAGGAAAAACCAACCGATCAGCCAAGGACAAATTAAAATTGTCTCTTCTTTTAACAGGAATTTCTTCTTAAAAATAGAGAATACTTGAGGCCAAAGTGTTTCAGAGTGTTGTGTCTGGTTTGGTAGAAATTTTCTGCATTAGCCAATTTCATATAAGTGATACTATACATCGTTACCGTGCAAACGCTGCAGTTACGGAAACTTTTTTCATTTCTTCGTCAAAAATCAATTTTTCGTTTGTCTACAGTAAGCAAATGTATTGCGTATATAATTTTCCATGAAAATCCATTGTGTGAGGAGTAGAAACTTACAAAAATTATCATATATAATGTAATCTTTGCTTAATAAGAGCAGTTTTTCATGAACACATGCAAAATGCAACAAACTCTTATGGACCTGAAGGAGTTAACAAACTTTTTATGATTTTTTTACTGAAAATGGTACAAACTTATCAATATTGTGGAATATTTATCAAACTGTTGTAGTTTTTGCTATTAAGAATTTGAGAACTCTATTTTGCATCTTTTATTACAGAATAAATAAAAACCAGTTTAGTGCCTTATTCAGACAGCAACAATTTTTTTTTATAATTTGCAATTCAACACACGCTAAATGCATGTTACTCCTTACAGAAAAACCAAAATTGTCGATCCGCACTAAAGAGATTCGATTACGGGCTGGAGAACCATTGGTTCTCAACTTCCCTATTCAGGGAGCACCAACTCCCGAAGTGGAATGGCTGAAAAACGGCTATGATCTACCGGCTGGAACTGGAACAATCGAACAAACTGAGACAAACGTGTCACTGAAAATTCCTAAAACTGAACGAGCTGACGCCGGTAGATACGGCATCGTACTGACCAACAGCGAGGGTACAGACCGTGGCGAAGTCAGTGTCTTAATCCTTGGTAATAATTCTTTGTATCTAATAATTTAATTTGGCCAGTGAGTGTCCTGCAATCTGTTAGATCTGTTTCACTTCAAAGGTTTTTCGTATTGCCAGCACATTCAGCCAGTGCTGTGCTTAGCAGGTCTCTAAAGACAAGAGAAGTATTTTATAAACTGCATTCACAAGATAAACATGTCTTTCCAGATTTGCTTAGTACTTTTGATAAGAACTAATGATGTTCCATCAAGTGCAAAGATAGTCTGGTACGCAGTGTGCCAGATGTCTTGTTTAGAGCACAATGAGTAGTCATCATTGTCTAAACTTATTATTTGGAAGCTTGGTTAGTTATGGAATATTTAAAGTGAAGGCAATGTTGTGCTAATATTTAGGTTAACAGCTAACATTCTGTGACAACCTTTTATTCTCAAGCCTCAAAACACAAATATTTTTGCATGAAATAACTTACGAGGGACAATCTAAGGCCATATTGTACATTTTGCAGATAAACCAGGTAAACCCAAAGGTCCGCTGAAAGCTACTGATATTACAAAGAACACTGTGACATTGCTATGGCAACCTCCTGAAGATACCGGTGGCATTGACCTGACAGGTATATTTACATACAAAACATTTTTGTAACTCTGCATGAGGTGAGATGAAAAAAAGGCTTATATTTCGAGCTGTACTCTTGTGTTGTTTTTAACATTCAAGTATACCATAATTGTATTTAGTCATACAAGCTTTGATTAAAGTTTTGTTTTAATAAGCACCCTACTTACTTCTCAAGTGGTAATCGATATTCTTATATTCACCATACTAGAATGAGACAGTGAGTTGGTTTTTGTCAACTTAATCACAATTTATACCTCAGAAAATGTAAAAATTACAATAGGTCGCTGGTTTTACCTAGTTGTCTTAGTGGTTCTACTTATGAAACAGCTGGTCATTGCTTAATTAGCTGCCCTCTTTACCTCCGGGCCAGACATGATTTATTTACAAATCTCTGCACTCTTTTGTCACCTTTTAATATCAATGCTTACAGTCTTGCAACAAATGAACTTGTATGCCTGTTCCTGCATGGGAATCATACCCTAGATAATTTTGTGAACAATCAAATTTTTGTATTAGCGCAGTCTTTCATTACAAATACTAAGCACTTTAAACAGTATTAGCTATATTACTCTTGTTATATAGTATTGTTCATAATTATCGCAAAATTTCTTGTACATTGTGGTCACATTGTTCTGTATTTGTCTCTAGCATTTAACTCCTACCAGGGCAGAAATATATCAGTTGCAGAACTGTCTATTTCCACCTAGTTTGTTGTTACATCTTTAATAAAAATTATGTTTAAACTAAGTTTTGATTACAATTAAAAGTGAAAAACTAATTACATATCTGCATACATTTGTTTTTTACTAGGTTATGTTGTTGAGAGGTATAATCCAAGTTCTGGTAAATGGGCACGCATGCCTGGCACCGTGTCTGTTCCCAAGATCACGATCAAAAAATTGGAAGAAGGCATCAGTTACATGTTCAGAGTTCGAGCCGAGAACTTCTATGGTCTTAGCGAACCATTGGAAGGCACAACATTTGTAGCAAAATCACCTTACGGTGAGAAAATAACTTTCTTTTTCAGTATATGAACATTGTTGATAAATTTGTAGCTCTTCTACTTGGTTGATTTATTCTAAATTTTTGTTTTACTGTCATTTGTTTAATATTATTGTCGCTTTTTGCAATTGAAATTCCCACAATTGAATTATATTGCTTTGTTTTAGATCCACCTGATCCGCCATCTGCTCCCGAGATCCTGGATTATGACATGTTTTCTGTAACCTTAGCATGGAAAGCACCCAAACACGATGGTGGCAGCAAAATTACAGGTATTATTTGTTCAGTCTTCTTGTTACTGTCACATGTAATGATTGAATAAAATAATAACATTAGTTAAATTGTGTCGAGTACAATCTTTCTGTGTACTAGAGCATGATATGAAATTCTGACTGTTCTTGAACTTAGTAATCATGGTTTTCTTTTTTATCAGGTTACTTGGTTGAAAAGCATCAGAGCGGTGTGTTGGATTGGAGCCGGTGCACTCATCAGCCGATTACTGAGTTGAAGTACACGGTTTCTAACTTGTTAAAAAATCAAGAGTTTGAGTTCCGGGTTCGTGCAGTTAATGCAGCTGGTCCTGGGGATCCTAGTCCAGCATCGAAGACCGTTACTACTCGAACTAAGATATGTAAGTAAAGTGTATTGACTTAAAACTTTGTTTTCATGCATGCAGAAACATTACAATATAGTTTTTTGCATGATTTAAAAACTGAAAATTGCAACAAGAATTTTTTCCTTCTTCGCACAGCACATCTCATAGATTGAATTAACTGTCGCATTTCTCTTAATTTAAATGCGTTTCGTTTTTAGTCCCACCTGATGCTCCAAGCAATTTGACTGTTGTCAAAGTTACAAAATCTTCTATCACTCTTATGTGGGATAGGCCAAAGAAAGATGGCGGCAGCAAAATAACCAGCTACGTTGTGGAGAGCAAGCTCAGGGGCAGAGATTGGGAGCTAGCTACTAGGTATTAATTTAATTTCAAATTCAAAGTGATGGAAAAATTGGTGGCAATTTGAACACTATTTTAAAAGGGTGAGAGGAATCATATTGAGCTTTATTATAGCTTTACTGTTCTAGCATTTTGCCAGGCTTTTTTAATTTTGTGTGGCAGTTTCACAAAAATATTTTTATTCAGAACAGCTGTACTTTTTTCAGAAATGCGTTTGCATTTCTAACAAATGTATATTTTTAACAAATGTATATTTCTAACAAATGTATATTTTTGAGTCTAAGACCTAAACAGAGTTTGTTTTGCTGGGGCATTTGCAATATATTTACTAATGAACTCAAAAATTGTGTGTTTAGTTTGCAGTGTTTTTAAACACCTGCTTAAATAATTAATCATTTAATACAGCAACAGTGTGTGCTATGTCTACCTTGCTTATAATAATCATATTAAACAGATAATTGTAGCCTGATAACTTGGCATTCTGCTCTAATGGCTGCTAGTAGTGTCATTCTTATGTTCATATATAATTAATATTATTGTTAAATTTTAAACTGTACAAAGTGAGTATAATGTTTGTTATTTTTTATATTTTTCCCCCAACTCACTTTTTTGTCTAAACAGTCTGAAGTATCTATTTGTACAGTAATGCAGTTATGCATAATTTTTGTGTAAGGTTAAAATATATTTGCTGTGTATACTGTATAGTTATGATAAGCAGCTGTGTTGCGTTCGTGTGCACACTTTATGCTTACTTATGCTTACAGTTTGCAGTGAGAATTAATGAACTAATGCAGATTTTATTTTTATCCTATCCCAACCACCTAATTTTATATTTATTTTTGTAACTTTTATTTTTTTCTGTTGCTTTTAACTCATTTTCATCTATTTTGCCTTTTACTTTCTTCTTATTTTTAAAAATTGCATAACCCTACTTACCTGTGTGTGCGTGTGTTTTTAACCACCACAACTCACTACGTTTATTTGAACCACTCTCCCTATCAGCTCCTATGTTTCACTCTCCCTCGGTAGGTTTCCAGTTGCGGAGCAGACGTACACGCTGCAGAATCTCAGCGAGGGAGATGAATACATGTTTCGCGTGCGAGCTGAAAATGATGCTGGTGTTTCTGACCCATCCAGGCCAACATCTGCAATAGTTATCAGAGATCAGCCAGGTATGAAATTGTGTTTGTTGCTATTATTAAACTAACAACTAGAATTAAAGTCTGTGGTCAAAAATAGGTCGTTTTATAATCAGTTGGATCTGAAATTTGCAAATTTCGTGACCAGATAAACTAATTTTAGAAAATCATAAAACAAGTAATGAAATCATTCTACATTTTTGCATTAAAATTTATTTATTTTTTTGTTTAGAAGTCCCAAAACTTGATCATGCCATGCTTAAAGATGTAAAAGTGAAAGCCGGCCATCCATTCACTTTAGAAGTATTCTATAGCGGGTGCCCTCCACCTCATCCAGAATGGTACAAGAATGGCGAGATGGTACCTATGATTGACCGGTGTGAAATCCGTAATACTGAGAACTCCACTCACCTCACGACACATAGGTTGGTTCTTAGTACATCTAAAACTTATAATTTCACAAAGCTGTAAATACTGTTTAGTTAACTTTAATGTTTGCTATCAATTGTGAAACTTAATGCGAATTTCTAAGAGTAATGTGAATAAAACTGTTTTCTTACTTGTCGGTGAACCAATTTTCCAGAGCTGAAAGACTGGACACAGGAAAATACAGTGTCATCTTGACGAATGATGAAGGTCGCGATCATGCAGAATGCGATGTTGTTGTACTTGGTAAGAACAATTGCCTTTGTCCTTTATATTGAAAATAATGCATCTATGTATCAGATTTATATTCAAATGAAAATAAAAATGAGCTGAAATTAATACGATTCTGTGAAAAATTCACATTTAGTCATACTTGTTGCTTATTAATTACAGATCGGCCATTTCCTCCTGTTGGACCATTGGAAATCATTGAAGTCACAAAGAAAAGTTGCCAGCTGGTTTGGAAAGCTCCCAAAGATGATGGTGGTGCTGACATTAGGTATTGTGTACTGATTTTTGCAAGTAAAATGTTTAGTGCATTGTAAAGGTCTGCCAACTGTTAGTCAAATTATAAGTAAATTATGTTTTATCTTTACAAAGGTTATTACTATTACCTATTACCTATTACTATTACCTATTATGTAAACATTACTTTGTCGCTATTGTACTCTGAGTGAATTTTCAAATGATACATTAGAACTTTTCTTTCTGGCATTTAGTGCTTATGTTGTCGAGATGAGAGAAGCCAAAAAGACAAACTGGGTGACTTTGAGCAATTTTGTTACTGGCAATTCATACAAAGTTTCCAAGCTAAAACCAGGACACAAATACGAGTTCCGTGTTTTAGCTGAAAATATCAACGGTATTTCAGATCCCCTGATTGGTGATCGCGTCATTGTGGCTAAGAATCCGTATGGTACGTTATTGCTATTTTCTGTTTAAACAACACTTTAATGATATTAAATTAGTGGCATAAAATTGTTTGTTTTTATTTTTCTGACTACAATCCTTTATTTAGATGAACCTAATGCACCTGGACAACCACACATTCTTAGTCATGATCGACATTATGTGACCTTGTCTTGGACGACACCCACTTATGATGGTGGAGCACCAGTTACTGGCTATAATGTTGAAAGAAAAGATTTCAAGTCAAACGTATGGAGCATGCTCAACAGAATGCCAATAAAGGTAAGTTACTAAAATTATTCTGAATTCTTTTTCTGTAAAATAGTTTCTTAAGGATAGCAGACTAAAAATCTTCCTTCATTATTCTTCCTTTATTTAGGATTTACAGTTTACTGACGATATGGTGCGTGAAGGTAATGAGTATGAGTACAGGGTTTATGCGCTGAACGCCGCTGGTTCGAGTCCACCCAGCCTGCCAAGCGACTCAGTTATTGCAAGACCTGAATTTGGTATGATTTGTGACATGATATTAGGTTTTGTTATTAACTTGAAAATCTGAATTGTAGTCCAGAAGTAAAGCTAAGAGTTTGTGTGATAATAAAAATTCATTCCTAAATTAAGTAATCGTCACAGCTTTCATTCTTCTTGACATTAAATGTAATTATCGTTTTTTAAAGCTTGTTTTTTCCCTAGTATAGTTTTAAAATTATGTCTTTTAATTTGCGTATGCAGAGAAACCAAAGATATTCTTAGATGCATTTCAAGGCAAGGACATAAAAGTGAGAGCTGGTGATCCACTGGATCTTAATTTGACCATTGCTGGATCACCTACACCACTCACGTTCTGGGAAAAGAATGGAGCGAGACTCAAGAACACCGACAGGATAACTATTAATCTTGGCGACACTTATGCAAGGCTGCATATTAGTCCAACAGTACGTGAAGACAGCGACATTTACAACTTACTGCTGGAAAACAGCAGTGGCAAGGAGCGAGCTGATATCAATGTTATTGTACTTGGTAAGTTTTTTTAATGTAGTTTATAAGATTCATTTTTTGTTATCGCTTTCTGCTAAAACATTTTACAACATTATAATATATTCTGAATTATAATAATAAACAATTATTTTTTCAGATAAACCTTTGGCTCCTGAAGGTCCTTTACAGACAACTAATATAACTAAGAATAGTGTGACACTTATCTGGAAACCGCCGAAAGACACTGGTGGAGTTGCTTTATCAGGTACAACATTCTTGTTTGCTTATCAGGCATTTAATCATTGTTGTCAGTGTAGTTTTGAAATTACATGTTTGTATTTGTTCTTTTTACTGGCATGTTCTTCTTTCATTTTGTTAGGTTATGTAGTGGAACGATATGACTCATCCCGTGAAAAGTGGACTCGAATGTCCGGTTTGGTCACACATCCTAAAATTACCATCAAAAAGCTAGATCCACATCAGAGTTACACTTTCCGTGTGCGAGCTGAAAACTTGTATGGACTCAGTGACCCATTGGTTGGTCAAAGCTTCACTGCAAAAGATCCATATGGTACGTAAAGCTGTTTATATTTCACTGAGAAATTGCGGTGTTTGCATCTTTAATATACAATTACATTAGGCGCCGCTTAATAGACTTACCGTCATTAGACTCAGTATTTTTGCTTCATAATTGAAGCTTCAATAAACATTTTCCTGTGTCTAATAAGCTTTTATGACTTTTATATCATTTTAGCTGGCTTTTGTCCTATATAGAAACAATCATGTTATGTACCGTTTTGTTTGTAAGCAGGAACGTTTATCATATGCTAATATGTTACCCTAATAGTGTGCTTTGATCGGCCAGTCCACTGCAATTAACATCGTTACCCAAGAATTCCTGGAAGCTGAACATTTAATCACTTGTTTAGCTGTTTGCTTTTGAAGCTCTGGCTTTCTTTGCCAGAAAGTTTAATCAGTTTGATGTTGCTGTTATGCCAGAGATGCAAGTGCAGTAGATGGAGGCACAGTACAGTAAGTATGGCATGATAGCAAGCGGGAACTTGGGCGAAACTACAGATGAAGCTACTTGCGGGGAAACACAGGCTCCACCAACAGTTTAAGCCTGCCAAGTGCTACAATTTTACAATAATTTGTGTATCATACAAATTTTCAACATTTTTATCTTTATGAGCACTTTATGAGCCAACTCCTTCACGATAAAATGAAGCAGCCGACTTTGAAAGAATTTTTGTAACTTTTGCAAATAAACAGACTTATGTGATTTAGAAAAGTATATTTTGTAATTTATTGCTAATTCACTTATATGAATGAATATTTTAAAATATTTTTTTTTAATTTTTAACTGCACAAAGGAATTTAGGCATTAATTCGTTTCTAAAATTCATTAAAAATCTTTGCAGTACATACTAAGCTTGTGACTCATACAGAATATACCAGTAACACTACACTCGTCGGGTAATAGGTTCAGTTGGTTAATTGGGTCAAAACACGTCATTCCCAAAGTGAGTCTATTAAGCGGCGCCTACTGTATTTTATTATAAGATTTTTTTATATTGGCTAGTTTACATTTGTTTATTTCTCTCTAGATCCGCCTGGTCCTCCACACACTCCAGAAATTGCTGATGTAAATGCCTCTGCAATAACATTACGATGGAAGGCTCCTAACAAAGATGGAGGTTCACCAATTACAGGTATTGCGTTTCATTTTGTGAAATTTTTGGATTCTATGTTATATTTTGCCAATGTATTGGTTCATTAATTACCTTAAAGGTTAGTTAATAGATCGTATTAAACTTACATTTTTTAATATTTTTCTTCTATTTATCACGTTTTGTCCATGGAAAATTATATAATACTTTATATATTTATGCAACAAATTATCACAATACAACTTACATGTCTTTGTGACCATGGTAAGCAATATTAATAACACAGTTAAACATAAATTATATCTCCTACAGGTTATTTCATTGAGAAGAAAGTAAAGCATATGTTAGAGTGGTCACAATGTAATGCAACCCCATGTGGTACAATGACATATCAAGCTACCAGCCTCGTGGAGGGTACCGAATATGAATTCCGCATTATTGCCATTAACATTATTGGACCCGGAGAACCAAGTTTGCCGTCCAAGAGTGTTATTGCTAGAACTCCTGTTTGTAAGTATTAAATGTACACAATCTCTTTGACAATAAAATTAGAAGCATTTCTTTAAAATTTTGTGTTCTCTTGGGCATGTGTTGCTTTAAAAACGTATTTTGAATGTTTAGTTTAGACTGTTGTATACATATTTGTAAAATACATGGAGGCAAAGGCATAAATTGAGCATTGGTTAATTTAAAAGGCATTACAACTCAAACTAACTGTGCATTTCCTCCATATTCATAATCATTCACTTAGTTTTACATTATTCTTGGATCTTTAATTTTTTCTTAGTCCCACCAGAGCCGCCAGTCAATGTTCAAGTTGACAAGGTTGGTTCAAACTTCGTCACTTTATTCTGGAGTCGCCCTCGACGTGACGGTGGAAGCAAGGTTACTGGCTACCTTGTAGAGATGCAAGAAAACGGAGGCTTATGGAAAAAGGCATTAGAGTATTCAGTACCAGATCGCAAACAAACAATACCGGATCTCGTTGCTGGAGGGGAGTATGCATTCCGTGTACGAGCTGAAAATGAAGCTGGTGTTTCAGAACCTAGCAAACCTTCAAATCCAGTTACCGTGGGCGAGCAACCAGGTAACAGTTATATTTTTATCTCACAGATTGTTGGCTTAATTGATTTAAAATTGTGTTTGTCTGAGATCGTAATACACATGTTACCCATGTCACTAACAAGATCTTAGTTATTTATGAGGCACTTTCTACTTTTAATCAACTGTCAGGATTTATGGAGAACAATGCCCTTAAGTATCTCTGTTGAAGAGCATTTTCTCCTGGGGACAGCATGAAATAGAAACCAGTAACTTCTGAATTCCTGATGGTCAGTGATTTATATACCTCGTACAGTTTTGTCAAATTATAACGCACATTTTCTCCCATTCTGTGTAATATACAATCTATAGTTTTTCCACATTGTTCTCCATATATCTAACTGTAAGAGGTGGAATATTATCACAAATTATCATGTATTTTCTAGGCTTGAATTGCCTTTCCTGTGATAATCATTTTTGACTCTCTTATAAAACTAATTAGTGTACTTGAAAATGAAAAAAATTCTTTCAGAAAAACCATTTGTGGACATCAGTTCAGTGAGGGATTTAATAGTAAATGCTGGACAGGAGTTTAATATCACTGTGCCGTACGTTGGTTTTCCACGTCCAACTCCACAGTGGGAGGTTAATGGTAAAGAAATACACCGATCAGAGAGAATAATGATGGAGGTATGGTTATTTACAATTACCTGCTTCTCTTGCTGATCAACTTTTGACAAATATAGTAAGTCTTAAGCTTAATAATATCCCGCTTACTGATGATTTGTTTGAATTGCAGTTTTGCCAGTTGCAGGTCTATCTATTTAGTTAAAATGTACTTGCATGCATTTATGTTACTTTCTGAAGGCACCTTGACTTCATTTAACTATGTTTTGCTGAGGACACATTAATATCTACCATCTTTACCTGACGACTTACTGTAGACATAACTATATAATATATTAGAGCTGAAATTAAACATGTTTATTATGCTTACCTCAAAAATGAATATAGTTCCAAGAGTAAATCATTGTAATGACATTGCTCTCCTTTTTTCTGGGTGGTGTAATTTTGTTAAAACTATACCGTGAATATGTTTCATAAAACAAAAAATATATTTTTGTTTATGACTGCTGATAAGCATACTAATGATGTTACACTGTTTGTATTGATTTATTTTTTGTAGACTACAAGTAAAGAAGCAGTGTTGGATATAATCAGAGCTGAGAGAACTGATAGTGGTGCATACAAACTGACTTTAACCAACCCATCAGGTTCACACACTGTCACCATCAATGTCACCGTAGTTGGTATGATAACCGTTAATAGTTTATTTTCTTATTTCAATACAATTGTTTAGTTTAATTGAATTAGATACTGTTTCTAAGATAACGTCTTACAATGTTTTCTTGTCATCAACTATCTTAACTTTATCACATCTTGAGCACATTTTTGCTGCATTTTATATTTCTGTAGATCGTCCCGATCCTCCAGTTGGTCCAATAAGAGTTTCGGATGTTGATTCTGATGGTGTATCGTTGTCATGGTTACCACCGCTTGATGATGGTGGAGACAAGGTAAAAAATTTTTATTGCTGATGGAAGTTGCCTCAATTACGTGCTATTATTTGTTTAAGATTTTCACTAAGTAGTTCTGAAAATGACAATAGATCGATTTATTTCATCTTATTAGCTTTGTTAGACACTAAATTTGAAGCAATATTTACTTTGGTTCTTACATACCATACTTGTTTATACAAATAACATATTCGCTACAATACTAATGTTCATTAGCAAGCATTAGATTAAACAAAAGTTATTTTAATCTGATCTTGCATCAGTGCAAATGATAAAGTTTTTGTAGAACTAATTAGTTCCCAGTTGTATTTTGGAAAACTATTTTTGATTGTAAATACATCTTGCTAGATTTCAAGTTATATAATCAGCAAACGTGAAGTGTCCGGTGACTGGTCAAGAGTGAGTAGCTTCGTAACTGATGTCTACACACGTGTTCGAAGCTTGAAGAATGGAACACAGTATGAGTTCAGCGTCCAAGCCGAAAATCGGTTTGGAACCAGTGACCGACTGGTTACCGACCATCCTGTGCTTGTTAGAAGTCCTTATGGCAAGTTGGAACAATTTTTAGTTGATTATAATATATTTGAAACACTAGCATATAAAAAGCACGAAGAATTAAACTGATTAATAATAAACGTGATTTGTTATAAATGTCTTAGTTGACGATTGTGGTTTATTACCAATGGCTTTTGTGGCTTAATGTTGTTTACCGTGTTTCAATTTTGCATATTAAGTTTACTGCTATAATTTCAGATCCACCAAGTGCTCCTTCTCAGCCGCAGCTGCTTGACACAACTGAAGAAAGTATAACAATGAAGTGGAATCGACCTCGCAAAGACGGAGGCTGTGGATTTGCAGGCTACATTCTCGAATATCGTAAACTTGATAAAGATCAGTGGGCACGTGCTTCAAACTATGTCATCCCAGATACGGAGTTCAGGTATGAATCTGATTTTTCCTAGATTACTGATTTTGCTTTTGTGCTATAATATTTAAAGGAGATCATGTAATTTGATGTATATCGTGTTTCTAGGGCAACTGGGCTTATGTTGAACAATGAATATGTTTTCCGTGTGAAAGCAGTTAACACTGCTGGTTTAGAAGGAGATTGGAGTGAAGAGTCCGAGACAATTACTGCAAGACGCAGGCCTAGTAAGTTTTCTTGTTTTTGTTAACCAAAACATTAAATTTGGCTTCAGTAATTACTTTTTTAAAGTTTCTGTAAAAGACGAACTTCAAACTATCTGTTTCTTTTTTAGCTGCGCCAAGAATTCGGCTTGATCTCTCTATGCGTGAAATGATGGTGAAAGCTGGCACAGAGTTCAGCATCAAAATACCATATATTGGTCGACCACCTCCTAAAGCTCATTGGTCCAAGGTACATCGCAAACTCCAATGTTTATTTAGAAATAGTTTTCCAATTTTTGGCAATGGTTTTTTTAAATGTGAGCTTTAAGTCTGTAATACTATGTCAGTTAGTTTTAGTTTACGTAACAGCTTGGTATTGCAAGTTTTAGGACATGTGAACTCATTTGCAGAGTGTTTTCTCTTTTGTACTATACTCTGAAATGTGATAAATGCTACTGAGTCTGACAAATTCTTTTAGAATGGTTTGGAAGTGTACGAATCTGAGCGCATTGTTTACCAAGTAACAGACGAAGAGTGCATACTCTTAAATCGCTGTGCTGACCGCGATGATGGTGGCCATTATCTGGCAAGATTGCAGAATGATATAGGCGTAGATTCTGCCACCGTTAAAGTAGTAGTTGTAGGTAAGTTGTTTTCTGATGCAGTCTGCATGATCTACTTAACTCAGGGTGGTTTTACAAGGTTGTACATTGTCAGTTTAAGTCAGGACCTAGATGAATGACCATGTCCAATTCTGTGGTTCAGACAGAATGAGATTCTGCTTGAGCCCATTGTCTAATACGTTTTCATTTGTTGATTTTAGGGTTCAGTCAACATAAATCATATAAAAATACCTGTGGCACACACTTTATGCAAGGTATTTTATTAAATATCATAGTTTTTACTCTGATAATTTATTATTGTATGTTGCAGATCGTCCCAGTCCACCGACTGGTCCACTAGGAGTGCAAGATATCACACCAGAAAACTGCTCTTTGACATGGAAGGCTCCAGCAGACAATGGTGGTAGTCCAATTACAAACTACATTGTAGAGAAATATGATGCTGCTGTAGAGGATTGGATAACGGTAAGTAGCTATCTGTTAGACTTGCCAGTAAAGCATAATGGATAATGCTCAACATTGTTTAGGGTAGATGTGCACTGATTGGAGGGACAGACTTTTTACTCCTGTTTGGACAGCAGGCAGTTTTTATAGTTTGAAGTCTCTGAGGACTTCATTGATGAGATAACCACATTAGTTTTTGCTGTTTATATGTAACCATATTAGTTTTTGCTATGATGTAATACTGAATACTAATTGTAAGTTTGTATTCATAATGTGTCTTTGTAAATACTTATGTGTTCTTAATGTTTTGTATTTTACAAGTACCAAAGAGATGATACTAATAATACTAACTAAGAATTTTATTTCCTCTGTTGATCACAAATACGACCATTTTCTTAAAGATTAGAGGTATTGTGGGGAAATAACAACAACATGGATTGCTGCAATGTCGGAAGCATCCATGTTGCTGGTCAATTTTTAAAATACTTCAACAAACTTTTGTTGCTGCAAGCTTTAACTGTATAATAAGTCGTATTCTTACATAGCATCTAATTTTGAAGAGCGCTTTTATGTTGTCACTCATAACAGTTGATGAAATGAACAACGTTTTTTATAGGTTACTAGTTATGTCCGGCTACCTGGCTATAACTGTGGCGGCTTGAAAGAAGGCCACGAGTATCGCTTCCGTGTTTTTGCGGAAAATAAATATGGCATTTCAGACCCCCTGGAAGTGGACAACTCTGTCATAGCAAGACATAAATTCAGTAGGTTTTTTTGCAATAATACTTTTCAAAGTTGACTATAACTGTCAAGAAATCGATCCACTGGTTTTTTTAATAATTTCTTAGTTTTTTAAGAATATATAGTTTGCAAAATATATGATTTGTTAGTAATGGAGTTCTTTTATTGTAGATGTACCTAACTCACCTGGAAAGCCTGTAATTCAAGATTTTGACGAAAAATCTGTCCATCTCATGTGGGACGCACCGGTCAGTGATGGTGGATCACCCATCCAGGGATACAAGGTGGAGTACCGAAATCCTGGCGACCGCATGTGGACGAATGCATTCACCTACATGCTTACAGAACGTAAAGCAGAAGTTATGAACTTGCGAAATGCGGCTCCGTATGAATTCCGCATTTTTGCGCGTAATCTGGCTGGATTTAGTGAACCGAGTGACATGTCAGATACTGTTACGCTTCATCCAAAAGTTGAGCCCCCATCCTCACCTGGACAACCAGAAGTTGTTCATCTTGGTAACACTTACGTTGAGCTAAAATGGGACGAACCGCACTCAGACGGTGGCAGCCCTGTTAAAGGTTACATATTAGAACGGAGGGAAATTGTCTCAGCAGCCACCAGTGTTAGGCGGCAGAAGCGCATGTCCGGACAGGAAGGCTTTGGTCGTCGCCGTTCAGCTGCTGAGAGCTTCGACCGACGATGGTCCCATGAAAAACGGCGATCCGTAATGGAAGAGTATGAAGAATATACTTACGCGACATCGTTCATGGAAAAACGTGGCCTGGAGAAAGCTTATTCGGCCGTATGGATAAAAGATACGGATGCACTGATTCCGCAAAATTCCTACACAGTAACTAATCTACCTCGGAATTCAGAGTATGAGTTCCGAGTCATTGCAGTAAATGAAGCAGGAAATAGTGATGCAAGCCCAAGTACAGGTGCTGTTCGCATTAAAGAAGTCGTTGGTAAGTGAAATCTAGTCGTATTTACTCTAATTGACTTACTTGTATACCCAAAAAACTTTACCAATCAAATACATCTTTAAACATGATTCTGGTATGAAGTTAAGCTGAGAAAGGAGTTACAATATGATCTTATGTAGCAAAATTTAATTTAAAGTTGTACTTTGTTTTCCTAGTGCCTGTACCTCCTACAGTTACCACAAGGCTTACAACAATAAACACCAGTCTTCGCAAGTCTGTGACACTACGTTGTGCTGGAACTGGTACTCCAACCCCACAGGCTAGATGGTATACGTTTATCTTAACTGTTTCTTAGTTATCAGCTTTAAATTAGTTAAATAGATGTAGAGTAGTTATATATATTGTGTAGCAGTAAAATGTTCATGAACTGTGGGGGATTATTGTTTGCTGAATGTATTGTGTTATGTTTCATTATGTTGTCTTCTCGTGTGTTATGTTGAGTTTGTTGTGCTGTGTTGTGTTGTGTTGTGCTGTGTTGTGCTGTGTTGTGTTGTTTCGTGTTGTGTTATTCTAAGTTATGTTGCGCTGTTACATTGTTTATGGCTTTTTATATTACATATTAGGTATCGCAATGGTATTGAGGTGACACCCACGTCTCGCGTACGTATAAAACATGATGGTGACAAATACATTCTTCACATTGGTGAGGTCTGGGAGGCCGATGAGGGTGAATATACCTGTGAACTTAAAAACCAAGCTGGAGTTGATTCAACTGTCGGCAAACTTAACATAAGCTGTAAGTTTACCACTCGTTATATATTTATGTTTAATAGAGATAATCTGATATGCATCCTTTAAAACTAAAGCTAGGGTCTCAATATCTGAAAATATCTGTGTGAATTTTTGAGTACTTAACTTTCTAATTTTAATGAAGTTTTGCTTGTTAGCTGAATTACGTTCATAATGACAGAAACAAATATTTGTTTTGTTTCTTATTTTCTTGTGTATAACATGGAATAACAAGAATTACGACAATTAATAAAAAAATGCACCAGTGTAAACTGTCTTCAGACGAATGAAAAAAAAATAGAAGAAAAAGATCACAAAATACCTCTTTTCTTAGTTTGAATCAGATTTCAAATGTAAGTATACATATTCCACATTTGGCAGTATTCTTCACTATAATTCCAGTACCTGCAGTCTACAGTGTATGTAATACACCCAAGTTTCTATATTTAGCACCTCCGAAAATAGAGGAGCATCCAATGAACTACAAGTTCAAAGTTGGAGATCTAATCAAAGTGAAAATATATTTCATCGGAACCCCTCCATTTACCGTTAAAATCGACAAAGATGGCGAACGCTTGTTGGAAAGCGACGTGGTCAAGTACAGCGTGTTTGATAACTTTGTCATGATGTCTATATACTCGGCTAAACGTACGGATGGTGGCGATTATACAGTAAATGTTAGCAACGAAAGTGGAATGGCCAGCTCCGGATTCACAGTTAAAGTTGTTGGTATGTTCCTTACTAGCCAAAAATTTTACAGATCATTATTCTTTTGCTGTAGAGATGTTGTCATTTCTACAATTAAGCTGACACATTATCATTAGATTTTTCAATTAAAATAATGTCCTTTAGAGCAAAATTCACTTAATGTATGTTTTTCATAACACATTTCATTTTTAAAGGACCACCAACCATCCCTGTTGGACCACTAAATGTGTTTGATGTCTCCAAGCACATGGCCACATTGTCATGGAAACCACCAAAAGACGATGGTGGCAACAAGGTGACCCATTACTGCGTAGAGAAACGGGAAGCTGGCAGGAGTGGCTGGATTATTGCTGCCTCTTATTGCAAGGACACCATGTTCATAGTTCAGGTAAGAGTAGATATAATTACTTTTCGTCAATTTTAAGGAATCGAATTATAACTAATTATATGCCAATTTTATATGGTGCTGGCCTTCTATCTTTTAATATGACTGTATGTTTTATAGGGCTTGACAGAAAATAAGGAATATGAGTTCCAAGTCAGCGCTTGCAGTGAAAATGGACAAAGTGAACCATTGCAGGGTACCACGCCTGTTATTGCAAAACTACCTTTTGGTATGATAAATTCTCACATCTATAATACTAATATGAACAATTTTTCAAATAAAATAGACTTTGAAAATGGAATTCATTGGTTTCAAATAATACTGTTCATTGTCAAGGCATCTATAACGAAAGAATTGATAGAATTTAGAAACAACTTCGAAGTACAATTCTGTAGTTAAAAGTCAAATTATGTGTGATATAATATATGTATATAATTCAATCTATTTACCTTACTGACTATACATCTTGATTAGTATGAAACTATTTAACACTCTAGAAACAAAACATTATGTTAGTTGTAATAGAACTGTCAGTTTTAAAGAGGGCTGCCATTTTGTCAGTGAATTCCACTAATTAATACTGTTAGTGCTGTACAAGCTGAAGTGCATTTCAGCAGCGGAAAGTGCACATATTCATCTTACCAGTTTAGCTTAGGTCAGATGTGTTTTATGTGCAAGGCTTCCAGTATTGCCAAATCACCATGAATATATCCTTTGCCTAAGATTTTAACATTGTTTGACGTCTATGAAACCTATGTGTTATTCTACCACGTTCAACCCTACTGGATGTAAAATCTTGACTTGTACAGCCAACTTAAGAATCATTGCATGATTCACATTTAAAATGGTACACCAGATTAGACTTGACAAATAGTCTTTAGCAAGCAGTTATAATATCTGAAATATACTTAGTGTAACAAAACAGCAGTAATATTTATGCATTTCAGATCCACCCGGTACACCAGGCATACCTGAGATATCACAGGTCGGCGGTGATTTTGTTAGTCTTACCTGGGCTAGACCTGAGTCTGATGGAGGGGGAAAGATTCTTGGTTAGTTGCATTCTGTTTCTATTAATCTTTTGATCTTGTGAATTGTGATGTATAATAATCCTTTCAGTTAAATGATTACAGGAAAAACATTGACAGGCAGCAAATAATATATCATTAATATTGTTCGTATAGATTTCGTTTGTTTTGTAAATTTTGAACAAAAATAACTTCTTTACATGAAGAAGTATTTGACTCGTAATACTTCCTGTAATATTAGTCATAATCTTCAAAGTAATTATCTAGGAAACAGTCGTAATCATATTCTTCTTTCAATTTTAACAGATCATCGTAATCATTCTTTTCCTCAAGTACTTAATTGTCAAGATTTATCAAGTTAGCAGCATTACACACCTAAACTTTAATTGTAATATTAGAAGTAACTTTCAATTCTGCTGTTTGCATACTCTATATTTAAATAAGGTTTTACAAATGCTATCTGTACCATAGTGGTACTTATCTGGCTACTCATAATCATGTGCATGTGTATAGACATATTTATACAGGGCTTTTGCCCTTCTGCAAATTGTAGTTATTGTTAGTTCAAATAAACTAAATGTTTTAATTTTAACTGTCTGTCTTATTTAGGGTACTTAATTGAGAAGCGTGAAGTACAGCAGGAGAACTGGTTACGCTGTAATCAAGAACTATGCAAACCTACAATATACAACGTGCACAATCTGGTAGAGGACAGGCAGTACGAGTTCCGTGTCTTTGCTGTAAATGAAGCCGGACTTAGCGAGCCATCCACTAATTCCACTACAGTCCGTGTCAAAGATCCCAATGGTATTTATTTTCACAGTACAATATATTCCGTTTAATAGTAAATCTACCTTGGGGTGAAGCTGAATGGATTCATTAACTGGCTCGATTTATAACCTGAAGAAACCTATTAAGTAGGGTTTTCTATGCTATTACAGCAGGTATTGCTAATTTTTGAAGCCGGTTCTCTTAACACTCCGCAAACTGCTTTCAAAAAATGTTTAAGTTAAATGCAATGATTTATTAATGGTAAAGTATGTATTGTTTGTCTGTGATGCCATTACGTTTTATATGTAATAAGCTGCTTGCAAAATAAAAATACAATGCATATAACTTTCATATCAGCAGCAATAATCCACATTCCTTTATTTGAGTCACTCACATTTTCGCGCAAAATAATTCATCAGCAAGAATTAGCATCATCGTTTAGCATAATTAAATCTCTCATCTTGAATTTGAGTGATGCTTCTGCTTTAGACTGCTAAAGACAAAGAATTAGGTGGAAAAATGCAAAGATGTAAAACATGCTTATGACAAAGATGCTAACCTAGTGCAAGTTAAAAAGCAGGACAATTGTGTGGTCATTTTGTTGTCTACAAAGCATGCAAGGTGGATTTATAAAGCGAAATTTGGATTTAATAAATGGCAGATTTTACTGGCAGATCTGTTCCAGCCATAGTTGCCACAAAAAGTGGCTAGTTTATTATCTGTGAACTGATTCTACTGTGCTATCTTTCTTGACTTCTGTGACATCATAAAGGGGAATGTGCAAATTAAACTACTAAACATCCACTTGTTATTTTCATAAAACTGTAAAAAAGTTACTTTAAAGAAGAAGTGCTAAGATAGCTAAGATGGCAAAGAAAGTGTGGCTTATGCATTAGGTATTGTGTTCAAATCCATGGTTCATTTTTTTCAGCATTCTTTTTAATAAATTAGCTGTTAGGTTAATTGTTATTCATTTAGCAGTTTCATTTATTAATTCTGATTAATTCATAAATAAAATAAATTCTGAAATCTTGAAATCTATGTTTTTAATATGATATGTAAATATTTCTCTACTGTAACATGTATTTCATTTATTTTAGCGCCTCAGCTACCGGAATTCACTATCCACCTGAAGAATGTTGTCGCTACCCAAGGCAAAGATGCAACATTTGAATGTGAAGTGTTTGGTTCAGCAGATACAGTCATTCACTGGTTTAAAGGAACCAGGGAGATATTTGGTGGTCTGAAGTACAAGGTGTTTAAGGAAGGTTATCGTCACACCCTCATTGTTACCGATGTCTATGGTGAGGATGCGGATGAATACGTGTGCCGTGCAGTAAATTCTGCAGGTTCCCGTGCTTCTCGAGCAGATCTAGTTATAAAAAGTAAGCTTTAGATTTAGACCTTTTTCATTACGTATTTCACTTTTGCACCTTTTAATTCTCGTAAAATGGTGTTAATAGCCTGTTTGCGTATTTGCTATTTTTTAAGTTTCTGCGGTAAGTAAAAATTCCAAAAAGTTTGTTTTATTTAATAAAAGCTGCATTCATGTATTACTGATTACTAACTATTTAACCACATGCTTACTTATTATATTGATGTCTGTGAGTCACAAGAGTAACATATCATGATTGTCACAAATTTGTATGTCTGTAAAAATAGCAGCTATTAAGAAAAATAGCAACAGTTATAATAATTTTGGTGAAGCAGTGCTAAGCCTGTTACATGAATAGATGAGTGACTGCCAGAAAAGCAGCTTTGGACTTTCTTTCATTAGGGATATTTTTCTTGGCTAAAGTTTAAAAATTCCCCATACACAACAAATTAGTTTGTTAAGCTGATTAGGATTAGTGTTAGGATTAGGATTATGTTAGGATTGGTGTTGGGATTAAGGGTTGGGATTAGTGTTAGGTTTAAGGTTAGGTTAGGGTTAGGGTTGGGTTAGTGTTAGTGTTGTGGTTAGGGTTAGGGTTAGGGTATTTAAATTGTGCCGGGAATTGTAAGCGCCTCCCTTTTTCGTAATATGAATATTTCACTGACTAAAAATTAGTAAAAAATGTTTGTAGCAGCTTGTACGCTCCACTATATTTACTTGCTGTTGGCTGTTTCAGCACCACCGCAGATTCTGCTACCACCACGATTCAAGGACGTGGCACTGTTTGAGAAAGGAGAAACCGTTGTCGTGAAGCTTCCGTTCACTGGTTATCCAAAACCAGAAGCTTGGTGGACACACGCTGGTGAAGAGATGGAGAATAGTGAAAAGTATCAGATCGAAACCATTGAGCGTCATTCTGTTTTGACTATCAGGTATCTGATGAATTGTTCTTTTAATAAACAAAGTTTAAAAAACTATGTTAAGTTCAAAGTGTAATATAAAAAAACCAAGTAAGTCGTTGTTGTTTTGTTAAAGTGACTATATTATAGAGGAATTGTCCTACAATTAACATGAGTTGTACGATAGCGTAAAATATGATACTGTGCATTGTAATTATTTACAAATACAATTACCACATTTCTGTTGAAGAGCACTGAACTCCACTGTTGTCTGCACTTGCAAATTTAATGCTTATTGTGAAGTAGCTAATTTATTTCGAATCAGTTTTAATGAAAAGCTGAATGTGTTAATTATAAGTAAATTATGTGTAATTGCAATATTTGTAGCTGACTAGAGAAAAACTTGCTTATATCAATTTCGCTAATGCATTTGATTCTGCCAGACTTACAATTTTTACTTCCTAACAGAGATACAACTAGAGAAGATACTGGAATATACAGACTGTTTTTGGAGAATGACTTGGGCAGTGACAGTGCTGTTGTGAAGATTCAAGTAAACGGTATGTCAAAGTAAATTGTATTTTGTGTATCAAACTCATCTAAGCGACTTAGTACAAATACAGAGCAGAACTGTTTCGCGTAGCTGTAATTTGTTTAGTAATGTTCATAACATTTTACGCCCTGTTACTTGCATAATATTCTGTTTTGTTTTAGATCGTCCTAGTCCACCACGTTTCCCCCTCGTGGAGAACATAAAAGATACATCAGTTACGTTGTCATGGAAACCACCACTAAGCGATGGAGGTAGCTTTATCACTGAATACATTATTGAGATTCTGGAGCCGCCATTAGAAAACTGGATTCGTATAAGCAATACTAGGTATGTGTGTGTGTGTGTGTGTGTGCGTGCGTGCGTGCGTGCGTGCGTGCGTGCGTGCGTGTGTGCGTGTCTGTGAGTATTCAGAAGAATCAACTGTATAGAATCAGATTAATTAACCTTTTTATTATAAAACTTGATCAACATTTGTTTATCAACATAAGTTATTTGCATGAGAGATGTTTATATTATAGCATGTTAGATTTCCTAAGATTTGTACTGAAGTTATTGTGGAACACAATTTATGGGTGACTAATTTTAATATGTTCTGCTTTTGAGAAGCCTCTCAAATTGAAATAAATTGTAATTTTTATCTCAGTACATTCTTGCGTTCACTCTTGATTTACCTGTCTACAACTAATCACCTGTTTTAGACTCACTCACCACACCATCCTGAACTTGGCACCTAACAAACAGTATCAATTCCGCGTGTTTGCCGAGAATTTTTACGGCAGAAGTGATCCATGTGAAGCAACGGCAACAATCAGAACTCAAGAGCATGAAGAGTACAAGAAGCGAAAACACTACATGGAAGGTACTTAATAATTTACAATGTTCGTATTTTATAAATACTGTATAAGAGATTTTTTGTGAATAGAAAAAAGTGTCATTTTAAGGCTATATTCAATACATTATTTGGTGGCTGCTGTATATAATATTTGAGATCTGAGGCTACCTTCAAACTATAAATGGTTAGTGTATCATTGTTTCAGTACATCAGTATCTCATCTCAGAAGATCAGAAGTTGAATATTTACTATAACTAGGTTCCAGTCCTGCTATGGTACAATGGTATAGCAAGTGCTTGTGCTGCCTGGAGGCAACAAAATTCTGGCACCCTTTGTTTTTAATGTTAGCCAAAAATTGTGCATGTTTTTTTTGTGTTCCTGAGCCCCATTTTTCCTTTGCAACATAATGGGATAGAGATAAATGAATTTCTTCTAAGAATCACATTGAATATGATTTGCAGTACTGCACCAGAAAAACTCTTCTATGCACTGGTCTACGAAAGTTGCTCATAACATGACAGTCGTTAAACATTCAACACCAGCAATAAAACTTGCAGTGAAATATACAGAACACTACAGGTTTTTACAATAATACAATTGGCATTTAGCGAAATGCCACTGTTTCTCCCAAAATTATTGATCTGTTAAGCCATGCGCCACTATACACACCTAGTTAAGTAACAACATTAGCTTTTTGAGACTATACATAGTAATGATCTCTACTAGACAGTTTTGCTGTAGTTTGAAAACTTTTGTTAACTGCTAATGCCTGATTAGTAATTAATGAAAAATTACTAATCCGTCTGTCCGGGGATGATTGCATCTGTTACCCCTTCTGCGGCTATAGCCATCAACGTAAAAAGTAAGTCTTCCTTCTAAATGCTGGATTCTAGGTTGTAGCGGTCCGAGGTAAAGGAATTTTTTTTAGCATGTTAGCGCTGGTTCTACATTCATGATTTTTTTCAGATGAGGAAGGTCGCAGAATTAGGGGCAAGGGAACAAGACTGGCCAATTACGATCAATGCGGTGAGTAATAATTAATATGAAGATCTGTATCAAACATATCACAACTTCTCATTACTTTGCTTGAATTAAATTTACAAAAAAAAGTATTGTGTCTAATATCATTGAGTGCAACTTTGGCGAAAATCTAAATGTTTGATTGTAGTCTTGTAATGAAATACTAATGTATTTTTTTTGCATTATCAATAAGGTCATACCTGAAATTTTTGGAGCTTTAGTTTTTCTAGCAGAACTTTTGCGAAGCTTTTAATCAGCTAGTTATTAAGATTACATCTTTTTCTCTTGTTTTTCTTTCAGTATTTGATTATTATGAGAAATATCTGCCTCATCCAGTTGAGATCAGATTTGGCGACAGTGTTTACGATTATTATGAAATACTCGAAGAAATTGGAGTGTAAGTATTTCAGCAATACACGCATTAATTTTATTGAACTAGTTGCAGTTATTAATTTATTGAATTATTAGCAAAAGTACATGAAGTGATATTCATTTCATACTATGTATGCTTTAGTTTTTGTATTCTAAGTTAAAATAAAGCATTAAAATTAATGTTATGTGATTTCAGTGGTGCATTTGGTGTCGTTCATCGCTGCATTGAGAAATCAACCGGTAATGTTTTTGCTGCTAAATTTGTTATGTGCTCTCATCCGACCGAGAAAGCTGCAATCAGACACGAGATAGAAATCATGAATCAGTTACATCATCCCAAGTTATTGCGATTACATGATGCTTTCGACGAATATGATGAGATGGTTCTTATTATGGAATTGTAAGTGCTACTTACAATGATAATAAAGTCTATAATTTAGTTATAGAATTGTAAGTTTGTGCCAGATTCACAATATAGAAGGATCAGGATTTTGGCTTAGTCTAAACAGAGAGTGGAGCTAGTCGTTTTCATTCAGAATGCAAAAAACAACTACTATCACTTTCAAAGTCCACCTAGAGGAACCATTTTTTTAACACTGATCGTTCAAAACTAGTCTGTTGACCACCTAAGTTAAGATCTCTGCGGTAAAAATATTCAAATGTCAGAAAATCAGTTTGGTAGTGATAAATATATCCATTAATGTTGTTTATGTTTTCAAAGCATCCAAATGTCCAGAAAAGAACATTACAGACAAGAGACCCGGGGAAAAAATTTGATTCATAATCAGTCTATGAATATATAAATAAGGTTGTCTAATATTCAAGTACAGGTTCTTTTGTTTACATATTTCGACGTTCTAGATTTTGAAACAGAATTTAATTTCCTTTCAAAAAAAAAGTTTCAAAGTTTCAAGTGCCGTAAAACCTTTTCAGCATTTTAATAAGTTAAATGAAAAATTTGTATGTAATTTTGTAATTCATGTATAATTTGTATAAGAGAAATTTTGTAAAATTGCCTAAGTGGTAGCTTCTATTAAAAATATTTATCCTATTTATCATATCATGTAAACTGTAGAGAATAGTTTTTGAACGAAATGCTAGAGAAATCATTTAAACCAGACAAATATAACTGCACCTTTACAGCTGTTCAAATGTAGAATTGTACAAGCTCTTCATAAATAGTGGCCTTGTAATGAGGGCAATGATTTTCAGCAGTTGTTATGCATAGTGACTACATTCTATAGAATAACTAGCCAGTTTCGGTTATTCCATGCAGAAAAATTGCTCAAAATACCTCAAAATATGAAAGTATTGCACATATGATACTTTACATCTGTTTTGATTCATGTACCTATATCAATTAACAAATGTTTAAGTTTGCTTGAATTTACAAGATGGTAAATTAGGATTAAAATTTTACGTGTGAAGAACGACATAGATGTCTATCAAAAAAAGCTACAGAAAAGCTTTTTCTTTCAACTAAATAATTGTATTTTAAAGTAAATGTTTATTCATTTTTTTGTAATGAATTTGATTGTTCTTATTTCAGCATCTCTGGTGGTGAATTGTTTGATCGTGTTGCTGATGAACACTATAACATGTGCGAAGCTGAAGTTATTCATTATATAACTCAAGTTCTAGAGTCACTCAAACACATGCATGAAAACTATATTGTGCATTTGGATTTGAAGGTAATTTTAGCTACAGTAAAAAAATTATGATCCCCTGTAGGTTATTTTTTTACAAAATGGTCAGACAAGTGCTATCATTACTAATAAAATATTTGATTAAGTTTTTAAAGAATAGTTGTAACAAAAGTTTTACAATTTTCATTTTACAAATTACAGCCTGAAAACTTGATGTGCATAACAAAGCGTAGTACCAACATTAAGCTGATTGACTTTGGCCTTGCTGCCAAACTGAACCCGGATGATGTGGTCAAAGTTTCTCAGGGAACAGCAGACTTTTCTGCTCCAGAGGTCGTAGAAAACGAACCCGTTGGTTTCTTCACTGACATGTGGTCTGTTGGAGTGCTTGCATATGTGTTGTAAGTAACTAAAATGAGGTTGTGGTTGCTCTTTAATGTTGCATTCTCTTCAATTTGTTATGAGATATAGCAAGACAACTACTTTGTAATTTGTTTGTGAGTCTTATTAATTTCTTCATTCGTTTTGATGTAATAACGTGACAACAACAACACAGTTTCGATTGCATTCACAAATTAGAACATTAAAATGGAAGTCTTATGGAAAGCAAGCTAGCTCTGCATAGAAGATATGACTCTTGGATGCAATTTTCATTGCATTAGCTCCACAATGTTCAATATAACATAATAGTTTTAGAGAATCCCTGATGGATAATGAAAATTATGAAATAAGAAATAAATCATTATAAGTTTTCTCTATCTAAGGCAAATTTTAATGAGACTGTCTGTTCTGATATAGAAACTGTAAGCTTTGGGTGTCATAGTTATAATAATTTAGTACTTATTTGTCGTTACTTGCACTCTAAAAAGTACATTTGCATATTAGTGTAATTTAATTATTGTCATTACTTTATACAACTTTAAGGTTGAGTGGACTGTCTCCGTTTGCTGGTGACGATGATATAGAGACACTGCGTAATGTAAAACATTGTGAATGGGAATTTGACGAAGAAGCTTTCCAGTACATATCAGACGAAGGAAAAGATTTCATACGACGTCTTCTTATACATGACAAATGGTATGTGAGATAAGAATTGATACCTGTTGTTACTTATGTCTATGTCTAGGTACTGGGTGGCAGAATTATGTAAAAGCTCACTTATAACAACTAAATTCGTGGCATTATTGGAAACCTTGGCATTTTGATTTACTTTTTCCCCCTGAATGCCTGCCGACAAACTAGTGTTTGTAAATATTCCAAGAAAGTTTCCACACCAAGAAGCATCTGGTTTATTTATTTCTTGAAAACACCAAAATCCAAACAGCAGAGATTTGCTGCAGTCTGCTGAAAAGTGATATAACCTGGAATATTAGCAACAATATGGACAGACCAGCTTCAACTGTTTTTAGATAGATTTGCCCCACTTTGCTGCTATGTTTGCTGGCTGATGTCATTCCCCAAGGAATTTGCTATTCAATATTGTCAACATTCTAACTTGTTGAGAAAGATAGTTTTGTTGAATATGAATGTTAAAGAGCTAAGCTGATTAGAGAATATTGACTTAATTACAGTGCATATTTCAGGAGACGCATGACAGTTCATGAGTGCCTAGACCATCCCTGGATAAGGGTACGTACCTCTAGTAATATGGCATTTAAAATTTTATTGTAAAGCCATCAAAATATTTTGCTAGCGTCGAATGAAATAGTTAATATAAATGTTTACAAATGTTAATACAAGTTTACAAATTGTCAATTTAGTAAAATGTGCTTAAAATTTACTTTTGCAGTGTACCAACTGACAATGCAAATCACTGCATTCGAAACATTTTGATAGTTGTCAATAAAAGTGCAATAAACAAAGCATTACGATTTCATAATAAATGCGATCCATTTGCTCACTTATTGTGATGTATAATTTCTGCACACTGATTTCTGACTTTTGTACGAGTGCATTGTACACAACCAATGAATCTGAGAAGTAGACATTTTGTTTCATTAATTTTATTATCACCAAAAAGGTTAAAATTTGTACTCCATTAGGTAGCCTGAATGCATGTGTATCAGTAACTTTCCATTTTACTGATTGCTAGTATATACAAAAACATTTTCATTTTCACATTGCCATGCGTGTATTTTATTTGTTTAAAAGAATTCTTGTACGTTTAGCAGGGTGTTTGCTATCATACGATTGTAAAAATTTGTATTAAATTTAGTTTCTTGTTTTGCAGGGAGATCTCAAACATTTGGTTAGAAAGATTCCAGCTGCTCGCTATAATGCCATCAGAGAAGCAATCAAAGCAAGATATGTAAGTTTTTCTTATAAAGTTTTGCACTTAATACACTTTTACACTTAATATTCAGAACTGTCGTACTTAGAGAGAAATCTTTGTAAAAACTAAAGTTTGGAGCAAATTGATCCTTTGTAAAAAATTTGAGCAAATTGATCTGTATTTTTATCAAAGGTTATCCAAGGTACATGTGTTAGATTGTTACATAAATATGGCCATTATTACACATAAGTACAAAACATATAAGTACAGACATACCTATATAAATTTCAGAGTAACCCATTTCAGATTAAAACAGTTCATATTTTTATAATACTACCATAATATCTTTATGTCTGATTGTTCTAACTTTGAGTAGAAGAAACTGGTAACGAAGGTCAGAGTAACAAAGGTTCGGAAATAAACTGGATTCTCTGATTATGTATTTTCTACGACCTCATATCTCATACAAGATCAACTTTTCAAGCTCTACTGACTCACTGATTTTTTTCATGGCTTTTACAATTTTTAACTGATAATTTAAAATGAAATACATGGCAGTTATACTCTAGAATAGTCAAAATACTCTAAAAATAAAAGCACTAAATGACATTTACAGGCACTATATGCTTTTAAGACATACCATAGAACAACTGGTAATTACATTTCTTCATACAATTTTCATAATGTTCTGAGAATTTCAAATCTTCCTGTATTGTAACAGGTAAGAACTTGGTGGGGGAAAACTTCTTCTTCTAAAACTCCAAAACCCCTAACACTGATGGCGCTCTTAAATGCTTATCGACTGGAGATTGTAAATAGGAATCATCGAGATTTTAAGTTAGAGTCATTGAGATTGTAAATTAAAGTGCTTTGGCATTATCCAGCAATAAAAAGATTTATCAACAATTGACCAAAACTGCTTTTAAACCATTAAAACTGAAAACCCATTTCTAGCATTTTCATGATATTTACATAAATGAATTGGATGCTTGTGTGTATTGCATTATTTGTAAGCACTGTTAAAGCAATACTGTGTATGTGAAAATAGTTTTCTGATGACCTACGATGTAATCACAGGTGACATCGATGTGAGGTACTTCCTTCATCATCTGCTTTTGCCTAATTTATTCTTCTTTTATTTATTTTTTTATATGGTAATATGAAAATTAGGTAATTATATGGTAATATGAAATGAAGAATGGTAATATGTTTATATATATATATATATAAACATATTACCATTTTTTAAAAGGTAACATATTACCATATTTTAAATATATATATATATATATAAACATATTACCATTCTTCGACATTAGTCCAAAGTTCAATGTATTCTTAACGTATAATCATTTTACATAATAGCCAAATTTTTCATTTTTATAATGTAAGTTTGCCAAAGGTTAACCTTACCCGCACCTTTTGTGTTTTGTAAATAAACACACACTTCCACATTTTAATTAACTGTGCTCTTGAAACTTGACATTAGCAATGTTTACACAAACAGTGTAGACCCTTCATTGTAAATAAACAAACATAATGAGGGGTGGCAGAAGATGTTTACCGTCTCTTGTGTCTTGTACAATCATGGTCAATTAATTTTAGCATAAATACTGCCAACTCTTAAACAAACAAACATAACTGCTCAACCATACGTGGAAAGTTACGGTTTCAAAATTGACTGTTTGTTGCAGTTTGTGTAGGAAGCATTCATGTCTTGTTTCTTTATGTTATTTTCTTCTTAGTGATATGGAAAGTGTAAGTTTTACAATGCATTTAGCTTCATATCTCATTAGTTTAATGTGATCAGAATTATTTTATATGGATCAATTTTACTCCCCTATGACTTTTATGATTACAGTGTCATGAATGAAATTTGTTAATGACTTGAAAAAGTGGCGTAATCACCAGAAAAAGCATTTAATCTCTTCTTTAGTTACCAAGAAAGAATTTCGTCAATTTCATCAGTCTGTAAAAAACAACTGAACTAGGTTGAACTTGGCTAAGGTCAAAGTGCATCGTAACAAGGTTTATCACAACATCTTAAAATTATTACAAGCTGTTTTATGTTCTTTTGCTCGTAGTACAAATAACACTCCTAGACTAACTTGGCGGCCTCAGTTTCAGTGACCTCGGTAATGAGATCCAGGCATCTACTCAAGCATTAATGCAAAATTAATGGTTTATTCAAATAATGTTCACATTGGCTTATTATTTTGGAAAATGTTCGGTGTTGTCACGTTGATTATATTTGCAGGAAGCATGGCTTGCACCGATCATAGCGCTAGGAAATATTGCCAACTTCAGTTCCTTACGGAAGCTTCGTCCTCAGGAGTACCAGATTATTGACACTCGATTCGGTAAGATTTGAAGCTGTATTTTTAATGTACACTTGATATTATTTATACACTTTGTTACCTCAGTGCTGGTATGTTATCACGGGGTATTAGAATATAAAAGAGTAAGAGCATGTATTGTATGGTTAGTTACATTTCTTTGTTTTATGGAGAGTATTTGGGGTGATGGCATTTACCTTGGTTTGTTCAGTCAAAATGTTCACTTGTTTCAGATCGAAGAGAAGCGGCACCACGGTTTATCTATAAGCCACATAGTACGGTTGCATTGGAGGGCAAAAATGCACGCTTTGAGTGCTATATTATTGCCTTATCACCTCCCGTAGTAACATGGTAAGAGCTTCTTGTTATTCAAAGTGTATGATTGAGGTTAAAATAAACTGCAGCTGAGATTCAGATTGTGTGCCTCTGAGTTTTTGTTGTTGCACTTTATTAATGGTATTGTGAATAAATACCAATCGGGAACCAATAGGGTCGATTCAATTCAATTTGTTTTCAATTCAGTTCAATTCTATTCAATTGGAAAATTTGTTTATCTCCAATACAATCCAAGGCAGTTACAACAGATTGTGTAGAGTCTTGTAGAGGTGGGTGAAATGATCAGTGAAATTCTAGAAGTAATAATAAAATTAGCTTGATACTCAACAATTACACATGAATATGTATAATATCAAAGCTATGAATATGTATTATACTCTTTTCATACATAACATTTTGTGCACTTTAAGCGTGCACATAACATTTTTATGTACTTTATTGTATGTGCTTGTATTTGTAACACATTTTGTAGTGCAGCATTCCTTTCCATCAGTAATTAAATTCTAGCCAAAAAAGCAGAAGTACTACGGACTGGGGGATCTGGCATCCTTTAGATGACATGTGGCCTGCACCTGTGATTTTCTGTGATTTTTAATATTCATTATTTTTGCTCATTTTTGCAATCTTGCTACTGCATACAAACGTCAGTGTGAGAAGATGCATGTTATGCAAGCCAACATTTGTGCCAATATGATAGTAAGGAGTTACCAGCATTATGATGTATTAATAAAATCAAGCTAGACTGAGCAATAAAGGGAATGTAGACAATCGCAAGTGATACTCAATTTTTGACAAATAGAAACCTATCCTTTCTACCCTTCTTCTATTATTTGCGCACTCTCAGTCACTAAATTGTTGCCTTGGCCACATGAGCACATCATTTTTTAATTTTGTAATTGTTAATGTACTTGTAATTACAGCCATTTGATGGAATATTTATAAATAGAGTAGGGCTTTTTTCCGCTGCAGAACTAATCTCATTCTGTCAAAATATAGAAATTACATTTCGCTAAATACGCATAACATCATTACAGGTACTTTGGCAGCTATGAAATAAGACAGAGTGTTAAACACATGAAGAAATATTGCCATAACCACTATGAACTGATAGTGAATCGTTGCACAATGGAAGACGCTGGTGAATATGTGGTGGTTGCACAGAACGCTTATGGAAAGCGGGAAGAAAACGTATACTTGACCGTACAGAGTAAGTACAATACCTTTAATGCAATATATACAATAATGCAACTCTTAGTAAATGCATCTGTGCTATTAATGTAAAATCAAAGTCAAAAATTTTGGTTGCAGTTTTTAATTTGCATTCAAATCGTCTTCGGGATTGAAGGAGACGAGTCGCGTATTATGACAAGTTATTGCTTATCTCTACTGTTTACTTTTGCACTCTTTACTCAAAATTGTATTGTTTAGCTCTTGTTGTACCCTTAGAGCATATATACATCAATGTGTATATGTGTATAATATACTATACACAGTCTATATATATAAAACACAGACACTGCTGCTTCTCTATTGTGATATTCTGTTCTTGTGGTCTTAGGCTTACTTGCTAGCTAAGCCATTGGAAGTTTACACTCAATCTATTTTATTCATCCTAAGGTCCAACAATAATTTAAATACTAGGTAGTATCATCAGTGTGGTACATCATTTTATATTACTTACATGCTGATGTTGATGATGATGATGGTGATGACGACGATGATGATTCAATAGATACAGACTGTTTTATTATGTGTTATTGGACTTTCCCAGTATGTCCAAAGACCAAACACTCTCAGTCTGCCATTCCTGTTTAGATTGGCAACAGTGCCTGCTTCTCAGATACGTATTGTGCAAAAGATAGATGCTGCACCAGATTAGGAATTATAATGTGATAGCCTCTGAAATTCAAGCTTTCATCAAACAATAAGTTTGGACTTTGAAATTGTGACTTTATTATTTCAAAAGCTTTTTGTTCCTTTATGTGTTTATTTTGCAAAGTCAAAAATAAGTCATGGTCTAGAAAATCTTCCTGCTTTTCTTACAAGCTGAGAATTTTGCATGCGACAGTTTTGAAAATTTTGTCTGGGTTTTAAATGTCGGCATTTCAGTGTTTCAGAAATAACTAGCCATCTTTTAGCATCTGTATTACAGGTTATTTTATGTCTTCCGCTTGATTAACTATGTATTCCATTGCAAATTGTGGGACATGGAAAGCTTAATACTTTGTTTTACTTCAGTGTATTCTTAACTAAACTTTTCCTGTATGTGACTTATTGCATATTGCATTCCACTGGCAATTTAGTGAGATTTTTATGAAATAAAAAATATAAAAAGTGTCTTTTTGACATGTAAGGTGAAGGATCTGTCATGTTATGTAAGAATTCCATGAAGGCAGATTAGTAAAATATTTATTAATTGCTATTCACCATTTAGGTAACGGGGACGTTGCAATAAAATCTGGTATTTTTATTTATGTTTTAAACTCATTGGGTGTTAAATATCATTTGGAACTTCAGAACAATTTGACTTCATTCTTTTGTATATCCCTAAATCCTGGAACCTTCCTGGTAAGTTTCACAAGTTGGCTTCATTCCATGTGAAAGCAATTAGAGATCCTCTTACATGGTAGGAATTTGGTGGCATGTCGGAATATATAGGGCAGTTGATGACTATAGTTCAGTTATGCCATCATGCTAATGGTATGTTGAGCTTGCAATGTGCTTGCCGTAAACACTGTTGCTTGTAAGCGTCGTAAGCAACTGTTTTATCTCCACGAGGCAGACTTGTTGCCGTGGTTTAATTCACGGCCATGAACTATTTTTATACCAACCACTTAAAATTGTTTCAGAGAGGCGTCTGGTTTTATTTACAGTTTATGTTTTTTCCAGTCGGCTCAGTAGCATGTTTGTTTTTCATGTTGATTAGCTGTATTAGTGAAGTGCTGCTCACCGTGAGCTTTAGCCTCTTATTGTACATTCCTACTTGCTCATCATGCTGCCTATGTCAAATTACTTCTCTAAGAGAATGAGTTTGTATTTACCTGCAGAGATGCCGGAGATACCCGTTGCACCGCGTCCGATCAGTCCTGAGTACAAACGACGACGACGTACCATGAAGTTCACCAATCTGTTCGCTGAGCTGGAGGAGGCAAAGCCAAAGTTCACGTTCCTTCTCCGCCCTCGATTTATCCAAGAGAGTCTCGGATGCAAGCTAATTTGTACTGTGACTGGATCTCCGCGACCAACAGTAAGTTTTTATTGTGTACTTTGAACTGCATATTACATGCACACATACGTTTCCATCTTTTTTCATCTAAAGCTTTGCTACAAAGTATTTTTGCAACAGGCACAACCATAAACAACACTGAAAGGTCTTTTATTGATATTCGATTTTTGTGTAAGAAACTTATGCACGTAAATCATGCCTTATAAACCTTTAATTTTTTTACACTAGCACTTATAAAAAAATATACTACTTATATAAATCTACAAAATTCACTCATTATGTTATGTTGAAGAACGTTTCTTCTTTAGTTAAGCTAGTGCTTTAATCAATTTAATCCTGAAGCCAAGGAGAGCCCATTTGCATCTCTTCCTCAAGATTTAACTAAACCAATCTTTTTGGATCAATTTACTTTCAAAATGTTGATAAGGAGAAAATCTCGATGCATCACAGACATTCTGCACAGTGTTCAATGTGACTGACGTAAACAGAAAAAACTGCTTTTTTTGAAACTATACATATCCAAACTTGCTTAAATCAGCAACTACACTTGTGTTTTTGCAACAAGGAAAACAAGAAAAGGACGTTGCAGACATCCAAAATAGTTACCAAGAATGTAGAAATGGCTGTATCTCTGTAATCAGTTAAACTGAAATCAAATTTTATGTTATGCCTATGTTTTGTGTGGTATGAGAAGGCAGTCTGCATACTTTTCGTGAGACAAACCATCAAAACGTGCCAAAGTGAATAGCTATGCCAGTTTACTATGTCAGGGAGGCCAACTTACATGTTTTTTGACATCAATAGACTGTGAAAGTGTCCAGTGTGCTTGTCAAGAAAGCAGCCAAGCCAACCATTCAGACGAGTGGCATAAGAATATTATCTGGGTCAAAGGCAACAATTTTTGTTTTGTGGATGGTCAATTCACACTTAGATCAAACTGCTTCACTATGCCACTTTTTGTATTAATCATTTTGGCACTTTGCCAGTCGGAATCCTTAATCCATTGCCTAGTCTAATTGCTTCGCTAATGATTAATTGTGAAGTCGAATATTTCTTACTCATTGCAATTTTTTTAAATATATTGAACGTATTTTATGACCATAAAAGGAACTTGAAAAGTGGCATCTGTGGTTTCCATGCTATTTTAATCCAAAATTACTGATACAGGACTTACTAGGCATGCACAACATATTAGCTAGCTGTTTTTAGTAGAAGCCAATCAGATGTTTTAATCAGCAGCTGCATATAAATGCATCATTTGAGTTAGAATCCATCCTCCTGTGTAATTGTTGTTTTCAAAAACATAACCTAATGACCCGACTGGCACTTGTTGTAACTTTTCCTCATTGCCAAATGGAAATTTTAACCGTAGCTGTGTTTATGAATCAGTTTGTCTGTTCACGCAGCTTGTAACATAAGCTATTTCAGGAAATATTGCAAAAAACTGGTTAGCTAAAATATTTCCCTTTTGCACTGAGTTCTAATGTTTTCTCACTTTTGCAAATGCCATTTCATGCAGTTGTAAGTTCTGTGCATCTGATGGCTCTATAAATCATTTTGGTTGTCAGATAAATCATCACTATATTATATTTTAGCTTAAACACTAGTTGAGACATCTGCAAAAGTCTTACATAAGGAAATTGGGTCTGACAAAGTTGTCTCTTGACAAAACGTCTGTTCACCAGCTGTGACTTGCCCCAAGGTTATAATGATTACCAATCTGAAAGTCGATGACTTTTCATGGGTCCTGCAGATAACCATTATCATTACTTCTTCCATAAACCTCCCCAACTACTCAAGTTTGTCGGACCATAAATAGTTAGCATTTTGGCTTCCCTACGAACACATGCCCGAGCATTACTTTGATGTCAACTTATAATCACACATACACACACACATGCTGCATTTTAGATGCTATGTCACCAAGTATAACTGTGTATCTGGTAATTTATTGCCTCATCATTGCATCAAAGTAAAATGTATGCACAGCTCAATGGTTCGGTGACCATCCACTTTCACTAATCATGTTCTGCATTTTATCCCTCAGGTTAACAACAATAAACATCAACCATAATCTCACCCATCTGATTTATTTTATACATTCCTTTGTGAGTATTTGTTTATCTTTTGAGCTTAATAATGATTTTCCACATGTTTGTGTTTACTATTTGGATGTCATTAATGGACACCTACAATATATTGAAAAAGTAAATGTGCTTCATACACATGGTAAACTGGTACAGATATTCAGTAATGTATTGCACATTTTTGCAAATAACATAAGTTACACCAACAGAGCAGTTTTGGCGCTGTGCATACATTGGAGTAGGTTTGGCTGCAATGATTCTGCATTTAATGATGGTTCCTCCGTACTTTGTTTTTCTGTTTTCGTTTGTGTATGCTCTCAGCTTCTTCTTCCCAAGCTTCAACTTTTAGCTTCTTCCCTAGAACTGCTTTTAACAATATCACGTTTTGGTCAACTATTATCGTACAATTGATATTTTAACAGAAATGTTGTTTTTGCTTGACTTCGCCCTGTTGATTCCGAGCAAAACCTACAAGCTTTTCTAGTTAGACTATCCGATATTCATCAGTCATTTCCAACATTACTTGTTTTTTCTTTTATTGTATTTTAATGCTATTGAAAGAATAAATATGCGTCACTGACATAACTCACTGATAGTTCATAAAACATAGGGCAGTGAATAAAATATTCACTGCTCTACTAGCATTGAAATTTATGAATAAGCTTAATTTTGCTATTACAAAGTTATTTACATGTATTCAATACACAAATGTTATAGGTACAATGGTTCAAAGATAACAAGCCCGTAGAGACTGATGAGAAGCATCTGATAGAGTACACGTATGGAATTTGTTCATTAGAAATGTATGATCTACAGCTACCCGACAGCGGTGTCTTCTCCTGTGTGGCAACAAACCAACATGGTGAAGATGAGACACATTGTCGACTCATTGTTGAAGGTATGGGCAAATCCCATTTTGGATTAATCTAACTGTATATAATATTGTTATGGTAGTTTTCCCTGATTTTCCTTGATATAGTAATGTGAAATACACCACAAAAATGTGTTTTATACGTTGTTATTAAATTAGCAATTACTAGACATTAAATTTTACAGTTTTTCTTGTTGTTTTACATTTGAACTTTGAACTTTTACATTTTGAAGGTATTCACGTTATGTAAATCAACTTGTCATTTATTTCACAAACAAATTATTATATCCCATTTTCATCAATGCTAAATGATCACAGCTTTTAAAGAATAGTATATGTTGTTAATTTCATTGTTTGCATTTATAGCAAGGAAATTTACTCCATTCCTGTATGCCGGGTTGGAAGCCACAACGGCTGCGCAAGTGCAAGCAATGAAAAAGGAGTCGCCACCTATCTCTCCAACAAAGAGGCACAAGAAGCCCAAGTTCGACAGATTTCCATGTATGTCAATCTTTCACATTTGAAATATTTACTTGAGTATTGCATTTAAATTACTAGTGATAGACGAAGTGACAACGTTTTTCTGGAAATTAGCAATAATACATGCCTAGGTGTTTTAAAAGTTTCAAGGTTCTGGATTCAGATCCTGCTGACTTACCATTTTTTCTGTATTTCCTTGTTCAATTAATTATTCGTTAGGCTAATTGTTGAAAGTGTCAGAGATCAGTCATTCTGAGAGAGGTCTTGACATCAATTTTTGCCAGTTTTGGCCTTGGCCTCAGTCTCATGGGTTTGAATTTTTATTTGGTATTGGTCTTGATTTCGTCTCGTATACATGCTGGTATCGATCTTCGTCTTTATCCCGAAACACAAAGTGCAGTTAATTGTATCACTTACTGATAATTATACTGAATCGATTACTGATAACACTACTGAAAAATTACAAGTAGTGTTTTGTGAAAACACTAACTAACAAACCACTTAAGCAATTTCTTGAAATTTCTGATTTTTTGCACATAGTTGGCAGAACTACCTGCTGTATGAACGTCTTGAACCTCATGAGCCTCCTAATGACTCTGGGCCCTTGCCTGCTGTTCGCCTTTTCAGTCAGTCTGATATTGCCGAGATAGTATAATAAAGTCCTGTCCGGCTATCGTGCCTGTATGTTTTCCGGAGAATTAGAACTGTGCTGGAATAAGCAGCCCAATAATCATAGGATAAAGCTGTGATGCACCTGTCACTTTCTTATTGTGTGTCATTTTTCGACGTGTGAATTTCTAAAGACATAGTTCAAACAGCAAACTAGTAGCTTAATACTGCAAAATTCCAATGATGTTTCCAATTCTTGCTTTGCTATTTATTCTTATTATTTACCATATAATGCATCAAGAAATGTAAAAAAAAATTTTATTTATGCAAAATTATTTAAAGACAGCTTAACATGGTTAAAGCTGTTTTCTGCGAAAGCTTAGTTTTCGGTCTTGATTTCGAATAATGCAGAGTTGAATTAGTAGGTTTTGGTCCTATCTTCGTCGTAATTGTTCTGGTTAAGGTCGTAGTCCTGGTCTTGAAAGTTGCAGTCTGGGTCTTGGTCTTGATTACCCCAGTCCTGGGTACATATCCAGACTAAGTGTGATGTCTTTCTTAATGTGCGTGCGTGCGTATGTGTGCGCGCACGAGTGTGCATATGCGTGTGTGCGTAAATAGTATGTAAGTAAGAAAAAATGACTATTTAATTTTAAAAAAATCAATTTTATGTCGATTGTGCAATTTTATATGGAACATCAATTACTTCTCTAGAAAATTGGTCATGTAATTGTTTTTTCTTGCGACAATTTGTCCTCTTAAAGCAATAAAATAATGATGAGAAAAAACAATAAAAATAAATTGACTACCTTTCAACTAATCAGGTAATTTACTTTATTCAGCATTGGAGCCTGTATATGAACCACCGTACTTTAAAGAGAAACTATTTGACATGGTTGTGACAGATGGTGATTCTGCTTTGCTTATGTGCGTTGTCAAGGGAACACCAGAGCCAGATATCTATTGGTATAAAGATGGACAGGTGAAGCACATAATTTGTTATGTTCTCCTTGTTAAAACTGCCACTCACATGCATTGGTAAAACTTATCACTTCAACAATGTGTAAATTTGTGGGATCACTTCAACAGTGTGTAAATTTGTGGGATTGAAGATTTTTGTGATAGATAAATTGATGAATACACAGATCGACGATGAATTGACAATATGGCAAGTAGGCTAACTGAATGGTTGACTGACTAATTCACTGGCTGATAGGCATTCAGTCAGGCAAAGTGAGAGATATTGATTTCTTTGTGTAAGTCACATTGAAGTGAAAAACCCATTTAAACTCTAGAAATGGCATTTTCAGAACAATAACTGGATATTGAAATGCCATCGTTTCTGTCATTTTCAGATTTTTAGGAAAAGATACAGATTAAAAAAATAAAAACAGAAAAACTTTCCTGAATGCACAAAATCACAATTGCCTCACTGTTTGTAATTACTCTTACATTCACACCTTGGCCCTATAATAAAAGTGGGCTAATTTCTGTATCTTGCTGAGCTTACCAGGAACTTGATTTATTTAGTAATTTAGCCTCTTTTGTAAACCTAAAATTACACGACTGAGTTTTATTATGTCTCTTTTAGATGTTAGAAAGTACAGATGTAATTGACATACAGTATAAGCAAGGCGTCTGCACGCTAGGCATTGTGGAGGTATTCCCGGAAGATGAGGGAGAATATACCTGCAAAGCTGTCAATGAAGAAGGCTCTGATAGCACAGTCTGTTTCTTAGCAGTTGAACGTAAGTCATGCTATATGACATTCTGATGAGTAGTTTAGTTAATTATAATTAATAACAATTAATTAATTACACAAAACGTAATTGTTGTACACAAAACTAGTTGTAGGTGTTGCTCAGCAAAAAGAATGTTAATGAATGTTTATTAATGGAACATTTGTCAATGAATGTTGAATTTCCAAAGTTATCCTGAAATAACATTAGTTAGTGATTAACATTAGTTAGTTGCCAGGTAATTTGGGAAATTATTCTGAAATAATATCATCTTTTTTAGATGTATGAATTTTTGTATTTGAAAATTTAATAGTACAGTAAACTACATATAACTCTACCACCTCGGGTTGTTCAAGTTATGCAAAAGTACGGGTTAAATGATTGTTCGTCACTGACCAAGAAATCAAGATTGAGTCACTCGTCAATGTCGGACAATACACTAGTAACACTGCAGCCTATGAAAATGAGAAACTGTGCCTTTAATCAAATATCACACAACAATTTTTATAAATAATCTAAGTAACATGTCTGGCCCACCTCTACTGTAGTCTGAGTAACTGGTTAATTTGGATTTGGCAATAATAATATTGTAATTTACGTTAAACGACATTTGTTAAGCCATGTTTTGTGCAAAGTTCTGCTAAGGTAATACAAGAAATCTTAGCATTTTTGCTGAACCTAGCAGTTACAACCGTAATGTAGTGTACATTTTTGCAGGATTTCTCGCTTGGGAGGTTGTTTGAGATAGGCTAGGTAATTTCAGTCAGGTTCTTAAAAATTGTACCAGGCATTCGGTTCGAGTTACACAATAATTCGAGTTACAGATTTCGGTTTATGCAATGTTTAGCAAAGGGAAAATCCATTCCACAAGATCTGTTTGAGATATGCAAGAATTCATAGCAATTTATATGCAAGTTATACCGGTTTGAGTTATACGTAATTTACTGTACATAGTTTCTCTTAGCTAAAATACTGTGTAACTTAGTTTAGAATGATAGAGATGGCGTCGAATATGCAGATCATTTTCTAATTTTCTAAACATTTCGTTCGTTTAGCACCGACAAGATCAGCACAGGCTTCTCCTTCACCTGGGTCACCAAGAGCGGGTATTAAACAACCTGTCTTCCCTAAACCTGGCGAAGGTTAGTACTCTTTTATCATTGTTCCGTTGGCATTGTATAATATTATTTTTTGATTTTTATGAAATGTTTGTGATTAGTTGTATATATTTTACAGTTTATTTGACTTTCAACAGTCTAAATTTGATTTTGTACAGAGCTAACTAAATGGTGTAAAGTTGCTATGATTCCATTCCATTCCATTCAATTCAGTTCTTCCTTATTTTCTTAAAAGATACCATATAAAGTAATAAAAAGAAATCACACACTATTTACAAAAGAATAAATGCCAAATAAAGAAATTAATAAGCCTGCTATACACACAGTATTGGGAGTGCTATGAAAAACATATATTTCAGCTGAATTAAATTATACCTGATTCACATTTCTCTACATTATTTATTGCTATCATTTAGACTGAGTAGTTGTCTAACATGGAAACTCAGTGAGCATTAGCTGCAGGATGAGGTTAAAATGAATTTGTTGTTTCATTGGTAATCATATAGCACTTTTCAAGTTCATGACCAAAATACATTTCTTCATGAACATGTATGTATTTTTGCACAAAACTTCTATGCTTAGAAAAAGCTGAAGAAAGTTAAATTGCACATTATTGTTTGTTAATTTTACAGAGCGAAGTCCAACATTCTCAAAACACTTGGAAAGTAAAAATATTCGAGATGGAGATAAATTAGTCTTGGAATGTGAAGTTGAAGGTAAGCCCTTAACAGCCACTTAAGCACTATGATTAAATTTTTACTTGCAAGATGTGTGTAATATATACATAGCATAAAAAATTCAGTATTTTGGTAAAATATAATCATAGTTTATGATGTAGAAAATTTAAAGAGACAGTTTCTATGACTAAGTCTTACAGACTTCATTATTGCAATTCTTTGTAGCTCTATAATTATGATTCCAATCATTGCCTTGGTGTAACAGCAACATCCCACTTCCGACACCAGTGTGCTGATTATGTGACCTCGTATTTGCAGGCAATCCCTCACCTGAGACAATCTGGATTCACAACGACAAAGAAATTGTGGAAACACAATTTTTACAAATTGAAGAGATTGGCAATCGACATGTTCTTACAATTAACGAGGTTTATCCAGAAGACTCAGGAGTTTACATCTGTGAGGCTTTCAATGTTATTGGAGAGTCTATGAGCAGCTGTAGTGTCTATGTACACGGTATGTTAATTTAGCAGTAAGTGTAAATGGTGGGTTCTATTGGCTTTCTTAAATGATCTGAATTGAAAATCCATTTTCTACCTCAAGCTCTTTATAACTGTTAGCAGTTTCTATTTTAAAAATTTGTAAAAGTATATAAATTTTTGATGTTGCTTTGATAACACTTAGTAAGTAAGATTACCTAATTTACATTGTTTTGATTTGTTTGAAATGTTGAGGAAAAGTTCTTCGTCGGGAAAACATTTAGGATATTAACTCAAATTTGATTAGAGGTTTTTCTTCCAGAATGCACTCAACATACTTAGATTCATCACCAATGAGTATGTAACTCTATTGACAATGTGTTTTTATAATTCACCCATTCAGGTGATGAACCAACAAAGAATCCTATATTTATGAGCTTCCCAAGGTCAGCAACAATAGAGGAAGGTGCACCAGTTTCATTTTCTAGTGAGCTGCGCTCTGACGACTGCACAGGTAAATATCTGTTTGTATAATAAATGTCGATAGTTGTTAACTATAGGTAATGCCATGTGTGGCATGTTCCTTTATATGAGAACGCCGGCTTGTCCAAAAGCAATTTATGGTTACTATATGAGCTGATAAAGTTAAGAAGTTAGAATACATGTGGTTTATATTTCAGGTAGAATCAGGTACTATTTAACTGAATAATGATGCGCCATGGTTTCAAAGATGGGGAAGTAGTTCACAAAACAAGCTTCATTGAATTTCTAGCTGAAAGTTATTTGCGTAAACTAAACTGAAAGCTTCATTTACTCACAAAATTTTACACAAGAAGTTGCATACAATGCTGCCACACACACTTTTTATTGCTGATTATTATGCAAAATTTTTATGTACTTTGATTTCATTTCGTCCGTAAGTGCGACAGCATACCGAATATCGAATAGGATTGTTTCCATAATCTTTTTGGTGGCTGTACGAAGGGAAGAGGAACTTGATGTGAGTGAAAGTTATTGTCAAGATAGTATAGAAAAGTCCTGATCTGATCTGACTATCTCCCAAGCTTCTAAACTTTCCAGAGAACTGATTCTGTACTCAAGTAAACAGACCCAATGAGCGGAGGATAAAGAAAGCTCTGAAGCTGTGCAAAATATAACAAGGCTACAAACTTAATTCTTATTTTTTATCTTTCCAGTGACATGGATGCGTGATGGACGAGCCATCAAGGACACTGACCGCCACAGAATAAGCCATTCTGAAAAGAGCTCTCGCCTCGAAATACTAAAAGTAAACAGCTCAGACGATGGTCAGTACATGTGCTGCGCAGCCAATGCAGAGGGACAGTCCAAAGCATCATTTTCTATTGTAGTGAAGACAAGACCTAAAATCTTTTAAACAAATGTCATGTAAAACAGCGGGCAATAACTTTTGATTTCTCTCTTCCATTTCCTATGTATGCAAATGATTTCCATGTTTGGTAAGTGAATCCATTTAAAAATAGGCATCTGTTCAGGGGCAAAAGCTGTGGCTCCTATTTTTATGCGATTCACTAACAAAAACCTGGAAAAATACGTAAAAAGAATAAAAACTCATTTTATGGTACTTGGCTTGTTTGTCTTTTTATCTTTATCACAACTGAAGCGCGGAATCAAAAGTTAGTGCAAATGTAAATGCATTCCTCTGTAATGATAATTACCCAAACTTATCAAGACATTACTAGATACTACTAATCCTGTAAGAATGGTTAAGTTGCATTTTTTGATAGGCAGCTAATAATGCAAGGTAGCTATTCTATCTAGAAAGAACAAATCTTGGTTGGTGGTGTCTTTTGTAATAAAGATGACGTTATTCACCCGGTAAAGACAATTTCTGAAAACATGTTTACGACAACTACCTGATTCGACTAATTTATTTACTTGTGGTGCTAATATTGTAATTGTTTAATTTTATTGTTGCCGTTAGTTATTATTTATTCATCCTATTATGTCAGTCAATTTGCAGTGCAATACGTATTTATCTTCGAAAACATTTCTGTGCCAAATAAATTACTGTTACTATTATTATTCATCGTGTTGCAATTTTTTGCATGTTGTGGTTGACTTAAAGGCATATACTGAAACTTCCTAAAATATTTGGGGCTCATTGTGCTAAATCTAGTTGCATGTGTTTTCATACATAGCAACTTGAGGGCAACATATTCTATGACTTACTCACAATTGTTTTCTTTATGTTTCTTTACTTGGTGTGAAAAAAATCTTTCAAAAGCATACTAGATACATTGTCATAGTTACTTTTAAGCAGAATAGTTTGTTTCTTGCTCGCTGGGTGGCGAAATGATACCTATCTGAGGTAAAGCATCTGTAGCTGCTCTGTGAAGCCCTTGAAGTGCTGCACGTGTGCGACAAAAATGAAGGCTTCAATATAGCTGCCGAAACGTGATGTATATGGTTCTGCGTGTTGCTGCAGCTAGAACTCCTGATGTGTTATGGCAGTAAATACTACGTGCAATGCGTTATGTGATATTATGGCAATGTACAATATTAGTTAATGTGATAGTTTTGTGCGGTACCTAATACAATTACGAGAAACAAACACGCAGTTCTGTTTAAACGCGTTTTTACAAAGAAAGAAACAAAATACTGCTGTGACCGAGAGCTTTATTTGTTTATGAACTAAAACACAACAATTTTGTAAATATCCACGCTAGTGTGTGGGTAGTAGAAGCTATTTTCGTAAAATGACTAACAGATAATGATGTCACTGAAAGCATCATCAATAGTCCTACTAAGAATTAGGTGTAGCCCAATTTGCCATGTTTGAAAGTCTGGTTCTGTGGATTACCAGTGTAGTTACATAAGCTGAGATGGTGCAAAATGTCCTCAAAAGGAACTCGGTCCACAACAGACGCGTCCTCAACTAATAATGTCGAGAAATTGCACGAGCTGGTGGGAAAAGTTCTTGATGCCAAAGACCACAACCTCTTTATCAGGTCTTTAAACGACTATGACAAGAACCATGACGTCTATGACTTAGTGCAAGTGCTGCGCAAGATCCTGGATACGCCATCTAAGCGACAACTACTGCTTTTGCTACGCCAGGTCATTCCTAGTGCTGACCAGGACCTCTTTGACTCCTTCTGCATCAGCGGAGGACTTTACGACAAAAAGGGGAACAAACAACACACGGGTTCTTCACATTCTCACAATAAGAAGTCAGAGAAAGAAAAACTAGTCGAGGTGGAAACTTCAGCGCCTACTTCCTCTAACACTTCATCAAATTCACAAGTGCCTACCTATCGCAATGTGAAACAAATTACATTGCGCAACCATACGTCAGATCCATCTGACAATGCATTTGGATTTTCCATACGAGGTGGATTAGATCATGGATTAGGGATTTATGTGTCGGGAGTGGATAGACTTAGTGCAGCCGAGAAACGTGGATTAAAACTTGGTGATCAAATTCTAGCTGTAAATGACGTGTCATTTGAGAAGATATCACACGAGGAAGCTGTAAAGGTAGCAAAACTTTTACTGTGTTTCACTTTAAATGTGAAAATGATTCTGTTAAATTCTGACTTACTGCAGCGCTGTTACTAACATTTCTATGTCTTGCATGGTTGAGATTGTCTTTTGCCATACGTCACACGATTTTTCCATATCTTTTATTTGCGTACTCAGTAAGGGGAGGCCGTGTAGGTTGAGTAGTTGGGCAAGATTATTACCTAAAGACGACACATTACCTGCATTAGGATCACTAAATTCGTAATTCAATTACAACAGGTCCATCAAAATTCTACAGGTACCTAGCATTTTTGGCGCAAACTAAGTGGTCACAAAAAGCTTTAGCTTCCGGATACTACTGTGTACTTCAGCACAGGGAATTTAGATACAAAACGTTTTGTACACAAGAAAGTTTGGTCACATGTACGTTTGAACAATGAACGTACCAGAGACATTCGTTATAGAAAAGCTTGAACATCGAATACTCTGTACACAAAGATGTTTAGGGACAGAACATTTTTCACATTCCTTGAACACGCGACAGTTTGGACACAATAATAATAATAATTTATTTTTTGCCTTCAGAATAACAATCATAGGTAGCATATAACAATGAGTTACAAAGTTTAAAGAAGGACGGGATGGCGAAAGACCTAAATAGTGAGTCTACTAATTTCAGCATGGCGAGCAAAATAAAGAATAGAATAGGAAACAGATCATAATTAAATTAATATGGTAAATAAAATTACGCAAAACAAAGTGAAAACAAAATTAGTAAAGCAGAGTTCTATGGGCAAACGACCTAATTAAAAGCAAAATAGCTAACAAATTAATTTGGCTATGCAACAGTGACACTAAAAGAAGCAAAGCTGCATGTACCTGTAAGGCCATAATGGTTTTAAACTAAATGAATAACAAATAATAGTATATTATTAATACTATTTTTAATATGATTATCGACCAAAAACGACTAATGAATTTAAAGTAAGACCATTTTATCTATTACATTAATACTTTTTGAACCTGATTATATTTTTTTACGTTTAAAGTTATATGCCATTTATGATTAAGGTGTATTAAGTTTATAAATTACGTAAAGGTACGGTAAATAATTAATACTGGTGTGGTCATGTTTGAATTTGTGTATTACATCAAGAAAAACATTGTAAGTGCAGGTTTGGGCTGATTGTTATTTAATTAAAGATGACGCAATAAATCAGTCAACACAAACAGTAATAAAATTGACTAGCAGCAGAGACAGCAAACAAGAAAAAGAGAAGCAAATTTAAATGTAAATACCAAATTAACACCAAATTAATACCTATTAAACTGTATTACCAGACAATATAATTTCTTTATCTTTAATTGACACTATAATTATGTATTAAATTCAATCTATACTGCTTGACTAATGCATGTAGTGAGTTTGTATTTTTAATTGCACTACCCAGCTCATTCCATAAAATAACACCTTTGTCCTTAATAGAATTCAACCCGCATAATGTCTGACACAGGAAAAGTTCTTCACTGGAAGGACTTGAAGCAGGGAAGTTTAGACACAATTTTTCAGATAACAGACTGTTTGGTAAAAAAATCATTTAATGAAATCGTCTCGATTGACTTCTCCGGCACCAACTTTTTATTCATTGTAATGTAGTTCATGTTTATGTAATGCTGTGAGTTGTACCAAGCCAAGCGTGTCTCATATTTAAGCTTTCTTGTGTTCAACTTATCTTGTTAACAAATTTTCCTAAATTGAAACTTCCTTTTAGCCCAGATTTTTTTGTTTGCCTTGTCTTGTGTCCAAGCTTTTCTGTGTTGAACTTGTTTTGTCTTCGAACTTTTTTGTGGTTTAAACTTCCTCGTGTCCGGATTTCCTTTATTCAAGCTGTACTGTTTCTAATTTCTGAATCTTTTTTCAACTTGCATAAACTTTTACAAAGTTAGTTTAAACGTAATTAATTTATCATAGGATTGGATCAGACAGTTTCAAAGGGTGAGTTAAGATCCTCACCACAGCGAAATACGTTCACTATTTACAATTCTGTGCAGAAATAGCCTATTCTTCCTGTAAATACATTGTGCTCAAAGTGTCTTTGTAGAGCGCGTCTTCAGAATGTCTTCTTCCGCGTCGAAATTTACCTCTTCGGAAAGACACGCAGAAATTCTGTGCCGAAAGTTATATGTTGAAACATTCTGTCTCTAAACGTATCCCTGTCTTCGTGTATCCAAAAATGCCAAGTGTCGAAAAATCCTAAAATTTTCTAACTTTCTTGTGTAAATGTGAAAAGTTGGAGCCAAAGAACTTTGTCTCAAACACACTTCCACTGCTTCACAACACACACACACACACCTCTCTCTCTCTCTCTCTCTCTCTCTCTCTCTCTCTCTCTCTCTCTCTCTCTCTCTCTCTCTCTCTCTCTCTCTCTCTCTCTCTCTCTCCCTCTCTCTCTCTCTCTCTCTCTCTCTCTCTCTCTCTCTCTCTCTCTCTCTCTCTCTCTCTCTCTCTCTCTCTCTCTCTCTCTCTCTCTCTCTCTCTCTCTCTCTCTCTTTCTTATGAAGGTTTACGGAAAATTCTTACGAAACTGCTTGTAATGTGTTATCAAAAGAGAGAGATTTTGTTGTGCAAAGCGGTAGGCAGAAAATAAATATGAAAACTACAATTTAAGTTAACTTAAATATACGTACGAAATCTGTTAAAGCTTTAACTAACAAAGTGACGTGGAGTCGAATGTTATGATGAGGAATCCCATAATTTAAATTACTGATTTACCAGATTTTTTAATTAAAGCGTAAAAGCCTCTATTCAACAACATATCGCCCATTAGTGTTGTTTATGGAAAAGTCGTGCAATTCCTTTAACAGATTTTTACACGTTCACAAAAGCCGCAGCCAGTGTCATAATAGATTTTTCGCAAGGTTTGAATTACATTTGCACTACCGTTGAAGGTCATATAGCTTCAAGCTTTTCATCATTACGGCTAGCTCTACTACTATTGTGAATGAAATCGCTGTAACTGGAACTAGCTTGCTTTGCTGGCATTGTGTATGTCATGTATAGAACTCCACAATCGTGTAAATCTTGCAGAATGTTAACGAGCTGTGAGGCTTTATGTCAAGCTCTATGTTCATCTCAAATAATCGATAACTTTAGTATTCATCACGACTCGTTTATATATGAGGTGGCCCAGTAAAAACTTCACTTAGTTTGTTTTAGAGCTTAGTTTAAAGTTATATCCTCATATTCTCTCTCCTCCCTCTAGCTCTCTCTCTCTCTCTCTCTCTCTCTCTCTCTCTCTCTCTCTCTCTCTCTCTCTCTCTCTCTCTCTCTCTGTCTGTCTCTCTCTCTCTCTCTCTCCTCTGCCTCCGTGATGTTTACTGAAATTTGTTTCTGGGCTTCTTCGGAGTAAATCGTATGTTGAAATCATTGGGATTCCCAGGTGGTTATAAATTTATCCTCTCGATAACATAAGGATTGCATAAAAGCTTCTTACTTGGAATGTCTATGGTTGCCGCTGAGTGAACAGTTAGCATCGTAGCTCCGAAGTAACGTCAGTATAAGAAGGTATTTATTGACATGTGTTCTCGATTCTGTAACTGTGACAGAACTATAATACATAAATTAACGGACACTGACTGCCCATGATCCAACAGCAGGACATGTTCTTGACCAAGTTCAGTTTTCTTGACCATCCGATATATCATTGTTTCAGTATCACTACATGTCATGTACGTGAGCGTACTGCAGCAGCCAGAAAAACTAGCTGACATTATCATTAATGAGTAATTGACTTAATTAGCTTGCAGCCGCTTGAATTATCAATGTGGTCGCAGCTTGCACTCAGTATGAAGCCACATAGATATAAACTCAGCAGCTTGCATCTTCATTAAAATGTGTGAGCGAAGCTGACTTGCAGTGCGGAGCTATTATTTGCTTATAGTATGAAATCAGTGTAAATATAAATCTCGCCAATCTTGATTTAATATTATGTGAGTGGGCGCATAAAAATCTTATTTACGAACAATGTTAATTTTTCAACTGGGCCTAGTGAGTTCAGTAAGTTATCTAAGAGGCATAGCAATTATCAGTAAGAGCCAAGTTTCGGTGTCGCCTTGCCGATCTGGACAGTTTAAGAATGATCTGCCGTTGGATGCTGGATTCCAGCTGGCATGATTACAAAAAAACATGAATAGTACCAGTACCACAACTACTACAATTGACGCCGCCGCCATCTCTACTACAACCACCGTCTTTATTGCATTATCATTGTCAAAGCGTTAGACTGGGCTACAATATTATATTGGAGTCCACAATAAATCATGAATACAAAAATTATAGATGAAACAGTACTGCAGCAAGGACCAGTACTGCATTGAATTTATCCTGCTCATTCACTGTATCTCTGGTCTAGCACACGTGCAAAAGGAATTACTAACTAGTGATCACGACGATGGAAGTTAAGCAACACCGAGTCTAGTCAGTAAACGATTGGCTGATCGCAAGGGAAACTGCTCCTGGGCGGTTTCATCTGCCATTGTCAGTTGTTAATGCAGCGGAATTTGAATGCCGGCGAGGTGCCTAAACACGAAGTTTGGATGCCATTTGAAAACAAAAGGAGTTTAGAGAAACCGTTTGGAACATACCTGCTTTCACCGAATGTGTTCTACAGCCAATAAAATGCTTCACGTCGCTATTCTCTATCAAAACATCTTGGACAGCACTGCTGCATGTGCGTGAGTGCGTGCGCGCGCACGTGTGTGTAGTAAATGAGGACCACTTCAACGTTCTACTTTATGTACAATTAGCAAGATTGATCCATCTCCAACTGTTTCCCTATTGACTGGGGCTTATCTAAAATTCAGAGGGCAGAGGCGTGCCACACGGCGATTCTTTCTCATTAGGAAGCTTAAGCAATTGTAGAAGACTGAAAGTAACTGGGCGTTCTGGGAAAACGCAGTGGATATTGTCTCAGTTTTCGTCTTGGCCTAATTATACAAAAGCGGCTGAGAGATTTATCGGTGAAGGAAGCGCAATACCAATGGCTTCTCAAGGGACCTCCTCGCGCTCGATGAGAGAAACGAATACCGTAATTGATGTGTAGTAGTAGGTGGTTTACGCGATGGGTGCCGAGAATTGAATTGCCATCACAACATGGTTCCCTAAGCTAAGAAGTTCCCTTGACATCAATTATTTCTTTCTAAATTCTGACCCGATTTGATCACATTCTAGGTTTCGGTATGTTTAGAAATATCAAACACTCATTTATATGGATTTTACGCCATACAAAATAAATACTTATAGAGCCTGTTATTTGGCTACAGCGTATAAAACCGCCTCAGAAACAAAATCATCGATCGTTAAAGTGTGTAAGCTTGGCGGATTTTATTTGCTTAGACAATGATAATATTTTCGTTGAAACCGTGATTGATAAAATCTTTTTCCTGTATAATTTAGATGATATCGTCTTCACGAAACGCCTGGCGATATTCTCAAGGTAAAAATTTGACTGTTAAATCGTCGCTGTTTCCGTGAACAGAGTGCGTAGCACGGAATGAAAGCCGTGAAGTATGAATTGAATATATATTCTACGCACGGTGTTTGTTTTTCAATACTTAACGTTTTTGTACGCAATAGTTTAAATTTAAAATACTTCATTAAAATACACTAACTATGCATTGAAAAACAAACACTTGGCCTAAAATATCAATTCAATACATACTTCACGATTTCCAATCATGCTATGCTGCAAGCGCTATTTTCACTAATGGTGTAAGAAGTTAATCCACGCGGTTAATAAGCTAATAAGTGCGCCTCTTATGTGCTGAATAATGTCATATTTGAACACTGGCAACCTGATCTGTTTTTGGAACTAGCAGTTAACACTTAAATGTTATTACAAGATTTTTGCTTTAAGAAATCAAGTTTTTATTGTGTTTACTTATTGCTGCGTGATTAAGAATCTTCGTGTTCTTGTTTCCTTTCGAGTCTTTGAAACTTAAAATACTTTTTATGCTTGAGCATTTTAAAGCCTGTCATACCGGTTTTTTTCACAAGGGTTTCTGTGGTTTGTTAGCTTGATGACACGAAAATGAAATATTTGGCTGCATTTATGTAGCCAAAGAGTTAACAAAATATTGTCACAACTCCTGCACTTAATACGGAAATGACATCAGAGATATTCGACGTAATGGCTTCATTTCCGAAATTTAGGAGCAAACGCAACAGTGCATTTTCACAAACTTCGCGACAATCAGTTTCCGTGTATGACCGCCTCAAAAAGACATTCAGCCTGGGGGTTTCAAACGGCGGAAAATTATTTCTCCACAAACGACTTCATGTGATTTTATTCGCCGAAAGTCGCGTTGCAATGGCAGATATTGCGTATAAAGTGCAATAGCGCAGCACAGACAGATAAATGGAACTCAAATTTCAATTCTTATGACGAAACGCATCGTTTAATGGCCGAGTAAGTGCTATATTTATCTGACTCGTATTAGGAAAACAGAAACATTAAATATTTTATGCAATTCCGCTACAAATGGAAAATTTTATGGTGGAGATGGCAAATGAATTTGAAACGTATAAGCTTTCATTTGTTTGATTTACTTCGCCGTAAGCAGGGCTTTAATTAAACTGTTACGGCGTCAATAGTTTTTCGAAAAAAGATATTTCGATAGCATGTTCTTTAAATTAAATTACGAAATCTGAGAATGTCACATGCTAGATTGAAAACGCACACCAAACATCTTTTTATGTATATCTTGTTAACGTTTTTTTAATGAGTGGACTATGAAAATCGCTGCGTACATCGCATTTTTTGCTAATTTGTCACAAGTAAGTGAACAAGAAGAATAAGCAGCAGAAAATATGGAAGAAGAGAAATAACGCAAAACTGGGTGCAATGTGAAGACTTCTGTGCACTATAGTAGGACTGATGATGACCGACAGCATTCTTTAAAAGTCTACAGCGCAGAAAAACCTGAGACAATACAGTACTATATTCTTGCAAAATGAAGATAAAAATTTCTGAGTGACTCATCTAAGTGACACGTCACAGTGCGCATTCACAAAGCACTCCAAGCCATGTAATAAATTTAAAAAAGTTTTGTTACTACACTCTTGTCAGCAACAGGACATTACGTTTAAGTCAAGTTTTAATTAAAATTACTTCATTAACTGTGGTACGATAAACCTTTAGCATCCTTGATACTAAAGGGAATAAGTTCCTTTGCACATTAAGCAAACGTAACCACAAGGGAGACTAGGTCAACTAGTTTTTTATTCCAACGTTTATCTGTTGCTTTATGAAGAGGTAACGCGATAAGCGTTATGGGAACAATACCTCCGTCTGAAAAGCTCCGTACGAACCGCCTTTAATATTAATGCATTTTAGGAAGGGATACGAACATTTTAAGTTGAAAGGTTTGAATTGCTAATTGTACTGCTGTAATTTTAAATAAATGTATGATTGTTTTTGAATACCGTATGTCTTACCTAATGTGAAATGAATTTGGTTATTAGCTTTTTAAGACATCTACGATTTATACGTAGGCCTTGCGTAATATAATCAATTTGTAATATTTCTGCATTAATTAATGGCAGTCGTATAACAATAAAGTGTAAAGCAGTTAAACAAGGTAACTTTTAATATTAGCAATGCACGTACAGATTTTCTAACCAATAAATGAAGATACAACTGAATTAGCCAAAGAAAACTTCACTGATATCTTGAGATAGAATATCCCTATTATAGGAAATAAGACTATATCTTGCAAAGACATGCCGTAATACTTTGTCATTGAAAATTCAAAATTCGTAATGCCCTATGGTAACATTGAAGTTTACAAACACCACGATGTTAGCTCAGTGACAGTAACAAATTACATGAGTTGATGAAACAGAATCGTGCACAAAATTGACATTGACGAAGTCGGACGATAATGAAAGGAGACAGTTGTCGTAGAATGCATTCGTCAATGTAACATTCGAATTCGATTTGATCAAGCACTGGCCACGCCATCAGTTGTCACCTTCAGCTAATTCTTCTGCCAAGACCGGATATACTTATCTTGGTGTCAGCGTGGAAATCCATGAGCCACCATTCACGTATGTTCGCCATGATAAAATGCAAGAACGTCGTTTGTTTCATCTGCTAAAAAGATTACATATTCAAAGCAGTTCGAATTAGAATGTGAAATAGATAACAAGCCACTGGAAAAGTGGTCATCTTCAAGTGACAAAGTCCACGTGAAATTTAGGTAACAAACAGCAAAAATTATAAACAGAATGACGTAACTAACCCATCAAATTCAAAAATTTCTAACAAATGTGTCGAAAAGATTTGCCGCCTAATATGACAAAATTCGAAACCGTCAATACAAGACAGCTTGGCTTCAGGTTTCATGTGGAGCAATTATAGACACGTAGGCATATGCACACGATGCTGCTACTACTACCAGTCCATTAACATTATCAATACCGTTTTTTATGGAAAGGTCATGCAATTATTATGTTTTCGTTAGCTGCGCTATTAATTGATTGTGGATTATTGATTGGTGACGGCAGCAAGGTCTTCTTGGCAATCATTATTGCCGCGTCGTCGCACGCGGTGTTCTAAGTGCGCATCAGAGATTATCCAGTCTGCATCCTGGTTTGCAATTGACGAAGATTTGTCAGTAATCCATACTTACAGCAGAACGAGCACAGACATAACATCAGTTAGCAACTTTGTCAACTTTCCAGACTGGCCAGCTAGCAAATATTGATCTGTATATCACATGGGAATGGCAACACAGGCGTGTGTTACTGTACAGCAAGTCGATTGACGTTCCTTCACTGGAGGAACCTGACCTTCTTCTGAAGGCCTATTCACTGACCTGGCAAAATTGAATAAATCAATTATGCGGTACTCAAATACTAATCGGAATGTCCCAATTTAGTTATTCACATTGTTGTATCAATTGACCAATGTACATTGTCATTGTCAAAGAAATATAAAAAAATCAGAACTTGGTTCAAACCAAGGACCTTTGAATTACAAGCTCAGTTTATTGCATGTAGAGAAATAAAATTACATATCTATTAGAAAAAAGGTTTTCTCTTATAAATATTGGATTGACTTACATTTCAACAAGTTAGTACATTGTGAAATCCTTCACTCACAACACCACTTAAAGGTGCAATAATAACTACAAATACATATATTAAGAGGACGACGTAATTATACTGTAGCGTACCTGTAACTGCAAATTGAAGGTGTGAAGGCGGGCAGACGTTACACTGACACGTTTCCTGCTCTTGAACTTCGAATTTTCAGCATTTTTTGACTATTGATTATTGTACTGTGATTCTTTAACTCGCAAGAGGAAGCCAAGTCAGATATGTTCTTTTTGTATTGAGAGTTTCACCAAATAGCATCCGTTACTAATAGCAATCAATCAGATCCTTGACTATCTGTACCAACAATCACTGCTTTAGAGCGCTGTGAGTGATTATTTCCTTTGCAAATTGGAATGAAAGCACTAATGTGCTTGGATCCAGCACGCTGTACTTGCTCATTATTTGTATAGTTACTGGCTTCCGTGAGAAATTGTGGGAAGCGTTTACAGCTGTCATGTCCGTTTTTTTTCGTAAAAAAATAGAATCGGCATTGCTGAGGATAACTAATAGGCATTTAATAGATTAAAATGATTAAGAAAAATTTAAAGATTTAATACCGATGTTTGCAAGGGTAAATACAAACTGAAACGTACCGTATTTAAACAATCAAATGAATGAGGTTTTATCAAAATTTATTGGTACCATGCACGTGTACTTTGATAACACTGCAATGTTACACTTCATGTCTAGGAACGATTCATCTAATCATCTAATGGTATATCTAATTAGTTCGTCTCGCTACTAATTGGCAGGATTCTGAGTAAATATTTTATGAAGTGTAAGAGGCTAGAAATGAAATCGCTGTTACGGTTTATACGCTATGTGTAACTTGGCTTCAGTATTAGCGGCAGCTTTTATTCTTGGACAGACGTATCATGGAGATTTCAATGACAAAGTAATAAACGATAAGTAATCTACACTCTACAGTAAATTTTACTGTTAATTGCAACAATACCATAGTCTGATTAATATTATTATTATTATTATTATTATTATTATTATTATTATTATTATTATTATTATTATTATTATTATTATTATTATTATTATTATTATTATTATTATTATTATTATTATTATTATTATTATCATCATCATCATCATCATCATCATCATCATCATTCTTATTATTAGCTATTATTATTATAATTTAGTGAATAGTTTTAAAGCACTTTACAAGTAAAAGGCCATAAAAAATACTGAAAAATTAATTTATAAAATATATTTATATAAATCAGTTACATATAAGACAATGGCACATTAATCGATTAAAAGTACATCGAATATGACAAAAAAGGAAAAATCATAAAAACACAGAAATTTAGTAAATAATAAAAGCAAAGCAAGAAAGCACACACGAAACAGAGAATAAACGATTATCTCGAGTACAAAAAGCTTCATTAAAACAGTAAGTTTTCAGACTTTCTTTAAAACTATCAAACGACTTAACTGGGCACAATTCCACAGTTTGGGCAGCTGCAGCACTGAAATCACCATGATGATGATGAAGATTATAAATTTTAGTTTTTATAATACAAAATGCACATGTAAGATGCCTCCTTTAAACAGATATTTATATTTTTACAGCTTGTACACTTTATAAAAACCATAATGAGGCTAACAGTTCATTTTGTTATAATAGTCGCAATTATTATATCTTTTTCATAATGTATAACAGCACTATCTACATTAATTTTTTATCAATGCCAAGTATATAAGTCAGTGATATTTCAGCTGTTTATTAGTACGGTTGCTTTTATGCTGTTTAATATTTACAATTCATTTTGCATTGATTATTTCTGCCTAAGTAAACATTGTTTAAATTGTCTCATGTAATATTATTTTTATTTATGGGTAACAATTACACAATCTGAATTACTTAATTTCTCATCTCCCTTTTTACTCTTTTCCAAAAACGAAGATTCTAATTTCTTCTTAAATTGGTAAATAAAGGAAATTATGGTAAGGTAAAATATTTTTATGCATAACTGTCAACTTGTGCAACTTTTGGGGACTTTCTTTCCCTTTCTACCAATTGTGCTATGCGAGCAGTTCGACGTGGGCGGAAGTCCAGTTTGAGACATTGAAAATCATGAAATAAGCACGCGTGGCACGAAGCACTGAAGCGGTCAAACCAGGCTAGGCGAATGTCATCACTTTTTCACAGTGATATTCCAAAATACTTTATAGTAACAGCAAGTTAGAAAGGAAACATAATATTCAAAAATAAAAGTTTGAATTAAATTAAATTCAAATTCATTCAGGCATTTATTCAGCTTAAAATGGTAAAATTCCCGTACTTTTTCTCAGGCCGTACTATTTCTGAAATATAAAATTTACATATACCAATAAGTTAGTTTTCTTAGCAGTTTTCTCTAGAATTTGAAATAAATTAAAATTAACACTTTCATTTAGAATAAATTAAAATCAACTACATTGTATGATTTGGTGTATTTTCGTTGTACGCCCACATACCAGTGATAAGAATTGACATCATTATCTGAATATCTAACGCCTAAATTCTTCATTTTAGCTAACACGTACGCTACACGCTCTTACGCAATTCTCTCACACTGTACTGGCTATACCTTCATTAGTTATTTATGCGTTTAATCAGATCAATTTTTTGCTCAACCGTGTTCTCTATGATATTGTATGCGCCAGCACAGCGTGAAGCAATCACTTACACTCTAGTGTCGAGGCAATGTCAACACCTTGTGTGCTTGCGTCTTGCGAATAGAAACCCATAAAATACCTTGAAGTGGTAAGTAATTTATTTACTAACAATGAGCGTAGTAGCATGGAAAACGACAAATTAAATTAGCCCAAAATCTATACATTGACCATCGTCATTAAGCAGAGCGTAGCGATGTAACTAACGTAACTGGACAGTACAGCCGTTTCCTGTTGGCTTGTTCCTTTTCCACCCGTCAACTATTATAACCCATGCAAATAAACGGATTTGGTAAGATGATTGTTTTCTTAAGTTGGAAAATCGAAAATCGTTTTTAGGGTGGTCTGCTGATTCTTCCTCCTCTTTACTGAGCTCATATCACTACCATACCAGTAATCGATTGGTACAGGAAATTAGTCTTAGTAAAAGTAAACTCTATAAAGTATGTTAAAGAAACACGCGACATGTATTCTTAAGACATGCGAGCACGCAACGTTTATAAATAACCTATGAATATCATCTATGAATAAAATAATATCTATAAGCCATGTCAATAGTAATATAAAACTGGCATTAAGTTTATTAAACATGTATGACAAAGATGTAAAAGAATTTATAAAATTAGAATACGTTTCGTTTTTACTAACCTTCCAGTCAAAACATCCACAGACCCATAATGCGACAAACTCTATCTACACAAAGCACACCAGGCCAGAAACCACACCAGAAGCCACACCGGAATTCACAGCAGAATCTTGACCTGAAACCACACCAGAAAGCACACCACAAAGCACACCACAAACCATACCAGAAACCACAACAAAAACAACACCAGAATCCTAACCAGAAACCACACCAGAATCCACACCAAAAACCACACCAGAATCCACACCAAAATCCTCATCAGAAACCACGCCAGAAACCACACAAGAAACCACACAAGAAACCACATCAGAAGCCTCACCAGAAACCACACCAGAATCCACACCAGAGTCCTCATCAGAAACCACGCCATAAACCACACCCGAAACCACTCAAGAAACCACACCAGAAACCACACAAGAAACCATACCAGAAACCACACTAGAAACCTCACCAGAAACCACACCAGAATCTGCATCAGAAACCTCACCAGAAACCACACCAGAAACGACTCAAGAAACCTCACTAGAAACCACACCAGAAATCATACCAGAAACCCCACAAGAAACCACACCAGAAACGACTCAAGAAACCTCACCAGAACCACACCAGAAACCATACCAGAAACCACACAAGAAACCACACCAGAAACCATACCAGAAACCACACAAGAAATCACACCAGAAACCTCACCAGAAACCACACCAGACATAACACCAGAAACCACATGAGAAACCACACTAGAATCCACACCAGAATCCTCATCAGAAACCATACCAGAAGCCACACTAGAATCCTCACTTTTGACCACTCCAGAAACCAGGATCAGAACCTGACCGGTTTTTGCTGCTTCTCTTCTTCCCTCAAATATGGTCAAAGTTTTTAAAGCTTATTTATATGATGACTTTGGGTTTTAATAAACTTTATGTCAGTTTTACAGCATGACTGGCATGGACAACATATGTGTAATTTTATTCATAATGTGTCGTAATTTAGCATTTGCACATCATACTTTGACCAAAAAGAAACTAATTGTTATGAAGTAAATATTTCCTTAAGTAGCTGTACTGAATCCCATTCCTTTCTTGGGTTATCTGAGATCCTTCTATTCTAACGCTATAATGACCAATTTTTCACTTTTGGCGTATGCTAATAGTGCTGTATTTGAATATAGATGGTTTTAATATGAAGACTTGACTGTCTGATTTGTCTTGAGAACTCTCACCCAGACCTTCACGTGAAGCTATTGGACGTTAGTGACGTTAACGTGACTGTGGGGAAATTAGTCAAACTTTGGCCAAAATAGATCTTTCTAGAAGCTTTGTCTTTCCTTAATAGAATAAACCTACAATTATTAACACGTGTGTTTAATGCATTTCTTAATTCAGTCCCAATAATAATTTATTAACTAATCCAACATTTCTAAGCATTGCTATTTATTGTTTTCTTATTATTATTGTAGAACATACAAAGAATAACCCGTAGGTAATTAATTTATTATTAATAATTATTACTAATTTATATTCTTAAATTCAAGTCGATTATCACTTAACGACAGCACGAACCCAAATTTTTTAAAGGGAAGGAAAAGACATTTTTAAAGTTTGTCCCAAAAAAACCTTTAACACAAGCTTATATTGATTAGCATTACTCGTCCCTGCTTGAAAGAGTTATGCAACTAGAAAGAAAAATACTTAGTAATTTTTAAAAAATGTTTGCGCCCACTGGTAGAACGTCACTGACGCGCTTCCCAGTGTGTACCACCGACTCATCAAAAAACGTATTTTTATTTTATTGACACGATAAAGTAATTTTTATACGTTTGCTTAACAGTAAAACGCACTATGAATGATCTGATTATTTTTTCAAACTTTACACAACATCTAAACTGGTTTCAAACGACCAACCGTCAAAATGGCTGCGCTTAACTGTCGTTGGGGGAGTTTAAATTTTCATGTTTTATACAGCGTTGCTGCTAATACAAGCTCTGTGCACAATAAAACAGCATGTAAGTGATATAAAATGTAAAAACTAATTTTCTAAGCTTCATTTATGAAGATTGTTTTCTTGTGCTTTAAATATTTGAAACAAAAGTAAATCGAAGGAATGTGAAAAAGTCGAAACTGAAATATCATCCCTAAGCAATCGTATGACCAGATTTTGCCTTGATCAAATCTAGTACATTTTCTGGACGCAGCGCTAATGATTGTTGAGAGATGGAGAGCTTTGTTGCTGTATTTGCGCGCTAGATAATATTTTATTGACATGATGGTAGCAATAACTCCGCGGAATTATAGTTGCCGTGATATTTTACAATCGTAAAACGGAAGCGAACGATCATGAAATAAGCAGCTTGTGTTATTATGCGAAATTTGTGTTTTTGAAGTCAAACAACAAACACCTAATTTACCGTGGGTCGTAGTAGGTCAGCTGGTTAGGAATCAGCTGCCAAGTTTTACCTTGTCAATAAGCTCCTCAGAAGCTGCAATTCCAGGTCACTTCAACAAGCAAAACGAATTGAATTAGATTTATTTAGACGCAAATTTATTTAACTAGTGCTGTCTGTTCAATTATAATCCTATTATATATGCGTTGTTTATAGCTAGTGTTACTGTGAATTGTTATTGTTATTACTGGATTACAAATGAACTATAAGCACTAGCTACAATAAAGCTGTTTACCAGAGCCCGCTCTACCACTAGGCAAACTAGGAAGTACTAGGCAGTTTCCTAGGGCGCCAATTTTTTTTTGGGGGGGGGCGGCAAATTCAGGAAACAATTCTTTAATTTTTAAGTTTAGTATAAGTAATAGCATAGTGTATGTGTAATTCCTTAAGTGCACTACACTAGTGAAAAAACATAGTGTGTAATTTACTTACGAAATGTATGATTCGTCGATGCCAGCGTCCTCCCTTAGCAAAACACTTTCTATTTTTGCTTTTCATGGTTTCGTAAGAACACGTCATTTCTGACATTTCGTTACGCAGACATTACCCTGGCATTTGCCCGCAGTTTCTATATAAATGCTTGTAGAACGACCCTATTGTAAATTTCTTACAGCAGCATTTATCTAACTATGGCTGATCTATAAAACTCGAAGTCTTCAGGATGTAATACAGGAAATGAAAGGTAAAAAGCTGACGAGTCATATAGAGTACAATCGGGTCACAAATCCAATTTCAATTTCAAGCAGTCATAAATTCAGTTTCAAGTTCAATCAGCAGAAGCTGTAGATAGGTAATTAACTACACCTAATTAGTACACTATAATGCATGCATAAGCCTAACGCACTATGACAATACAAGGAAACTAATATTGGGGAATGGTAGGGACCAAGGGGAAAGAAGTTTACCGTCACACCACCTAAAGCCCTGGGGCCTGGGTTGCTATTTGCCAGCACGTACAATTAAAATTACAGTTAAGACGTATGTATTACAATTAACGATGATACGTCAAATGTGCAACGACGAAAGAAATCGTAACAAAGCAGTTCAATCTGTGAAAAACAAGCACAATCCCTGACGTGATTGTAGGACGTGAGTAGACAGGCGTTTTAATTAATTTCTTACGAAAGCATAATTACAGCTGTGTAAGCAGCTTTGTTTACATTTATATGCTAAACGGATGCTCAATATTAAAGGCTCAAGGATAATGTATATGTAACTTACCGAGCTAGGAAACTAGAATATGTAATTAACATGCAGCTGAATTACATGATTGAAAAGATTCTGTTGTTACGTCAATTTTTTTGAAGCTAAACAAAAAACGTTAATCTTCTGTGGGTCGTAGTGTGTCAGCGGGTATACATTAACAAGTAAAAGCTCTAAATTAATATAATGCATTACTTAATTTTATAGTTTCAGTTCTAAAAGCACAGGGTACTGCACATTTCACTTGTTCACGTGTTCTGATTTTCTAAGGCTATAATGTCGCCATCTTGCTGTTTGGCGAAAGGATTTACTTGTCATCTTCTGGGTCTTAACTATTCAAAAATTATTCCGCCGATGAGATTATCAGATCAATGTAGATTGTTTGATGTATGAATATCCAAGAATGGCGAATTGTTTACAGAGCATATTAAAAAGTTAATCATTCAAAATAAATAAACGAATGGCAGCCGTACGTAGTCTGCTACTATTTTGTTGGACAACAATCCGGCCAGCACAACATACAGGGCCGAATTATCCAATAGGCTAGTATTGGCTGCAGCCTATAGGCCCATCAAGTTTAGGGAGACACTCAAATTTGGTAAAAAACGGTTTTTTCACTAGGGTTGTGTTGAAAAAAATCTTAAAGAACATTTTTATTGACAAACAAGACAGCTATTCTAGTTTTGTTAAAGATTTTGCAATAAATTTACTTCAAGCTGTGTAAAATGTCGCTAAAATATATCATGAGTAAAAAATATTCAAGATGGGTGCGGGCGAGTTAGAAGGTGCCTTCGTCTGAAAGGGGGCGCATTATCTCATAAGTCTAGGGCTTCAAAAATCCGGCCCTAAACTAAAAAACGTTATTTACTGTAAACCAAAATCAAAAGAGTATTTTTGAGGGTTATTAAAAATATTGGCCAATAATATAACATCACTGTTAAAAACTGAAATTCACAGCTGATACTTTCATGCCAGCGTTTCCACTTAAACCTACTTTTTATACCATTTTATTGAACTCTCTGTTTCATAATCAAACAACTAAATTAATTTGCGATACATTTTATTGCAGATTATAAAAGCCAGCAAAAAACTGAAAATGTTAGTAAGCTCTGTTGGTCGTGTGCCAGGAACAAATGTTTCCCATCAGATGTATATCTGGAAGGACTCTCAAGGACGATGTGTGTCGCCACCTCTTGACTTACCAACTAACGACGATTGTCTTAACTCAACTTTAAGTGCCAAAACTGAGAAAACGTCTTTGAAAAGGGTAAAAAAAATTCTTTTTTCTTTCGTGCAGATTTAATGCAGATTCAGTGCTTCCTTGATCATTTATTGCAAGTACTATTCAAGTTTTTTAGCAGTGTTTATACTTATGTAATTGTACTTCTGTTACTCTTCATTATGCTTTTGCTTTTTGGTCGGTGAAAATGATGTTGTAACAACTATCTTCAGTTCAAGATGATCTTCCAACTGATTCTTTCAGCCAATACAGAATTTGTTCTAGTACATTCCTGTAACATTCATGATGACGACAATAAAAAATAATGTTCTTACCGCCATCTTGCATTAAAAATGGTGGATCGAAAATGGGACCATGTTAATTGACGAGGAATTCATTCTTGCATAAATCCTATAAAGTTTCTTGACAATCCGAGAAATTGCTAGAGCCTTAGGCCATTTTTCGAAAACAATGTTTTCACCGCCATCTTGAATTAAAAATGGCAGATCGAAAATCGTACTCCAGTCAATATGGAATTCACTCTAATATATAACCGGCAAAGATTCGTGACGATACATTGCAAATTGGCAGAGCTTCAGGCTTTTTTTCAAAAAGTCTTCCCCAAACATCCAGAAAAGCAACGATTTCTGTCGAGTGCTTCGATCAAGAAGCCTGCGGGTCCACCAGTTCACAATGGATTATCATGAAAACTTTACAGGAACATAGAAAAATTTCATTTTGCATTGATGTCATTTTTTCGATTAGCCACCATGAATTCAAAATGTCATTTTCTAAAAACTTGAATCTAAATCTAAACCTATGAACGAATATAGTAGAACAAATTTCGCAACTATTGGTGGAGTCAGATTTTCGAGTTCAATGAGTCCCTCGGCCAACAGTTTGAGTTGAACTTGGTTTTTCTGTCTGACTGACTGACTAACAGACCGACCTACCAACGCACTGATTGACCGACCGGCTGACTAAACGACTGGCTGACTGACTAGGTTTTGCCACAAATTTTTGCTCCTCGTATTTGTGGAGTATAGTGAGAATATATTGCAGATTTTGCTACGAATTTCTGTACAGTTTTAACTTGAAAACAATTCCACTCTAAAAATGCCTAGAAAATTTGTCGGTCGTTATCTGCGTAACTTGATTCGGACGACAAGTTTTCTTGGCAATTCTCGTCTAAAAGTTAAAATAGGCTGATTTTAACAAATAAATACGGGAGCTAAAATCTATGAGAAAAAAGGCAATGAACAAACTAAAATGAAATGCACGCATAACATGCTACTGTATTACAGGAAAAAGACCGTCGAAACGCTGCTCCAAAATATTGAATAAATTTTTAATTTTAGCTTCGCTTGAATTGCTTTAGTCACTGGGAAGAGTAGTAACTGCTGAAGATTACCCAAACGGTCGACTGAATTAGCATAATTGACGCTCATATATTGGCTCTGAGCAACTTTATGATCGAGTTTTGAGAAATTTTTGTGGAAAGTGCTGCAGCTATTCAGAAGTTACTGCTTTGGGTTTCATCGTAATTTCTCTTAACAGTTTGCAAGATTTTTCAGCGATTTTTTTCTGACCATTGCAGCAGCGTTTATCTTCGTTATGTTCGCAGCTAGGGTAGGAGGAAAACAATAAATAACTTGATATTTCACATTACTTTTTTAATTCATGACGAAGTAACAAGACCTCGAAGTCGTTTCCAATATTTCATGCACATTGTGGACTATTTCTATTTAAATTTGACAGTTTGCTTGTTTTTCTCGGTCTGAAATATCTCCGCATGTGATTTACACAAATTCAGGTAAGTCTCTGTCAGGAAAAATTCAGTATTCAGGAAAAATAGAATTCTGTACAAGACTTGAAGCCCCGCAGAAAATAAGACTATAAGTATGACACTCTAAAGAATTTGCTCTAAAACTATATCTAGTGCACTCGACACAGGTCCAATTATGTGTTATAATATTGAATATTGAAACTGCTACAAAAGTGAACAAAAAGACGGTTGTTTGCTCCTTGTATTTTTCGGTTTGTTAATAAAGCGTAATTGGGAAAGTAAAGGGAAACCAAAACGAATCGTTTGGTTCCTCTCATGTCCAAAATAGTAGTCGAGAAAACAGACACATGTTTATTGTTTACATACAAAACTGAGAAAGTTCAAATTTAAACCGGCTAGCATGCGATTGTCTATCACTTGAATATGCTTGGTCCAGTACGGTTCGCGTATGAATGAGCAATTGCTCTAATTTTAACATTTTGACTCCCTGTTTCTGGCATTTAAACTACTGTATCCCAGATTTTTTTTAATCATACCATTGTCTGATTCCCTGCTCCAAGCGTCTAAAATGAATCTATGCATTACAGTTTTTGAGTCATTCAATGCTATGACTCGCTGAATAACATAATAATGAATAAAATCGGTGCGTGAGTTCTCTTAGAGATCACTGCTCGCGGATAAAAAATCCTTAGTTAAAATACTATATTTATTTCATAAGTATTGCCTTGTAGGCGTAAGTAAGTACAGCAACTAAGGTCCCTTTGTCGGATAGAGAACAGTGACACAGCATTTCGACTGCAGCTTTCAATTGTTTTTTCAAAGAATTTTGGAGCTAACTCAGTTAAGGTTGTCTTGTTTCTAAAATAATAACTGATTGAAAAATATTTCCATTGGCAATCTGCTGTCTGACTTGTTGAAATGTTAATAATTCGAGCGCAACGCCATTTAATATTAAAATGTGTCTGCGTCTACTGAGACAAACCATCATAAAAATAAATAAGCTTATAATTACACGTAACACTTAGATGGTTATTTTACGGACTTTGTCCTCAGCGGACCTCATTAGCAACATGAGTTATGAAAAGTCGCGGGAAATAAATCGCATCCCGCGTCACCTATGACACCTGATGCGTTCATTTGGGATTACAACTTTTACCAGGATTAATTTTTAGTTTTTGTAGTCTGATATTGAGATCAAAAAGGAAAACTGAAAGCATTTTACGGTATTGAACGCTGGATTACTAGCCAAATATATTAAAACTAGCTCAATTGTTTGTAGCCATTAGTAAAGTAATTAATAACTTTAGTTATTAATATTTTACATCCATTTCACAAATTACAAAATAACTCTAAACTCAGTTGACTATTTATACTTAATATGTAATCTTTTGGTTTCTGTCCATGCAATACATTTGATGAAACGTTATACAAAATTTTATACAATGAACTGGCATATATATGTCAGTTTTTCTCAATGACTACTCACATTTACAATATTATAGCTGTATAATTATTAATACTTTATTATTATATTAGTATTATTAATTATACAGTATAATATTGTAAATGTGAGTCATTAAGAAAAACTGACATTTATACGCCAATTCATTGTATAAAATTTTGTATAATGTTTCTCCAAATGTATTGCATCGATAGAAACCACAAGATTAAATATTAGGCATAAGTAGTCAAGTGAGTTTAGAGTTATTTTGTAATTTGTGAAATGGACGTAAAATATTTATGCGCGTTTTGTCTAATCATTGTTCTTTTTATCTATGCGAGATATGCATCATTTCAATTTCAGGTTGAATCATGCCTTGATAGTGATCTAGCGCTACCATACAGCGCTGCCAGACTGAATAATAAATAATCATCTATCGCTACCATACAACGCTACCAGACTGAATGATAATCATCTAACCTACCATACAGCACTGCCAGACTGAAAGATAATCATCTAACCTACCATATAACACCACCACATTGAATGATAATCATCTAACCTACCATACATTCATGGTAGATAGTCATCTAACCTACCAAACATAACACTACAAGACTGAAAGATAATCATCTAACCTACCTTACAACACCACCACATTGAATGATAATCATCTAACCTACCATACAACACTACCCGACTGAAAGATAATCATCTAGCGCTACCATACAGCACAACAAGACTGAATGTTAATCATTTAACATTACCATACAACACTACCAGATTGGATGATAATCGTCTAACGCTACCATACAGCACTACCAGACTGAATAATAATTATTTAGCACTACCATACAGCATTACTAGACTGAAAGGTAATCACTTAGCGCTACCAGACTGAAAGATAATCATCTAGCATTACCAGACTGAACGCCAAAGCATTGTTCAACTAGATTTTACATCTTGCACAGACTCTTCAGACTTGTTTTTACACAAATTGCAGTAAAACTTGACAATAAAAATTACTTTGTACTATTGTTTTTATAGGTAAATGTCCATGTTGGAGATGGAAGAGCACTAGGACTAAGCATACGCGGCGGTTCTGAATTTGGTTTGGGAATCTATATAACTGGCATTGATAGAGGATCAGTGGCTGAAGAGGCAGGACTAAAGGTGAGTCAAGATACAAGGTTTCTAGATTTCGAGATTGCTTGTTTCAAAATCGCCGAAAGATTTGTGGACACCAGTGTATTCTTGTTATCAGCTGAAAAGTCGTTTGTTAAATTAACTACATTATTTGAAGTGGAATTATGTATTTCATTTTGGATCGAGAAAATCTACTGTAGGAAACAGAGTTAAAATACTATTATGCAAATCAAATGAAATATCCTACCACTATAGACCTGCAATGTGCTGATAATATTACGTGGATAGCAAGAAGCGAAGACGAAATGAAAAAACGTCAAGATCAAAATAGAAGCAAAATTAAAAGAGAACTGGTTCTCATGTTAAATAAAAGCAAAGCAAGAGAGTACCACATAGAAAGTAATGGGAATGATGTGTGGAGAAAATATAAATGTTTAAGTAGTTTTTTAGCAACAGATGAAGATATATCAAGATATAAGTCTTAGCACTAGCAACATATTCCAAATTAACAAAAAATTGAAAGCAGGAGGATTAGTTTAAAAACAAAATTAGGAATCTTTGATGCACTTGTAGAAACAGATTTTCTCTATAACTCAGAATTATGGACAATTAAAGAGCGTCACTAATAACCAAATAGGCGCATTTCAAAGAGGAGACTACAAGAACATTCTAGGAATAAAATGGCCAGGAAATTATCAAGCCAGGCTCTGTTAAGTGAAGGCAGAAGAATGGACAATGAAGATCAAAAGGAGAAGATGGATAGGTCACGTTCTATGAATACTAGATAACAGCGCATTAATTTACACTGTAAGCCACTAATAGTCGATCAATGGTGAATTAAATAGCAAGACATAATAAACGAAATAGATCATATAACGAAGGTTCGCTATTGTTTTTCTTTGTTAGAATGAAATATTTACTGCTTCACAAAAATATTAACGATGGCCTGACTGCTATATTTTACGTTAATTAATGTTTATTGCTGCATTTCCGTATTTACTATGTGTTGTAATAGTATTTAAGCTTACTTAAGCCACAGTTACTTGATACTTAGCAGTGGCACTGTGTCTACATTGATGTTACTCGGTTAAACATTACAAATAAATACAGGAGGTATCAGTTAATCGCGACTATCAACCTCCTGACAGCTGCTTAAATTGTTAGACACTGTTGACAATAATTATTATTAACATGTTGTCATTAAATGCAGCTGTTATGCAAGCGAAATTAACTCATTCGGTTGACAGAATGACAACGCTGTGGCCGTCAAGTACACTATTTGATGTATTTGCTAATTCATTTATCTTATTCTCTGGACGCATTACAAATGCGCTGCGTCGCACATATCTGCAGAATGGTGCTTTAATCATGCTGCATGAGCGTAAGTGCTGCTAGAGAATGCCGCAAATGCAAATGGCGGCCAAGTTGGGCCAATACGACTGATTCTAAATTACAGGGTCATTTTGAATAGTACCCTCTTGTAACTAAAAAAACAACAACTTGCAAACAGTTATTGAAAAATTCATTTGACAATTAATAAAAAAATCTGACAATGTAGAAACTAGATTTTAGACAGGACTTTAAGTCCACCAATGTGAATTATGTATTTTTAAGTAAAAGGGAAAATAAAAATGAAAATGCACAAAGTGTCACTACGAACAAGTCTTCTTATGCTTTTTATAATAGTTTCTGATCAGTCGCGCATTCTTTTCATCTCCTTGGCCTAGACTTGTGTAACGACCTTAAGTGGAAAACTAAAAAGTGGCTACTAAAACGAATAGTATTATATCACGTGCATTAGTTTTAGTCAGTTAGGTTGTGATTTGCTTTTGAAAGATGCAAAGTTTCTGTTGGAGTACTCTTCTCTCAAAATTCTGGTTGTTGTTGTTATTTGAAAACTCAACAATATTTCTTCCTAGAATGCCCTCATTATTATCAAGCCAGAGATGCTTTGTACAGTCAATTAAATAACACATTGTTGCTTTTGAATACCAATATTTTACTTTATATATTGTATAATATCTTGTTTGTATACAATACTTCCAAATTGTATCTTTTTGGAAGTGGCGATTTAATGTTGCTGTTAACCGTAAAATTTCTAATTACCGTATTCAAAATTACATTAGGAATACTAAACGTTTTAATGTGATCAGAGCTTAGGGTCCTTTTCATGTATTTATGGTAAATTTTAAGACAGTTATTGTTATTTTTTTAATTGTTAAATAATTCATTTCTCACAGCTGCTAATTTTGCATGTATATGTTTTTATTTATACGCATTTGCACGAATGTATATCTATTTGTATTTATATTACTTTATTTTTTTCTGCACTTCTGCTTGTACATATTTTTGCATTGTGAGGATTCATGTATCACTTTTAAAAACTGTCTAATCTGAACCAAATAAGCTATGTTTATACTGAAACGAATAAAAAACTGCATTCAAAAATTACAGAAACCAGTTCAAGCCACACTATTTTTATAAATCCACAAAACTGTCGTACTTTCTATGCGAAGATGTGGCAACATTTACTGAAACTTTTTATTGCTACTGTTCTAGATGGCTCTCTAATGTTCTTTTTATTGGCTCCTGAATGCCGATAGTTTGCTCGCAGTAACCCGCCTTGCTGTATTGTCACGATTTTATCCTCGCCTAACAGTTTCTTAGAAATCCAGTTTTTCCTCTGGCTTCTTATTTTTAAACTTATTTACCGTAAAACTACTTTTCTCCTAAATATAACCTCATCTGCTTCAATTACAACTACAGCCTCGTATATTATTCTATAACTAACAAGTTAGTTACAAAACTGACATTTTTTCTGAAACTGCGTTATTCAAATTGTAACCCTTTACCTTGACTGACCACCGCCCTTATTTGGTGTGAATTGTAAAAAAAGAGCACAACGTAAAACAAACAAACGTGACAAAGTATAGCATGAAACGAAACCTTACAGTGTAACTGTTAACTTATTAACACAACATGACGAGATGTATGACATGACGTGACGTATAACATCACGTCATGCCATACATCACGTATGACATTACGTGATGCCACATATATGTCACGTCACACGATGACATACGCTATGGTACAAGACGGGATGAGGACAGACAGTACAGTACGTAACTGAATGGGACAGAACGGAACGGAACTGGACAGTACAAGCTACAACAACTCCGGACGCTATGGTACAGAACGGAACTGAACAACCAGTACGATACGTAATTGAACGAGACAGAATGGACAGGACAAGATAGTATAGGACAGGACAGAACAGGATAACGAAATAAAAAACTAATTTCATAAATAGGGACGTTTAGGTCTTTCTAAACACTTGTAAGCCTGTAACCTAATCTTCGTGACAGGCAGTTACTAGTATTTCCAATATTTAATAGTTTATACTGAAGTTTGGTGAACAGCAACTATCAGCTAACACGATGACATAAGCGTCTGTCATCGTCTAGCAAATTGGATGTACAAGTAGCAATTTGTCTTGTTTATTTTGCCGAGTTGAAGTAGTTTGCACCCTCAAAGGACTCGAATACGTATCTTCGCTGGCAGATTAGTGATCTAATTATCCTTCTGACTGGGTTTTGTAACGACGGCTTGAGAAATACGATAAGGGGGCTTCATTAGACTGCTAAACCCGTGGAAATAAGGGGATAGACAACGAACAAGTCGGTTAGTTATGGCGTTTGTATTATTTCGACAAAACCTTACCAGTTACCAACAAAAGTCGTCAGTGAAATGCCCGAAAATTTTTGAACAGGCCTAGATTTTTTTGGTAGCTTTCTGTCGAGCAAAAATAAAATCTATTATTCGAAATTCTCAACTTATGTTTAATTATCTTACAAAAAGTGTCGACAAAAACTGGATAAGTATATCCATGAACGAGCATCGATCTCTATAGAATTCGCTGCAGAATGAACCAGCTCTATGTCTTACTTGTCAACCACTTAAAACAAAAACGGATTGTATTGTATTGTGTTGTATTGCATTGCCTTGCCTTGCCTTGCCTTGCCTTGCCTCGCCTCGCCTCGCCTCGCCTCGCCTCGCCTCGCCTCGCCTCGTCTCGTCTCGTCTCGTCTCGCCTTGTCTTCTCTGGCCTCGGCTCGCCTTGCATTGTATTGTATTGCATTGCATTGCTCTTAGTAACCAGACCTTTAAAAGTAAGATATTCACAGCATTAATTAAATAGCAGAAATGTAAATTAAAATAGTATGGAATAATAACAACAAATCAACAGCAACAACAACAACAACGACGACGACGACGACGACGACGACGACGATGATAACAACAACAACAACAACAAAAACAACAACAACAATAGCAGCACCAATACCAACAACAACGCAGGCAAGTACTAGTCTCCCATTCTGGGATGTAAAAATAAATTAAAACAGTACATTGACAAAATCAAAGTTTACACAAAATTAAACGTCATTTTTGTTCGTCGGCGACGAAATTGAAAAAAGAAAATTTATATAAACTCCAAGAACTCCCAAGTGAGATCTCCAAACTGAACAGGAACACAGTATGTGACCGGATTAGAGAAATGAGTGCGCATATGGTGGTGACAGATATTTCACTTGCACGTGCGAGGTTAACACTTGCACTTACTTCTCTATATCCATTCATATGGCTTCAGCTATAAGTTGCTCTATAAAATAAAATCTTTCCAGTTTGCTTAACCTCAAACAATAAACGTAATCTTTCCGATCATTCTGCGTCAGCAATATTGAGAAAAATCATACAACTGGGTTTACCAAAGTACAATCATTCTACTCTGATGATGGTCATTACGGTAACTAGGTAACGACAGCTGCCGCATCTTCTGATTACTCGAGCGCAGGAAATAGGTTAGGATTCAGAAATAGTTTGAGCTGCAATGATTAGTGTGCAATTGTAAGCTTACTTGCCAGCGATTTTTTGAACACTTTTATGCAGTTTGGCTGCCTGCACTCCGGAATCTAAAACTCAGAGGTTGTCCTACTTGATGTAGATGGTTGCGACAAGACCGTAATCTAGCTAGTTATCAAGGATAATCTTCCTGTCCTCTGAGATGGCACAGGAATGTGTATAGATCTTTCAGTTTTTTTCGAGGAGATAAATATTTATTCATCTTTACTATCTTAGCAGGTAAAAAGTTGACTCTTGGAGGAAGGGTTATAAAGGTACATACCCTACATCATTGTGTAGGGTACATCATACTTCCGTGTCCGATTTTTGGCTACCGTGGGATTTTTGTGCCAACGTTAATTTTTTATTGAAAGTTAAGGGTTGTCAGCTCTTTAATAAAAAAATTAGGTGCCATTTTTTCGAGCACATTAATGGCATTTTGGAGCACCATTTTGAACTGGGGCCAGATCAGAGCTAACTGTTGACTACATACAAATATCTGAAAATCACAAGAATTTTATGTTGCTGCCTGTAAATCAGCTGTTAGTTTCTTAGTAAGGAATCTAAGAACGAAAGCAGTTGCTCTAGAAACCCATTTTAGGGCATTTCTTCGGACTCGGAAGTAGGACACGCCCAATATTTAGTGGACAAATCTGAAAATTACTGCAATGGGATATTTTAGAATGCTGAATGCAAATATGAACTTAGTTTTTCTGTATGTCAGTATCACATAAGAATGCAAGTTGTTTTAGTTAGATTATCAGTTATTTCCGATTTTGCGCTAACTTATACTAAGGCAACCAGAACTACACAGAACTGTTGCTTTTATTTTTTAGATTGGAGATGAGATAGTGGAAGTTAACTCTCACAGTTTTCGTGACGTCACTCACGCGGAGGCGGCCAAGATGCTCAAATTTGCTCGCCACATGATCTTGACTATCAGAGACACTGGCAAGGTACCACACGCAAGGTCTATCTACGATGAGACACAATGGATTATGTTGGACAAACGAAAAAACAACCCCAACATTAATTCTAACAGGTTGGTAACATCTGCAGACCAGCGGAGTTACTTTAGATAAACTTTGGCAGGCATTCTTTACAATGTGTATTCTATTATTAGATTTTTTCATATTCATTCAGCAACTTATTTCTTGTATGTTTCATTTGTTTATCTTTTTTCTTTTACCCTTCGTGCAACATTCTCTTTGTGTATTTGTATATTCGTCATTTGTCATTCCTACATAAAGTTCCGTCACTCAGTTGTTTGATTGTTCATTTATTCTTTAATAGCTTGCTTGATCGTTTAGTCATTCAATCATTTATTCGTTCGTTCGTTCATTCATTTGTTTGTTCACTCATTCCTTCGTCCATTCGTTAATCCATTCATTCGTTTATTCATTCCCACTTTCTCTCTTTCTTTCTCTCTTTCCTTCCTTCCTTCTTTCTTTCTTTCTTCCTTCCTTTCTTTCTTTCTTTCTTTCTTTCTTTCTTCCCTGAATAATTCTACTCTATGTTATCAGCGTTATTCATTAGGTCAACTTAATTGTTTGCACTAAAATTGAAAAACTGTGTGTAACGCCATAACGTAAATGTAATAGGCTATTATAACTGACCCACTTTCAGCAAGTTACTGGTCAGCGTTAATCTCTTGGTTTAGATAGCTTCTGCGTCAGTAAATTAATTGGCAAGTCTGTTGGTGACGGAGAGATCACTAATGCTAAAATCAATTACAGTTTGTGTTAACCGCTCTGGAGATGTTAACGGTGATGACGATAATAAAATTATTTATCTCGAGTAATTCACAAACGTTGATTTTACCGCAACGTGTAAGCTGGGACATCAGTCATTCAGTCAGTGATATCATGCATTGATATGCAGAACCAAAAATTATCTATATTTTGTAGCTCTACCTCGCCCCATCAACGATTATGGTTAAGTAGAAAGCCCAAAACCCAAGCTATAATATTTTTGATAATCTACATAACCTTAATATCCAATTAGCAAAGGGAATCAGTGCTGGCGCATAGAATCTTGCCTTTAAATATTATTTATCATAGAACAACAGTGTTAGTTTATATCTGAACACACGTCCAATTCTTTGGAGTGGTTATGATTTATACTTCCCTGCGAAATGAAGCAACGCCGTGCGTTCTTAGTAAATGAATTGTAATACAGCCTCTGGCTGTTCAGTCATTTGCAGAGGATGTATACAGTACTTATCTAACTCTGTCGATTCAGGGTTTCTCATCTCAAGGGAAAACTAAACCAAGGTAACTCAGGCAACAATTTGCAGAAACAACCGAAGACAATACTTAAGTGCAAATGGCTTGGCCTAACTACTTGGGTCCTACAAAAATCTGGTGATTCACTCACCCTGTCCGTCACCCGTTTTCAATTCCAAAAGTATATATATCCAGTTGAGTTGAAATTTTTAGTAGGATTACAAAAAATTTGCAGCAATCCCTTCGTTTTCATTAATTGTGTTAATTAATTATAACTGTTTAATTAATAATTTATCAAATCTACTAAATGAAAAATGATGAAGAGCAAAAGTGTATGATACCAATTATCAAAACTATCCGTAAAGCCGCATTTAATTTTAAATTGACTTCTGTCCGGGATTTCAGTTTTTATAGGTATATTGCACCTCATTTCGTGCACTTGTGCAGTCAAAGGAATAAAATTTAAAGTATTAATGGCCGCGTGCTCGCAGCCATGTTCGCACAATTTGTCTTCTTTCTAATTCAGTTTTACGATCTAAAACTGTTTTATTTCGTTTCGGATGGACATAAAGTCGCCCGCGTAAATCCTACGCCCGGATTTAATTTGCACTAGCTTCGGGAAAACTCCCGAGTGCTTCCTCCTTGTGTGTGCATTGCTTTGAGCAAAATCAATTAAATCCTGCTCGTAATTGCGCATGCGCACAATGCCGCCCATTCTTTTAGTGTCATTCAACTGATTTTTTTATCGATTTTGATTTTTCAGTCTAAGAAGTCGGGAGAACTCAAATGGCAGTCAAGAAGCCAATAGTTTACAGCAATCTGAGGTATGCGGGGGTGTTAGTACAAGGAGAATCACTGTAAAGGCGGTTCTAAGTACACTATTCTGTATACCGGTGTACTAATGAATCGTTAATTATTAATCAATAGCTTATAATACATGTACACGCTTTTTAGTTTGTATATTCATTCTCTCTGTTCGAACTGGGTGACGTTACGGCTCACTAATGCTGTAGAGAAAAATTAATTTGAGCTTCTTATGCCATGCACGATAGTGCCAGGACGTAAAAACCGCTTAGCTTGATAGTTATAACTATTTAGTATTTACTTGTTATTCCCAATTTAATATTACAATTAGCTGTGTATTACATAATGATACTAATTTATATAGGAATAAAGCAGGAAACTTAAAAGACAGACAGTCAAAAGACCGTATCAGCAGTTATATAATTCATATGCACGTGTTAAAAAAGCAAGAACTTGTCTTTTCGGATTTTTCCAGATTCCTTCTGGAAACAATAGAATTTTTTTAAATATTGAATTATACGATGTTAAATCAGGAGTAGAAAGCCAAACGCTTCATGTATAAACAACAGTTAAGCTAGCAGCTGTGTAACTGAATGAGGAAGACGATGAGAAACTGTGAACCAACCAGGATTTGAACACGGAACCGGTAATCGCAAAATTCTGGGTTCAAATCTTGGTTGGCTCACGGTTCTTCTTTTTCTGCTTTTCTCTTTCACTTATTTAACCGTTAGGTTAAAATGTTGTTTATACCTAACCGTTAACTTTATTCATTCTGACTTACCTGAATTCGAGTATCTGAAATTCTGTTACATGTATATTGATTATGTTAACGCTTTTAGGTCGCGAGAAAAACATGCAAAACACATTTGTGTTAGAGGACAGGTTTTGCATAGCCACGATGTTTTTTAATTTTTCATTTTTACTTGGTCTATGAAATTTTCTGTTCATTTCTGTAAATTGAAAAACCACCTGCGCTTGGCGAATAAAATAACGCCTTTGAAGCTGTGCCACCGGTCCACCGTTCACCACCCAATGACACCACCACGTCATTCACTGTTGTATTTGTTTATAGAGTACAGAATCTCATTCTTTGTAACTTGTTATGCTTAATCGTACTATAATCAGTACATAAACGATGCATTTGGGTTTTGTCATTTAACAGAAATAATAAAGGCTTCCATCAACTGCAATGAGCGTATTGAACTCAGCTGGCTGTATGGGAACAATAATATCTGTGGCTCTAAAGCAGCGGTCGATATCCCTATGCAAATTGCGGGATAAATTTCAGTATAAACCTCGCGTTTCAGGATGCAGACGAGCCTTAGATTGGCTCATAATTTACTTAATTAATGCACGAGCGAACCATCAGTGATATTGATTTCTCGTCATCTAAAGTCATAAACTGAAAATCAGCAAAGCGATTATCTAATTGCAGTTTCGTTGGTAAACTGCGGTTAAAAGTAGTATAGGTTTAATTTAATTATGTATAGGTATTTGTCCTTGCTATTGCAATGTTTCTATATATAGGGCGGGTAACTGTTACAAGGTTTTGTAATATACTAGCAAATGCTGCTATATAAGGTTAATTAATAATGTTTATTAACAAGGTATTAAACAATATTCTCATAACGGATGTTAAAATTGTTGTCTCTCTTACATCATATCCTGTAACCAGGCAGATCTGACAGATAAGCTACCATAAATAGTCAATACATTACAATACAATACAGGTTTCGTATAAAGATCCGTCACTCTAATCCAGACAGCCCTGACTTTTTTACATTTCCATTCTTTCAAACAAGTTTGATTTCAAATTTCAATAAACGTGAATTTATTCCATTATTCACTTTCTACATACTTATTAAATATTCCGCGGGAGTTCTGTCGCCTTGGAAGTTGGAACATCTGACTCATTTTCACTCTTTTAAAAATCATTTTGGTAGATCCTTTTCAACCCCATCTTTGACAATTATGATGACATGTACTCTGTCCACTGACCACCTCCTACAAACGCGAATCTTTGGGTAATGTTCAAACTGCAGCGCAAAGCCTAATTCCTAGGTTATTTTTCAGGTATCGGCTTTCACAAAAGTAGGTGGATTGCAACTAGCACACGGTACTATAATTCCACCTGCTCGCCAAGTGATTCAGGATCAGGCGCGACATCTGTTGTCCGAGGGTGAACTAAGAACAATGGGATATTATTTGGACGAGTACAAGGAGACGAACATATCCGTGGACGCGCTCGTCTTAGCGTTATTTGAATTGTTTGACTCTGATGCAAAGGTAATGTGTTATTGGCAGCGATTTGTTTTGGAAATTTTTCCAGAAAATGTTTTTGGCTATATTAATATTATTATTATTATTATTATTATTATTATTATTATTATTATTATTATTATTATTATTATTATTATTATTATTATTATTATTATTATTATTATTATTATTATTATTATTATTATTATTATTATTATTATTATTATTATTATTATTATTATTATTATTATTATTATTATTATTATTATTATTATTATTATTACTATTATTATTATTTCCACAAACTCCTAGCATAACACAATCATGCAGTTCATTAGTATTATTCACAAAAATCATTATTAACGTATTTACAATACATGACCAACAACAACAGAAAAAACATTAAAAACACAATAAAGACAATGATTAAGATTTCATCTAAGGATGCCCATAAGATATATATAATTCATTTTAAACGAATTAGCTGAATGAAAGCAGAATTATGACCTAATCAGAGCTGTCAATGATCAATCCACCAAGTAATTAATCAGTTTGAACAAAAATATATGCAGTGGCCGTATACGTACGATAATGACCTATATTCAGTGTTTACTTGTACTAAAATAATTACATCCTTCAAAATGACATGGCACACGATCAACAAAAATAGTTACTAAGCAATGCTGCTGGCGTTAAGAAGACTAAATCAATGTAAAATTAGTAGTCAGTAACTTTTTTTGGCAAGAACGAATTTTCCTACAACAGATTACTTGAATACCTATCACTCTGCTAAAGAATATTACATGAAACACTGTAGATGCAATTACTAGTTGACCGTAGTATGCCATTTGGAACATAGCTTTGACCAGAGAGATGTCATCTTGCTTGTGTAAAGTTACCAATTGAAAATTTGCCTTAAGAGACCTGATTTATGTGACCTGGAAGCTGACGGTGCGATTGTAATTTCATTATAACCAAAAGTAGCTTTAGCTCTCCTGCCAGCAAACAGGGCCTACTGATGTAGACATCGACACTAGAGCCTACTGATGTAGACATCGACACTAGAGCCCACTGATGTAGACATCGACACTAGAGCCTACTGATGTTGACATCGACACTAGAGCCTACTGATGTAGACATCGACACTAGAGCCTACTGATGTAGACATCGACACTAGAGCCCACTGATGTAGACATCGACACTAGAGCCCACTGATGTAGACATCGACACTAGAGCCCACTGATGTAGACATCGACACTAGAGCCTACTGATGTAGACATCGACACTAGAGCCCACTGATGTAGACATCGACACTAGAGCCCACTGATGTAGACATCGACACTAGAGCCCACTGATGTAGACATCGACACTAGAGCCCACTGATGTAGACATCGACACTAGAGCCCACTGATGTAGACATCGACACTAGAGCCCACTGATGTAGACATCGACACTAGAGCCCACTGATGTAGACATCGACACTAGAGCCCACTGATGTAGACATCGACACTAGAGCCCACTGATGTAGACATCGACACTAGAGCCCACTGATGTAGACATCGACACTAGAGCCCACTGATGTAGACATCGACACTAGAGCCCACTGATGTAGACATCGACACTAGAGCCCACTGATGTAGACATCGACACTAGAGCCCACTGATGTAGACATCGACACTAGAGCCCACTGATGTAGTGTGGTGTGTACATCGACACTAGAGCCCACTGATGTAGACATCGACACTAGAGCCACTGATGTTAGACATCGACACTAGAGCCCACTGATGTAGACATCGACACTAGAGCCCACTGATGTAGACATCGACACTAGAGCCCACTGATGTAGACATCGACACTAGAGCCCACTGATGTAGACATCGACACTAGAGCCCACTGATGTAGACATCGACACTAGAGCCCACTGATGTAGACATCGACACTAGAGCCCACTGATGTAGACATCGACACTAGAGCCCACTGATGTAGACATCGACACTAGAGCCCACTGATGTAGACATCGACACTAGAGCCCACTGATGTAGACATCGACACTAGAGCCCACTGATGTAGACATCGACACTAGAGCCCACTGATGTAGACATCGACACTAGAGCCCACTGATGTAGACATCGACACTAGAGCCCACTGATGTAGACATCGACACTAGAGCCCACTGATGTAGACATCGACACTAGAGCCCACTGATGTAGACATCGACACTAGAGCCCACTGATGTAGACATCGACACTAGAGCCCACTGATGTAGACATCGACACTAGAGCCCACTGATGTAGACATCGACACTAGAGCCCACTGATGTAGACATCGACACTAGAGCCCACTGATGTAGACATCGACACTAGAGCCCACTGATGTAGACATCGACACTAGAGCCCACTGATGTAGACATCGACACTAGAGCCCACTGATGTAGACATCGACACTAGAGCCCACTGATGTAGACATCGACACTAGAGCCCACTGATGTAGACATCGACACTAGAGCCCACTGATGTAGACATCGACACTAGAGCCCACTGATGTAGACATCGACACTAGAGCCCACTGATGTAGACATCGACACTAGAGCCTACTGATGTAGACATCGACACTAGAGCCCACTGATGTAGACATCGACACTAGAGCCTACTGATGTAGACATCGACACTAGAGCCTACTGATGTAGACATCGACACTAGAGCCCACTGATGTAGACATCGACACTAGAGCCCACTGATGTAGACATCGACACTAGAGCCTACTGATGTAGACATCGACACTAGAGCCTACTGATGTAGACATCGACACTAGAGCCCACTGATGTAGACATCGACACTAGAGCCCACTGATGTAGACATCGACACTAGAGCCCACTGATGTAGACATCGACACTAGAGCCCACTGATGTAGACATCGACACTAGAGCCCACTGATGTAGACATCGACACTAGAGCCCACTGATGTAGACATCGACACTAGAGCCCACTGATGTAGACATCGACACTAGAGCCCACTGATGTAGACATCGACACTAGAGCCCACTGATGTAGACATCGACACTAGAGCCCACTGATGTAGACATCGACACTAGAGCCCACTGATGTAGACATCGACACTAGAGCCCACTGATGTAGACATCGACACTAGAGCCCACTGATGTAGACATCGACACTAGAGCCCACTGATGTAGACATCGACACTAGAGCCCACTGATGTAGACATCGACACTAGAGCCCACTGATGTAGACATCGACACTAGAGCCTACTGATGTAGACATCGACACTAGAGCCTACTGATGTAGACATCGACACTAGAGCCCACTGATGTAGACATCGACACTAGAGCCTACTGATGTAGACATCGACACTAGAGCCTACTGATGTAGACATCGACACTAGAGCCCACTGATGTAGACATCGACACTAGAGCCTACTGACGTAGACATCGACACTAGAGCCGAAATGACTCATTATTTCAAGATTCTAACATGGTAGCAGGCTACAGCATCAACTATAAACTCCGGGTGAAATTCGAGTATTTAAATTTAACTAAATTTAGGAGTTCAATTTAATGGGGTCAAGGTCATTTAGAAGTCATACGGGGGCAAATGTTAGCCATGCTATTGATGGTTTGGAAAATTCGCAAAACACAGAATTTAACAAAATTTATTACACTCTTGTTTCAGTTTACTTTGATGTCTGAAGTTCGCAGCCTCATAAGTGCCAAAGATATAGATAAGTTTGACTCCTTAGTGCTAAAGAAAGAAATAAAAGTCGCCAGGGTAAGTCTCTGTAGTCAATGAAGTATATGTACGTCATTTTTTAAATGCACGAAACATTTTTCGGTCAGTCAAGCTAATCTTACGATGTTAAAACTTGAAACTTTCTACTTACCAGGAAGCCATGATTGAAACAGGAATTGCTTCAGTCTGCTGGTTTTATTAGTTCTAACTTGCCCAGTGCGTTCTTGATGCCTGCCGCATGCTGGGTGTGCTTAAATAATGTAACAAGATGTCAAAATGATTTGCTCAAGAAACTAAATAACATTCGTACCTGAATGTCAAGCGTAGCCCTTTCTAAAGATTTACATTATGACAACTTTTAGACCTGTTTGTAACAGTTGCCTCGTAGGTACAGAATGGTGGCTGGTTAAAATTTCAGATAGTCAACAGAAATGCATTAGTACTGCTATTTTGAGGTACACTTTAAAATTATAATTTGCAGGCGAGGCAGAAAGCTGAACGCAAAAAGAAGGCTGCCGTGGCGGAAGCCTTGACCACGGAGAACAATTCCAGCGTCGTCCAGCATGAGAAATCACAGTCACAGAGTGTAACTAGTGAAATAAGCAGCCAGACTTCATTCAATAGTGTTAGAGCAGCTGTGCCCTCTATGGGCATCACTAATCAACAGTCAAACAAACCTAACCAGAAAGTAACTGTTCTGCAAAACCATGTAGAACTGGAAAAACCTTTTTCGAAAAATAATTCTCCTAAACAGACTACGAACAACTCGGAGAAAAATTGTAACGCCCAAGACAAAAATTCCAGTTTTGCCTCATTTACTAGTAGCGGGTCAGCGAATTTGACTAATTTACAGTATGTTCCATTAAATACTCCGCCAAACAAAAACATTATGCCAGATTTTGACCATAGCAACACAAGTGACAGTCTGCTATCAAACAGAGTGTTCCGAGATTCGACTATGATTTATCCGAGCAGACAAGAAGACCCAGTAATGCAATATAAATATACGATTAGCAATACCATGCCAGTGTTGTATGGTGGTCCAAATTCGCCTATATATTCTAGTACAAGAACAAATTTAGGTTATAGGACCAAATCTGTATCTGAAATATCGGATGCATACACCATAAAAAACAAGTACAGCCTGGGTGAACTGAATTATAATTCCGATGTGACTCCATCTAGTAGAGAAAGATATCATCGTGATGCTTTAAGACAAGCAATCGGTCAGATTGACACAAACTTATGGCAAGCTGCCAACCAAAATTCTCATGGAGGTGCTTTGAGACAGATGATTGGTCAGACTGATGCTAGTTCATGGCATAATTTGAACAACATTGCAATGATGTCACAGGTACGATAATACAATGTTTAAGGATGTTGAGTTAATAAACGATAGGTTGAATTTTTAATAACATTTACGCAAAGTCTACTTTCAATGCTGTAGGCTGTGTGTGTGCACCAACTGCTTTTACTTTAGCTGCCGTGTTGCCATTTTCTGGCTACAGTCCACAGCGTTCAGTCGGTAGGAGTGCGACGTATACTGATAATATTGTGATATTCTAATGTTCCTGCATCTTATACTACCCTGTAATGTCTTGTACTGTGCTAAAAAGCTACAAGAAATGGAAGGAAACCTGAAGCATAGGCCTATCATTTGACTTATGGAACATTTCTGCCTCGTGAGCATGAGCTGATGTTAACTGCTATTTAAATAAATATTACTATTAAAATCATATTATATTGTTATTATTATTATTATTACTATTATTAATACTATTATTATTATTATTATTATTATTATTATTATTATTATTATTATTATTATTATTATTATTATTATTATTATTATTATTATTATTATTATTATTATTATTATTATTATTATTATTATTGTTATTATTGTTATAGTCGTTGTCGTAATTGTGTCGTTGTCCTGCTTCTCCTCCCCTCCTCTTCTTTTTCTTCCGCCTCATCCTCATCATATCGTTATCATTATCATCATCGTCGTCTCATCATCGTCATCGTCATCATCAATGTCATCATCATCATCATCATCGTCGTCTCATCATCGTCATCGCCATCATCAACGTCGTCATCATCATCATCATCATCATATCATCATCATCATCATTAGTATCAGTGAAACTTTAATTATACGTCGTCACTCAGTAACACATTTTTTATACAATTATGAATACTGCAAAACCAAATCCAGTATTCACTGGCAGGCCTTACACAAATTAGATGCTGGTGCACCTGATTCATTATCAAAGCTGTGCCGCTAAAGATGACCTCCTGAACCAGCACTAGGGTCTTAGCCTTGTTCGGCTTATGTATCTCCCTCTACGAGATAAACAGCCAGAATGAGCAAGGCAAGTGAAATATCTGAAAGCAAGAACCGAAGCGGTTCGCACATACATTAACTAACCAGTCTACGCGCCACTTTTAACAGTGATCCCGAAGCACAATGCCATAACCAGTCAGCCATGCACTCGCTGTAAAGTACATTTATTTATGAGTAGTTACAATATTAAAATTTGCAGCTAAATATAATTTTTCATCAATAATTAAGGCGCTACAAATTATGTACTTATAAACTCATGCCAGTTAGACTGTTCGAATTGCTTCAAAATTAATTTAATGACAAATTATTAAATAATGCGATAACGTTTTAATGTCAAAACGTCTTCGTATCTGTAAATTGAAAATTAGCTAAGCTCGTGTGAGATAAATTTACTTCATATTTGATTGATTTTTACACTGCAGTGCCAAAAATAATAGTATAAAAGGCTAGAAGCAAGTGTTATAAGACTGTTATGTTCTGTATCATAGGAAGGTCATCATCAGTCTCACAGAAGGCGCAAAATGGGAATTAGTCACCATCAGCATCAAGCTTTCAACAAACTATCGTCAAGTAGGGAAATGGGAAGAGACCCTACTGAGGGCTATGTTATTAGGTACTTTACTATATTCTCTTAGCAGACTACATACAAAATGATAGAAGCTCACACAATGGCGTACTTGTTGAACAGTCCTTTTTCATTTGAACTAGCTGTATCATGTTGAGTTAAGTGCAATACTGTTATAGTTGTAAGGGGATGTTATTTGTGGCTTATTCTTGTGAGAGTGGTCAGTGGCCTTAGTCTTTGAATGGCACATTTGTTTGGATGAGGTGAAGATTAAACACGAGGAAACCGTTAATGAAAACAAGACTACTAACTACTGTGAAATCAGTAAACGCATCTGGGGCATTTTTGTGCAAAGTTAAGGAACTAAGTCCTTAACAGAATCAATATTATAACAGTTTACTAATTGTTTTAGTGCGATTTATAAATTTTCTTTGAGTATCATCCATTCTAGAATCAGCCACTTCATTGATAAAAGTGCACCAAAGTCTTCACTCTTTCTCCTCAAATTTCTAGCTCAGCTTAAATAATTTAGTATTCGATAATCAATACAATGATGTATTGATTATACAGACATAACAGTTTGCCAAAGAGTTATCAACTTTATCGACGACCTGCTTCAGTGTTGCCAGATTCTAGCTACAGTCCACAGCGTTCGGCTAGCTTAGGACGGCGGGATAATAAACCAGGGCTTTCAGGTAATCTTTCATTTCCTTTCTTACATAGCTTTAGTGAACATATACACGAAAATACATATTACATACAAGTAGCAATTATAGAAAAAATTCACGTAGAAGACAAATGAAGTACATCTTCTTTTTTGGTTTCTTTTTAGGAGGTTCATCTACGCTTCTTTCTCTTTCTTCCCCTTCTCTTTTTAGTGCTGTAACTGTTTTCTTTTCTTTCATTTGATCGCTTTTTCCGTCCTTCCTTTTTTCACCCTCTAATATAATTTTTGCTGTCATCTCTCTTCTGCTCTCTCTCTCTCACACACACACTCTCCCTCTTTTTTCGCTGTCCATTACGATTAAATTACATTTTTCTGTTAAAATAATTGTCTGCTCAGGTCAATCAATATACTACCAGTGCAAAATCAAAAATTTTTACAACTGGTGCATAAATTTGCATTTTCATTTTATTGGTTTCATTAAATTGTTAAAACCGTGTTAATAAACGCTGTTAATAACTGGCTCGAAATTTCTAACACATATAATAATAAATATGTGAAGGAATTGTCAGCATTTTATTGACACAATAATATAATATAATAAAGAAGGTGATATTATGGCTTAGTTAACTTTAATAATATGTATATATTCATTAATTTTTCAGAACATTTTGATCCACTCCATCCGACCAATTTAGTACGTGGCTCTCCACAGGTCTACCAACACTCTCTTTCAAATGGTTCTTTGCGGAAAGACCAAATTAACCCAGAACTGTACCGGCGATCACACTTGAGTCAGCATAATAGAGTTTCTAGACCAGCTTCTGTACCCGCTGATACTCTAAGATCGGTAAGATTAGTTTAGTTTAGTTTAGTTTGGTTTTGTTACAACTCCTTAGAATACAAATCGAATACAAGTCCAATTATGTAACGTAGTTAAAAGAACCTATAACACATCAGTGTTAATTTCACATTGTCTGCTTATAGTTTGCTTTTAATACTTTGCATATATGTGATGGGAAATCGTTAATCAAAAGAAGTTTAACTGACCCTAAAATACTTGAGGTGTTCTGGATATCACATTTTAGTAAGGTGAAACTATTTCCTACAAATATATTCTGAGGCCTGTTACTCAGAATTCATTCTGCTGCATAATGTACTTAGGTGTCAGTGTGCAAAATTATTAAAACAAAATACACGTAACATATAAAATACCTAAGACCCATCAGCATACCACATTCAAGGCAAAACACAAAAATACTGCAAAACATACATGTATAAACGACGTTCTCAATCTTTCAATCTATTCTGCACAATATTTTTTATCTAATCATTTTGAAATAATATGATAGTGATTTACGTATTTATTTATGCTATCAGTGCATCAGTCTGTTTTTGGCAAAAATTTTGCTGAATATTAATGTTTCTAACCGCCTCACCAGATGGCACTAAGTTCCAATTCTTACAGGTCTGTGCGTTTGCAACAATTATGCATTATCGAGTTTTAGATAAAAATAGCTTTTTGTTGTTTTCAATGCGCTCGTTTGGCCCGTTTTCAATGAGCCAGTCAGACCTCCGCTAATGCGTTGTTTATTCTGCAGCTATTCCTATTATATTGTTTATACGCTGTAATACGCAATAACGCATAACAGATTCTTGATGCCGCTTAAATGAGCAGTAGTTTTTCCCAATTACCTACACGTCTGAGATAATCAATTTATCATACAACTGCTCACCTGCTCTCTACGAATGTCGCGTAGATTACTCTACGCAACAGCTTTTTTGATATGTTGTGCGTGCGTACTTTGTCCACACACGAAAATCATTAATTGAAGTAATTCACTTCTATAAAGATATGATCAACTGTATTTCTGCTAAAAAAAACTTAGCCTTAGCGAAGTTAATCAACTAAGCTTAGGTAAGATGTTTGTAAAAGATGCAATAAGTAAACTCACGGGACATACCACAAACGGGGCTTCTCAGAGAGATGACTGAGAGTAAGAGTAGAGTGGAGAGAGAGTGCAGTACCCTTGCTTGTTCGATTAGTGAACAAAAAATTAAGTGAGGGTGGAAAAGATTGCTGACAGGGCAACTCAAGTGTGGTAATACAAAGCACAAAGCATATTAGGATGTTTATTAAGATGATAACCGTATTGACTACAGCCACTATTATATTTCATTTTGTAACAAATTTAATGATTTTTTTTCGTGCAGTAATTACTATATTCTGTACTACTATAATATTCTTCAAGCTGTTGTTCTCATGGGGCCTTAACTGAACATTTTGTGGGCTTGGTGAGTACAAGTCCTGTCCTTTCTACAGGTTAGCTCATCTGACCAACGAAAATCTTGGCGCAATCTCCAATGTCTAGATAGATTCACTCAATCAACATTCCTTTCCGTTCAAATAAAACAAAGTTCATGCCTTATTCTTGACTCTAACGCTAAATAAAGCTGTCTCTGCAGTTGATTTATAAACCTACTGCATGTTCACCTACAACTGAGGGCAGCGTCCTGGTTATTTAATTATTGCTAGTTAAACGTTAATCAGCAGGTGTTAAAGTTGCTTCACCTGTAATTAACGTCTAGTTGTTGAGTCATTTCCTTGTTGTGACATTTAGGACAGGACATTTTACATTGGCGTTCTACTACCAGTTAATAATTAAAAAAATCTCACGTACGTGTCTTATAGTTGTAACAACAAGTTAAAACTGCCTCTTGCTTTTTTTTACAGTTTTCAACTTTTTACAACCAAACAAGCAGAGAAATAACAATGATAAGTTGCAAACAATAATAAATTGCAATATAGATCAATTTCAATGACTGATCCACCTGTACATTTCTTTTGTCCATTGATTCTTCTGCTGGTTGTCCTCAATAAACACTTTTCGTTCATAAACATGCTGGGCTTTCAGTCATTGGTAACTCATCACGGTCTTTAAAAGACAGATTTTGACTTCTACTATGGAATCCTTTCTCTTTATCAAATCACGTCTTTCTTACTGGTCATTTGGTTCACAGCTTTAAAAACAAAGCAACAATGACCAACGTTATTAGTGGAGTAAGACATCAGTTTATACCAAAGAGTCCCTACTAGATGTCTAAAAAGTTCAAATATGTGCCATCTGGTTACCATTTGTAGAACAGGTATAATTCAAAACTGCGAAACTCGAACCAATGTAAACTTAGCATCCGAACTAAGCCCGTTTACAGAATGTCCCACAGTTAGATCGCCGTTTTCAAGTAAATAAGAAAAAACGTTCTCCATTCTATTTTAAAAACATCTCTACCGGCTTTAAACGACTGAATGCACGTGCTTGTGATTGGTGACTTCATCTAGAATGTAGAACCTAGATGGTGGGTCGATCATGCTTTACATCTTACAATAACTGTAGGGTAATAGTCTTTTTGTTTAAAAAGTATCAGTAAGAAAAGTGAACATATTGTGAAGCCAAACAAATTCCTATGCATTAGATATATTCTCAAATACAAAATACTCTGACAGGACTCTCTGCACTCACTTCGTACCCTTTTTTGAAATCACCGTGCGTCCGCCTCGCCCACCCAATACAATGCTCACTGATGAGCAACCGTCTATGACTGGATTATCTATTGCCTGGATTATCGCGGTACAGGTGCAAAACAGAGCGTCGTAACTTGCTGGTTTGCATAAGTTCGACTCGTGAGAGCTGCTTCGGGTGGTTTTGAGAGTGAAAACTCGGTCAGAGCGTTCCAGCTATCAAGACTTGATTATCAGCCAAGAGAGCGGTAAGTATTGTTATCTTAAATAACTTACTTCTAAGTTAACTTTATTCAGGACATCGATAAATTTGTTGATTAAATCTTTCAGTTAAAGTGTTTAAATTTTTTTGTTATTCATTACCTGTTCATAAAATATGTGCATTTTTAAATCTTTCTCAATAGTTGTCATTCTATGTATTCTAAATGAACAGGTAGTACAACGTTTCAATAGAGCCTTAAAAAAGACAAGAAAGTAATTAGTAACAAATTTTATTAGTGTATTTACATTTGCAAGTTTAGGAACGCGTTTTTACCTGCTTTTCTTCAGCAGAAAATGATTAATGACACAAAACAGCAAATTTTAAAACCATGCAGGGTAAAGAACACAATTTCATTCACTTAATTTTGGGACAGTTGGGGGAAATGAAACTTTGCTCTTTCCATTTCATGATTTTAAAGTATGCTGTTTGTGCTTTTAATTAGGCCTATTCTCTGCGGTGTCAACTGAAGAAAAGCCGATGAAAAACGCTTCTAGAATGTAAATACACAAGTAAGTATTTTACGATGATAAACTATTTTAAAACATGCATTGTGGTTAACAAGCTGTGATAATTTACCTTATAAATGAGTCATGGTATAATTTACCTGTTTAGTGTTGACTAATTAGTACTCGCGGAAAAGTGTAGTTGTCATCTAGGAATCAGTTATTTCGATTGTGAGTTAATTAATCTAACAACAAGTTAGAGCTCAATAAATCATTCAGTCTTTACTTTTGTTCGCAATAAGTTCAGAACAACACTGAATTGCGGCATATGTTTCATGTTTTCATTAACTATTTTCAAAAACGTCTATTAAATTGTCTATTAAAAAATTAAATGGTCATAATTTTAGAACTTATTATCACAGGCATGCATTGGCCAATAATGAAATTCAAGCAACAGAAGGGCTACACACATTTTTTCAACTTTAATTACCACGAGTTTTCATTTTTTATTTTAATTTTTCTCTTTAATGCGAGCTGCGCGCAGTTGAAGACTTAATCGAAATTAATTGATAAAGGATAGAATAATAATTAGCTTATTAAATGTTAGTTCCTCTACAACTAAAAATCGTAAACATACAAACTGGTATAGTAAATAATAAGGTGTGTCTACATAGAGTTAACCTAATAAACATTGCTAAGTTTCGTAGGTAATTTTTTAGTGGAAACGTTTTTAGAATACTGCTATGGTTGGTGGTTTCGTTAATGGATACTTTATTTTACTACTAACATACAATAAAAGAAGTTGTGGTAAATTTGATTAAATGCAATAGCTATAATGCAAAGAGAACGCATAAACTTCTTTTTACACAATTCGCAATTCTGGTTATTTGTATTCGGCTCACATATTAGACCCATCGTTTTAAATTGTAGTCTTATTGTCACAGAAATCATAATTGTGGCACAAAAAATAATTTGAGTGTCTTGTAACACATGTATATGTGGTCGCACTTTATAGATTTGACCTAATTGCTTCTAAATTAAATAACAAAGCACAAAGGCTCTTTTGTGATATTCTTAAGATTTCAGGTTAGTGTTAAAATTATTGAAAGATTTCTTGCTGGAACTTCTCCATACGCTGCTTCAGTAGATTCGCCGTATTTTCAGGTGTACATCTATTTGGCTTTCGTCCAGTTTAAAGAACTCCACTTAGCTTGTTTCGTAATTGCGTTGTTACAAACAGTTGAAGGATTCTTGTACCTCATTGTGAATCGTCACTCGTAACAATAGTTTTTAATGACTTCACTACGCCTACAAATAATACAATGGAGAACCTGTTTGAAGCTCTTTCAAAGTGTTACAGATTTGACGATATGAAAATGTTTCTGTCGGGTGTGTCTTCATGCCTTAGCCAAAAGGCCTAGCAATTTATTTGACGTAACTATATAGCATTGATAACTCAATAGTAATTTCAGTAGTTGCAAATAAAAGTGCTAAACTATAGTGGCTCCCTCTACTACCTATCTAAACCATCGTATAGCCACATTAGCCAATTACTTTGTACAGCATGTATGTTTGACAAGCCTATATAATTGCCATCAGCAGAATTTAACCGTTAAAAAAGAGAGTAAGGACATATTATAACTTCTAAAATGACCTGATTGAAGTTCATCATTTTTAATTGTCAGTAGCAGCAGAGGAAGGTAAAAATATTTAGCACAAAATCCGGAATTTACTATTAGAATTTCTAATAATGTTCGACGAAAACTTGTTTTGTGAACCACTCCGCGAAAGGCTTTTTCAGGCTTTTGTTTCCGGTTTTCTGTGACATCTGATTTGTTTATTTTTTGTTTTGTTTCATATTCACTTTGCTTTCTGCGTCCGAAGGAGTTAGACCAGTTACGCTAAGCATCTACACTACGTGAAATGTTCGCGCATCATTAATTATAACAATGACTTTTGTTTAATCCATAATTATGTGCCAAATTCTTTGGCGGGGCCTTAACTTAATGTACTATATAATGTTTAACTCTTCCGGCGTGGCTGCTAATTCAGGTTAATTATCTACCTGGGTAATGCACAATAATTTAGAACAGGTAAACATCATTAATTGTTAACCAGGAAGCTATCCAACTGATCATCAAAACCTAGTTTAATGTTTTGGTGACCTGCTTGCCACGACTGCTTGCGTTACCTAATGATGTTAATGAATGGGTGGGAAAACCGCAGATAGACAAACAAACACATTCTGATTTTAATTGAATTTGCTTATAGGTAAGCTTATGTCACTTCTCGAGAATAGAAACAATGGCATGTTGAACTACAATCGGTCTCAAAGTTGTTTACTGAATAACATAATAACGTACTTTATACACAGTTATACATCTAATTTGTACACTTAAATAGAATATTTTTATCGTAAATTTTATGTTGCTATATTATTAAATTTACTAAATAGTTTGACCAATTAATGCGTGAAACGAATATTGCATGCACCTACGATTCAAGAAAAGAATCTGTCATAGTAAGAAGCTGCGTACATGCGCTATCAATGCATACATGCACGATCAATTGGCAAGTCAGTGAAAGCCAGGACAACAAATATATTGAAAGGGTGTAACTATGTTTTCTTACATAACCAGCTTATATAACTTTATATAGAATTGTAGCTACCAATAACCAGCTACTGCACTATTAATTAGCACAACAATACTGACTTACCAATTAATCAATGCGTTCATATTATATTACTCGAATATATTGGAGCTTATGAGCCTACTTATAATTGTGCGTTCATATCATTAATATAGATATTAAAAGCAGTGGTCCTAAGGTAGATCTTTGTGGTACCTACAGTTTATATTTTTACAGATATTGCAGATATACATGTGTATTTACATGTCGTATGTCGTTTAAATTGATTGGTACTGTTTCGTATTTTTTCAAGTTGAGGTGTTGTAAAAATTTAGCGTGTACAATAAATCAAAACCAACGCTGGAAGCTGCGTCGTTGTTACTACCAGTCATTACCATGACTTTGTGCTAAAATGAAATACAATTGCTAATATCATTTGGCCAGACTTTATTCAGCCTACTTGCTTTTTCGCATGTGTCAAAGTAATGTTCCACTTTTATGTTCAATAGCAACACTATCAAGGTTGATAGTTAAATTGGATGTTTAAAGCTGACGTAATTGATCTTATCACTTAATGATTTTCCATGCTGCGGCGCAGGTGTCCGTCTTTATTCTCTGCACCAAAGTTTATCAGGTTAAGGGCACGGTAGCCGTTCTATGAATCTCATGAATAATCTATAAATTAATCGGAAATTTGTCGACGCTTTGACGTATCAGATAATTTAATAGTTATAAAAAGTCTTTGTTTAGTATTTTCTTGAAAAGTTACCATTTATGCACTGCAGTGCAACGTAGTCCTGATTTGCACCTTCAGTTTTTTTAATTAATTATCGCTGCGACCTGCAAGAGAACGCGTTGTAAGTTGTTATGTAGATAATGAAATGTATTGTATAGTTGGACCTAAAGTAAGTTGACTAAGTTGATGTCTCAATCATTGATTATCCTGACGAGTCATAATATTAAGTGATTAACAGAAATGTTGTTCAGTTAAACTTTTCTGTTCATAAAAACAAAAATAGTTTTTTACATTTAATAAATAAGTTCAAAAATTTGTTCGGAAGCGGGAACATGTCAACAATGACTCAATATCAAAACTCACGCAACTATTATGCAACGCACGCTCAAGTAATATTGCAGAACACTGACCTTATACAAAGCTTTGTCTGCACGAGAAAGATGATTATATTTTGCGCTGTTTAATATTTGTTTGGATAAATTATTATTGTGATACTGTTGTCTGCATCTTCGTTTGAAATAATGTAGTTTTATTTCGCGTATTATAAACCAGTTTGTACAATTGTCGCACTAAACGAACCACATCCATAATTATATAGTGCACAGAGAAGCGAGGTTTATAATTCCCTATACTTTTAAATGTATTTCTACCCGCAAATCTTTTCCTATTCAGCTGTTTTTAAAGATCTTACTATCTACAATTAAGAAAACACCAAGGACTTTTTCATTAATTTACATTATTCTTGCCTTAAGAATTAAATTTGTATTATAAAAATATTAGGAACTAATAAAACTTATTAGTTGAAGAACAACCTGAAAAACATTGAGAACAAAAATGGCAAGAACATCACGGCGAAACAACCACTTTATAGATTTACTTCGCAAACGAGTAAACCAAAATTCTGCCGTAAGAAGTTATTCAGCTCATCATCATTTCTTATTTTCCCTGCGTACAAACAAAGCTGCTAAGTTATTTACTTCTTTGCGTGATAGTAACAGCCTATTATAATTTCCCAAGTGTCGAATATTTAAATACAGTTTCCGGTGCAAGATTGGATTACAACGAATTTATGTACAGCTGATCCATGTGGTATCTCTTTTAGTTCGTTTCATCAAATTGTTTCGTACTGTTCTGGACTCCCCTTTTCTGGTGCAAAGCGTGAGGTCGTGAACTCAGAAAACTTGATTTACCTGTTCAGTTTATTACTTTGTTAACAACTGACTTGTGCCAAACTTGGCTATTATACGGCCAATTGAGTTGGAAAACGGTAACCGTTTTCAGTATCTTAGCGAAAAATGATACTTGATCAGATATCGCCTAAAAGGAGACTAAGCTCACTTTTTCTAGGAACTGCGTTTTAAACTATTTTTAAGCAATACACTATTTAAATTCTACATTCTGCAATTGCAATATAGGCATAGACACCGGTAGATGTCTGAATTTCAAATGAATTAAATTCAACAGATGAAAATCGGAACTTCAGAAAAACCCAACTCTCGCATTCGCACTCTTTTTCGCTTTAAAGTCGTGCTTAGTTTAACCAACTAAAATAGTCCGTGTATCATGAATTCATCATTTTAATCCTGAGTTTTAAGTGGCAAAAGCACTTTTATCGAATTTACAATAAGCACGGACTGGCTCATGTCGTACGACTAGAGTCGCAAGTATGCCAAACTCGTTAATTTGAACCTTTGAAAATTGTAATTTTCTAGAGCATAGATGTTGGCACGTAGCAAAACATTTGATTCAACAACAGTTAATCAAACTAGAATTGAACATGCATGAAATGGGCCTAATTGCTCGTTTGGCCAACCATTGATTTAAAAAAATATTTGAGCCACACAGAGTAATAAAAAGTAGTTTGGTTTTGCTACAGTTAGATTTGTCACTAAGCACAATTCAGTGGCAAAATTTATACACCAAAATTCTTTAGCTTCAATAGCGTGACTTCACTGGGGGAGTACAAATTCCTGCCCAGAGCCTATAACAAATGCCTCCCTATTTACAGGATGCAACCGCTGTTTTTGAGAGCGAAGAATCCAATCCGAGCCTCAATAATGCAGTTTTAACTAAGATGTATAACTATTATATTTAGCTTATCTGATTGAACATCTTAATTTGGTAGCTCTTAATGTAGAAATGAAGGACAAAAAATTTCACACAGCGTGGGAACCTGCACAATGGAGGAATTTCTGGCTACTAGTGGTAACCAGGTGCTAATAAAACATTTTGTTAATGGCATAATTACTAGCTACACTTTCACCCTGAGAATTATTCTTTGCAAAATATGGGCCACCACCTATTTATGGATAAAAACTGAAAGCACACAGACGCCTACTGTTGTCTTTATGAATATAGGGTCTTGTGCACGAAATTATAGGTTGATGTGTCTGTCCTAAAATGAAATCATATCTCTGTGTAGACAATAACCATGTTCATCATAGCTAGTGGCACCATCTCAAGGCTGCACTGAGACATTGTACTTATTACTCCGAAAAATAAAAATATCGTTCCAAATACTTTCTGCTTAAATTTTACGATATTTAAAACGCAGTGCTCGTCTGGAAATTTGTTTTGTTGATAGACAATTACAAGGCTTGTACACAAAAGAACCGCATTGGCAAAGGCAATGAGAACTTATATTACTTCAGGCTAATTCCTCTCCATCAATTAAAGGGGAGTAATGTGAAGGAATACTTGCACATCCTTACCGTTAAGCAGTAAAATAAAGGAATCAGTATGTTAACAATATGTTAATAGTTGCCGTCGCCGTGATGTGGTAAATGTGCAGTCTTGGTACATGATACATTGTAACGCTTAATTTCCAATTCCACTATAAATTTGTCAAAATTAAATCCATAATGCTTAAAACATATAATAGTCTAAAAGCTTTATTGCGTACAATAGTAGTAAGTATCACTATCTATTCTTTGACACTTTATTACATACTACAGTAATAAGTATCATTAACCCAATTTTTTCCTGGGTACTTCTTACTAATTAATAGACGTTTCATTTGTAATTTTTGTGTCAACAAAAATGTGTGTTGTTTTGCTGAGCATCCCACCTTTTGCCGATCATGTTTTTTGATCCGAGATTGATAAACGTATCGAAATATCACCGTGGTATGTATAAAGTGAGTAAAATAAAATTGTGAGCACCAGTTTACTTGTGAGCAAACGCAAATCAAAAGAAAGATGAACCTCTGCACTTTTGCTGTAATTTCGCCTTCAGCAAAACCTGCCAAATTTTACAATCATAAAATTCACTTAATCAATACTCTTGCAACCCTATTTAATCCGTCACGTACCGTGAAAGACTTAAAGATGGTATTAAGGTCAATATCCGCTAATCAATTACATAAATCTCTACAAAGAATCAAAGATATAGGTCTTTGTGTTAACACTGTTATTATTATGATTTATGTCAGTTGTCATATTATCATTTTATTAAACGTGTGGAACTTTACTGCAAGTCTACTTGTATTTCGCACATACAGCATGCAGGCCTGCGTTGCTTGGGTCCTGCTGTCCTTTTGCATGCAGATAAACACTACATTCACCACGTATGTCCACATTTCCTCTTCTATAGCTTTTTCTAGAGGAAAAAATAATTAATTAAAGTAATAATAATTGAAATTGAACAAATAATATTATACTTGTTTGTTCACATTTGATGAACACTTCTTTAAATCTTCAGTTTTCAAATGATTGTGGAGAACTTATGCGACTTCTCCCCAAACTATTTGTGGTACGTTAGCTTTAGAAGTGTCTACTACGCGCCCGCAATACGCACATGAGTAAAATCTTAAGGTCAAACTGATGCTTTGTCGTACTTTGAGCACACCGTAGACCTTAAATAGAAACGGTATGTATATAATGAGCTCCAGGTTACTCTGTGGTGATACAATTTAAGGATTACGCTTTCGAACATCTATATCTGTTCAAATTTCGTGTCGTTCTTGACTTCTGTGTATCTTTTCTTTGTTACAAAAAGCATTACAGTATATCCCACGAATGAGTACAAGGACTCCTTTTTTCGCTTTTTGTCGTTATTATGGCGGAAAAAGGAAATTGGTCTGCGTTTGAGATCCATTAAGACAAAGTGGAAAATCAGTAAAAATTATATTCAAGGTGAAGCGTTACGTTAGTATTTTTACCATCAAGTTATTTTAAAGAATCGCATCTTGTAATACATGAGCGAGGATCATTGCGCCACTTAGCTACAACAGGTAAAACATCTCGTTTTCATTTCAACGCGTGTTCTTAATTCTCGTGTTCTCGGCAGCTAACATTATTTTTTTAAAACATTATTTTGTATTTTTTAATACGCACACGAGTTTAAGTTCATTTTTAACTAAAAGACTTTTTATTTTTTAATTTTCGTTTGCAAGAATTGGCTAGTATGATTTCCTTTCTTGTTACATTTGCTAATGCACCAATAGAATTCACTGTTTCAGTTATACATCATATCATATCCCGGCAGTCAGGTAGCCGTTTTTGGCGATTAAATATCAAATTAGCTTTATAAATTGTTTTATAAATTTACATTACTGATGTACGATAACCTGCGTAGCACTTGATTAATGCAGCCGAAGCACACCGCAAAGAATGCTTAGCACTATTTTAGGCGAATAATGATTAGTACCAGAGTGAATATCAAAATCACATTATATATTTATTGCGTACAAAAGTCGACCCATCACTAAATTTAAGTGCAATTACCAATGTAATTACGTTACATTAATTTTAGTCTGTTTACAGCACAAGGACAAAATCTTTTATAGTAAATGTCACTGCCTGAAGCAATCTGCGCTGGTTATACAAAATCAACTGAACTAACAAAGTACAATTACATCATGCCTTGCGTCAACCACGCAAGGTCTTTCCACATTGTATACAGATACGTAATACTTTCAATGTACTTTTGAAGTGATGGTAACTGTAGCCTTTCGTGCATTTTTTAAAATAAAAACTTGAAATTGTTGCAGGGATTAAAATTAAGAGGCCTCAAAACGGGCTTCTGGTTACTTAGTTAGTTAGTTTATTGACTGTAATTCTATATAATTCGAGACAAAAACACTATAATATTGGGTAACCAGAAAAAACTATTGTCCAAAAGTATATTACCAAAATGAGACATCGAGAACAACAAAGATAAAAAATGCAATGTGCTATATAGTTAAGTACACTAATACTATGCCTATATATTACTGTGTTAAAAATACAATACTATAGATAACAAGTCTGTGAATAATCTCTAATTATGTACTGGTAGAACCTTTATGAAACTTAATTTTTGCTTGACAAAAGATCATCATCATTATCATCATCACCGTCATCGTCATTGTCACCTATACAGCACACGCGCAGTTGCACCCAAGAGAAATGTTGTCATTTTTTATATTTTATAATAACTAAATTGCAAAACTGCCCCATTACCAACACTACGGCGAAATAAACGAATTAATGTTTGCAACTGAATTTTCTCTTTGTACGAAAATTGCTACGTGAGATTTCCAGGTTACCACAGGAAGCAGTTCTTTGCCCTTTTACTCAACGTGTGAGTACAAATGTGAACATGGCCTAAGTGTGATTTCCTGAAATGATGTCCCCATGCCACTATTCACATATCCTTATTACTCCAACAACAAAGCAATCAGTCTTTGCGAAAAGTAAATTTACGATTTTCTTTAACAAGAAAACGAATTTTTGTACCAAGGTACCAAACTTGCAACCGGTTGTAACTGCAAAAGTTTGTTTGAGCAGCTATTATAAGTCTGGCTGAAATAATTTCCGAAGTAGAATAAACCAGGAAGTCAAAACGTCATCCACCCACCAGTCTTTTACACCTTTCGTGTTAGTCATTCGCCACAAAGAAGTTGCTATGATATTTGTGTTATCACTCGTGCTAACGCCCTAATTTAATGAATTTGAGAATGTGGTTAAAAAGCGAACTTTTGTAACCGAAGAAATAATGTTATTCCGTGTTGCATAGAAATTAAACCTCTTTTCTTACTTCAAATATGTGTGTGTGTGTTTGCACATAATTTCTTTTCTTTTGAAGTCCATGATTTCCCGTTGCTTAGTTTGTCTAAGTCGAACAAAATCGGCATTGAAGCAAGCATTGAATTCATAGAGGCAGGTTAAAAAAGACTTGAGATTTTCTTCACAATGATAACTAGATTTCCGTTTTGTAAATAGCAGCAGCCTTTCTGAGATATTTTAGCGGCAATCTACTGAAAGCTGCATGGATGAGGCTATTGACCTGAGTTCAGATACATGAGTATTTTTACATGATTATGGCGCTTATAAATATTATTCATTGCAACTAAGTTTACAAGCGTGCATACCTAGGAAGGCGTCTGTATAGTAAAGAAAATATATTTCCATTACTATTAGGGTAATAATAGCCTGTGTAAGTGTAGTAACTTTTTCGTTATTGTGATAGTTTGTATTTCATTACCAAATGTTTACTATAGTGTGGAACTGCCAAAAACATCTTACCTATGGAATTCAGGGTGCATACGAAAAAACTTTTAGATGAGTAAACTGTTCAAGATTTCAGTCAGTAATAATGTCTGTGATTGCCAGAATTTTTATAAACCATTGCGGTTTATTTTACCAGTTATTACCCGTTACGGGTAATGAGTTGGAGAAGGGAGACACTGATATCCTGATTAGCCCGCACTTTTTCAGTGTCTCCTTTCTCCAACTCATTACCCGTAATTGCTAATAATTGGTAAAATAAACCGCAATGGTTTAATAGTCATAATTAATTAATGATATTGTTAGTTGCCAGCTAATTTGGGAAAGTGTTCAAGATTTCTTTAGTAAAGAGTATCTATTGCACATTGGCAATCACGTTTTGCTACGACTTTAGTTTTTATGTTCAGTTTTTAAATTTCGTATCGTGAAAAATAGTTGTAAAATGTGCTTAATTATTGTGCTTAACATTGATGACTGCAATAGCTCCAGTTTATAATGGCCTTCGACTAGCCATTCCATTCATTAATTTAGTAACAGCCAGGTAAATAACTATGTTCTGTTCGTTACAGTGCATGTTTATAAAAGCATAATTCAAGTTGCTAGATTTTGCAATGAATGTTGTCGCTTATGCTACTGAAGATGTTAGTTTGTCTGAGACGTGTCGTATGTGCTTGGGTTGATATTTAGGGGTCTGTATCAAAGACTTGGTATCAGTCTAGTTCGAATACATGTAGTAATATTTTGCTTTGTGAATACCAAATTAAGTTCGTGTGGCGCTGTAAATGAATATCGCTGCACGTCAGTGCTCGTGAAAAAATCAAAAAGCGTTGGCCTAATTAGGTCGTCGGTCGGCTTCCATTGCTTCATCTGATACAATGTTCATAACGCATAACGCATGTATGTATATATATGCGTTATTAGTATAGTACAAGATGCTGTAATGGATATTACATGTCACAGTTAATTTTTATATATGAATAGGCCTACGTTATTATTTGTCATTTTCATACTTATCCTTTGACGAAAAACGATAACTTAATCCATCAATTGGTGTTGCAAGTTTTTTTTAAATGCTGGTTACGTTTCAGTCATTTTGTTGTAAACTTCGTTCCGATAATTACACTACCTATATACTATTTATATGTCGCAGAACGAGAGAAAGTAGTTATTCAGTTCAATTCAGTTTGGGCTTATTAGCCTACACATCATGCTCTGGTAATACAAATGTGATTACTGTTTTAAAACGCACTCAGACAAATTAGTGTGTACTTTTCCTTGAAAAAAATGTACTGTGATGAGCGTCTCCATAAATTACGCTGAGATAGTTAACGATATTCCGAGGGACAAGACATTAAAATTTATTGTTTGCTCGAATTCTATTCTATGTTTGCGCTTGTGACTAATGGACTGAATATATGAGTGTGAACTTCCAAGTGTTTGAAATATGTATTTAGCTGTCTGTACCAACACGTAGGTATTCAAACTTACTGCTTTTTTCTTGCATTATAATTCCTATTGTTACGTAGTTTCACGCCAGACTAATTTCCATAATAAAGATCAGCTGGTATTACAGTTTTATCTGTTCAAGGCTACCTTAAAACAAACCTGCCTTCCAAACATTCTTTCAAAACCCGAGGAAATTCGCAACGTAAAGCGGATTAGATCTATTTACTTAGCAGTGTGGATGTCAACCCGACACAATAAGCTAAACACTTTACTAGGCTAAAACCCTCTGTAATGATTTTAATCGTTGAAATCCCATTGTTTGCTGCTCAGTACAGCTCTATCAACTCATCAATGGCTTACCCTTAAAGAAACTAACGCTGGCTAAGGTTGTTCTGTTACCCCTTTTATGGGTGTTATGTCGAGCGTAAACGAGGTATTAACAGATTAATATAATAAGTAATATTATATTAGCCTGTTAATACATTAGTATATATTAATAATATACTAGAACAATTTTTCGATATTTTTAAGTACCGTTGCGAGAAAAATTATTCTAGTTGGTAGAAATTCAATTCGTTCGAAGCTGCGACCGAGCAATGAAGCAAAAACGGCAACGAAGAAAAAGTGTTACATATTATTTTCGTTTTGCTCTGTTTTATTTTTAAACATGGTTTTTTGCTTTGTGCACTTAGGCGAAATGCAACAAGTCTAAATTATAGTACTAAAGTCCAATTTACTAAAAAATCACAAGTCTAACTAGACACAAGCCAAAGGTTTGAATTTTCACTGGACAAACGTGCAAATACTTTCACAACATTTTTTGTCTAACGTTTCAGAACTTCAAAAGATGACGATTTATGTTTTCCCTTTGCAAACATGTCTATAACTTTGCTAGCACGTTGAGGAGCATGTACTTAACAAGTGCAAAAAGACTTGTGAGCTTTAGTGAATTAACATTGATAGCAGGCATTATTATAATTTTACAATTATTAAAAATTGAAAACAATTCATCGTACAAGAAACACTTTAATTGCAGCCAGTGAAGAGAGGTACGTATGCAACTGGAGGCAGTACATAAGCAATTTATGAATATTGAAATCTTAAATTTTGAAATTTAAAACTGAATTATTTGCCCTGAAAATAATCAGCTTTTGCACTGAAAATGTACAATTCATTTGCCTTGGGAGGGCAAACGCCCCCTCCCTCCCCCCTCGTATGCCTGCGTTTGTGCGGATGTCCTCAATCACCTCGATGTTTCCAACAAGTTGTTATTACCTTGTGTAACCACCAAATGAAGGGTGGCTCGAATATAAGTCTGACAGATTTTCTGACTGCTTGAGCTCTTGTTGCTCATCGACCAATGATAATTTCCATAGTAGATTATTACGTGCGCGTTACTTAGTGTTATCATATTTCTAACAATTCGTTTGCTACAAATTTAATTATTATTTCAAGTATTTAAAGCTAAATGTTAAGCGCAACTCATTTTTCTTTTCAAGTATTCCCGCAGTTAACTAATTAACATTAGTAAGGATAGGACAGATTAGCAACTACAGTGTCATTTTTGCGAGGGGAGAGTTAGTCAGTGCTTAGAGATTGAAGCTAAGCAACAGCAAGCCTGATCGGTTAATGGATGAGTTACAACGGGTCCGATGCTCATTCTAAACACTTTTGTTTGTCATCTTGATTCTGGTTGTTTAACATTAGAATCATAGCCTTGATAATGAGTTAGATACCGGTCTCACTACAACAATCAACATTGAGCAGGTCCTGCCGTTACAAGCAGAAGTCTGGAATGGTATAAAAAATATATCAAATATTTCACGAGTTTGAAAATTAAGTCTTCAGAAATTGACTTGCATAAAAAATCGGGTAAGATTAGATTATTTTACTACTGACCAAACCTTCACTATCAAGCTTTCAAAACAGTCTGAATTCTCGATTTATGACTATTTACTCAACTTCGCTGACTTTTTTGAAAATTAATTTGTTTACCCTCGTGTTGCGTTTTTTACATCGAGTTCTGTTTAATTTTTAGGTGTAGTGTGCGTATAATTGTTGCATGTTGAATAAATTGCACTGGAATGTTCTGTAGTCTTTAAGCTAAATCTGTTTTGCTGCTATTTGCTGTTTGGATTATAGAAAAATACGTGTAGAGTTAAAGCAGTTTGTGACTTAAGAAACATTATTGGTTTGCATCCTTAGTATAGCTGAAACTGACACCAGCTTCCACTTTACCAGATCTGTAGCATTTTATATCGCAAAATAATTGGATTGACAATTGGACTTCATTCGGTAGGATCTACACAGACAAATTTGGCTTTACACTCGTTTAATTTGTACTGCAGTTTTCAGCTAATTTATACGCAAGTCATTTAGGACCATTAAATACAAAAGGTTATGTACCTCTAACTTTTGGTGAAGCATTCTTTCAAAAGTTACAGACAGGTATAGGGTTTTTGTGCGGAATTCCAGTCTGGTAATTGTTTGTTATATTGATTGAGGTATCAGCTATTTAAAGCGTACATCCTGCATGCTTAATTATAATTAGGGCATTTATAATAATATGTGCTATGGAACTGAGGCGAAAGGGGGGTTGAGGAAAGCGTTTTAAACAACGGAAACAAGCAGTAATATCAGTCTTTTACGTGCCATCCATGTTCACTATCCAGTTAACGTCGGTCACTATTTGGCAAGTTCGTTTTTTACTGGTGTCTGAAGATATAATCAAATTAACATCTAATAATATGTGTACGTATACATTCAGATGGACTAAGCCTATGACTGCATAACATTTGTTAGCACTGTATGGTGAATTTATGGTGATCGGTATTAAAGTCACAACAAAAAAAATCACAGAAGTCACCAGAAAAAATCACAATTTTGGCTAGAAAAGATAATGAAAGTATAACTTAGATTACAAGAAAGAACACTAATTCACAGCACCACTAGATTTTTTTCGAAAATCCTGTGCTGGATGAACGCTGACTAAACGTGTTTTATTAAATACCCATTCTAGGCTGATGCTCCCTAATGTACATAAACAAGTTAGTTCAGTACCCTAGTTTAATGTGATTTTGATATGGTGGGTACGTGTACTCATTCGTAGGCTGTTCAAAAATATATACATCATAATATAATCTAGCATTTCCTTTCGGGCGATATCAACGTTTTTTCTAATTTTTCACTTTGCTGTTATAATCGCTTTCAAAAGCATGGTGCATTTGTATGTTTTTGAAAGAGAAACTCGCTTCTAAACTACGGGTTTGTCGGTCTGAAGGTTGTCTCTTTATTTAAGAGCAAGTCAAATATTATTTGTCTATGTTTGCTGACTTATCAACGCTATGTTTTGTGTTCATTCTAGTTTAAACGTACGGTATTTTACGTGTTCCGTTCCAAAGTCGCAATACCGTATGTTTTTGGCCCCAGTGAATGTTTGTTCAGGACCCACCAGGTGCTTGCTGCCGTCTCTAAAGTGAGTTAGTTTATTGTTCGATGTAAAGAAAAAGCTTGGAACGAGTTTTAAGCTGGTATAATGCTTTGTGCCGTCTAAGCGATCACATCAGATCACAATTCCTGGTGTAAGAAGTGCCAGACTTTTGCGCTGCATTATATATAGCCTGCATATATAATAGTTCATCAGTATTAACTTTGGAGAAGTAGGGTCTACGCGTGGGTAGGTGTTCTAGTGTTGTGCTTTAATTTCCGACAAAAGACATGTAAAAAAGGTGTTATTACATTTACAAAATGAGGTTTCCTGCTTTTAAAACTAGTCGGCTTTGTCAAATTCAGTTTCAAGTACAAGCCGACAGTGGATTCAAGACTATGAAGTTTTTTACGATAATTTTTAACAGCATTAGAGTGTTTTTCAATTTGAGTTTCTCAGTAATGTATGTCAAGTGTAACAGCAGTTATGCTAGTGTAGATAGTGTAGATGTAAAAAGTGAAAGAACCTCAACCTGGCTATAACTCAGCGGTTTTATTTTCGCTTATGTAAAGTGTAATCATTATACAGAATTATTCCAAAGCACAAAAACACTGTAATACAGTGACTTAAGTTTGCATCATACTTGTGTAGTCTGTACCTTGGCTGCTGTTGTTGTTGTTGCTGCTGTTGCTCCTGCTATTTTTTTTTGTCTGAAAAGGTTACATTTTCCATTATACAAAGTGATAACCGCCTTCTTCAAGAATAAGATCAGGTCGGGTCTATTAGCTAATACTAATTCATTTATAACAGATTTTGCAAAAATAAAAAGTCAGATACTTTCACGTTTGAAAGGTTATTACACCTGCATGCCCAAAATCTTTAATGACAAAAAGGTTCATTATTCACTTATGTCACAATAAAAGTAATTGGGGCGCATTACTTCTTACTTCTTTGTGGTGTAGTGAAAGTCTTCTGCTGTAGAATCAACAAGCACTTTTCAGATTTTCTCATTAGCAACTTATTTTCAGTTTCAGGTGGGTGAATAGAAGCAGAAACAGTGTGACTATACACAAACAAATACATCTCAGGCGTATGTTTGCCAAGTAAGCATTGTCATTGTTATAGGAACACTTGTGCAGAGCATTAAAAGAAGAACTCAACAAAAGTTTGTAGATATACAAGAAAGGAATTTACAAAGAGAAATGGAAGTCACAGCAATCGAGTCTTGGACTGACATCAAACCGTTCAGAATACCTCGCCCAAAATTCCATTTGTCGCCTGTGCCAAATACAGGAACAAACGACATCAAAAAACCTGCTTCAGAAATAGTGGCGCCATCACCTGAAGAAAAAGAAAACAAGTCACAACTTACCGACCAAAAAGACGCAAAGGGGTGAAGAAAAATTCATCATCACTATCACCACTAACTATTGTCATTGTACAGGCAGTGTAGTGTAGTTATTGTTACGCATATTGCAGTAGTTTGCTTTGTTTACACGTTCTGTGTCTTTTATTTTACTTTGATGGAGTTACAAGTTATAACTTATATTAAATAATATGTATAATTTATATGGAGTTATAACTTTTGCTTGATTTTGAGCCAAGTTAGGTTACAGATGTGATACGGTGTACATGACTTGAATAAAGGTCTTGAGAGTACATTTTCTGTTCTTTATAAAACCATTATTTTTGTAAAAAAATGTTTAAATATTTTAAGATTTTAACAAGTTCACAGAAAATGCTTTTTGCTTTAGAAATATTAGTCCCCGAAGAGCAGTAACACTATTCCAATTAATGTTTATCAAATAAGCAGTTTTAGATTATGTGATATACTAATGACAGAAATGCAGTATTTATAAAAGTTCTTTTACCTGTGCAATTAAACCCTTGGAAACTTTGAAGACTGACCAGAGAAGTAGTTTTCTAGTCAATCACTTTCAGAACAGAAAACCTGCTCGCATTATTGTTCAAGTACTGCTGAATAATTACACCAATATGCGGTTTTAGGTATTAAACTATATCTGGTGTGGCACATGATGTTACATTAATGTCATCTACGTTATAATAAAATTATTATTCATGTAAACTAATATTCATGCTGTACACTTTGGACACATATTGTGTATTTGTTTCAGCTTTTATCCAAATGCAGCTGCACTGATACTTGGTGCTATAGGATCATGACAAGAATAGAATATAATCATTCCATGCTATATGGGTGTATTATCTATTAGTCCATAAAATTTAACAATGTTTGGTGAAAATTTGAACACTAACGGGACCAGAAATTTTAATAAAATTAAATGTTCTGTATCTAAATTGTGCAACTATGTAGAATTAACCTTTGTAACTATTCACAGGCTTAATTCTTGCTTGTTGTACGTTACTCTGAGAAAATAATGTGTCTGTTTTGCGCATCTATATTTCAACATGTTTATTATTTTCTTTATCATTATATTATGGACAGCCTAATTTGAAAAAAGCTATCCTTAGGCACACACAGTAATTATTTTGTTGCTCGTTTGTATCTTATTATTCTTCTCACTTCATCATTTAATGTTGTTTTTTTCTGTAACCAATTCACATAATTCGTAACTAATGAATAAACTGAAAAAAATAAATGGAATAAATTGGGCAGCAGGACGAAGCTCATGCTGAAAAAATGTTAATTTTTGTTTAAGTTTCATGTTACATTCGTGCACGAATCGATTATTTTGAACATTTGAATTAGCCGTGTCTAATGGATTCATTTTTCTCTGCTATCCCCCCCCCCCTCATTCAGCTACACCACAAACACTGGTGTTTCTCATCAGACATTTATTTAGCTATTTATTAAGGACGAGTCACCTTAAAAGCCTACTGTTTTTCTCACTCTAAAAGTTTTATTTATGACGTGATGCATTTGTATAGAAATTTGCATATTAATATAACGCACATGTACGCAAATACCTGAGCTGAATATTAAACATCTACTGTGACCTGTAGCATTAGATTCGTAATGTTAAACATGACCTCGCAACGCCTTTTCATTGCATAATTTAAAAAATAACAGCAGATTGAATCCGTTATTTTACATTCTTGGTCTGCCTGTGTGGCCCACCATAAATTTCGGTTTGTTAGCTTGTCCCATATGATGTTTAATTAGTTCCGTTGTCACGTAAAAAAGGGGGGGGTTAAAAACCGGATTATAAGACTTCTGAAGGATTGCACTGTCTCTATGGTACGCCAAATAAAGCACTAGACAGCTGACATAGAAACTGAGTAAATTATTAAATCCTCAATAGTCTATTCCGAAAACCCTAACTAAAGATCCTAATTGATTCACTGCCAGAACACGATTACACGACCAAGTTTTACAATAATTACAACCAAATAATTAAAGGTACGAAGCACGTATTTGGAAGGTACTTTTGGACCAGAACGGTATGCGACCTAAGGTACACCTACTCAACTTTCATTTTAATTTAGCCAACTAACACTATGATATAGCGCTAACCAGTTACAAGTATAACTTGTGTAAGTTACGGTGAAACCTGTTCAATTCAAACTTGAAATTCAGAAATTGAAATACATTATTGAGCATACTTACATAAAGAAAATTGACCCAAATTTCACACTATAATTTATCCCAACATAAAACTTTTTAGTCATTCTGCCTCATTAGTATTGCTGATAATACATATAAAATGTTTACATAACTCTGTGTACAATAATATGTACATATTATTGTGCAGATATAGTTGTGTAGATATAGTTCAACAACACAAGTAAAATTATCTAGTACTTTCTTTACTTTTGCCCTCTCCTCCCATTTTTTGTATATTCTATTTTAAACTGGATGCTGAATTGATCATTTGATTTATTTGCTAGTGTGTGTCATAAAAAACATATTTAAGCTGGTAATAATAAATTAGAATTTTTTTATTTTTTGGCTTAAGTCCAGCTGCTTAATTAGCATCCTACTTTGCACACAACTTTTAATTTACTATATTTCAGGGTTAAAAAACATTTGTCTCAAATGAGATTTGAACCTATGCCGTATGCATCCTAGACGGCTATGCTAACCACTACACAATAGACAATCTTTCATTTTTTATGTCTCAGTGTATGCAACTAATAGCTAATTAAGCTTCCGTTGTTGCCAAACTCTACGCTGGAAATGGAACTTTTAAAACTAACTTAAAGAGAGAGCGCGATGACCAGAGATGTACCATGTTAAACCTACATACAAGCAAGTGACATTGATTTAGAAAACATTTCTTTCTTTGATTAACTTTCAATAAATAGATCCTAAGGTTAAAATTCATTGAGTAACAACGAGCTCTATTGGTCAGAGGGACAAACAAACACGCAAAAACACAAACAAATAAACATACACACAACAGACATACAAACACTCCTAACAAACTCGTGAAGTGTTCTGACGTTCTCTGATGTTTAATTTGCTTTTGCAGAGTACTGATGTGGATGAAGCTTCACTATTATCCCCAGATTCACGACGTCGTTGTATGACCAACCAGTCTGCCAAATTTACCAGACCTACTAGTGTATGTACAGACAATCTGTATTTATAACGTACCTTGTAAGCAAATGAATGACCGCGTATGTATGTACTGTTTACATCATCAATAGTACACGTCAACTGCACAGACACATATTCAAATTTCTTCATAAATTTATTGCAACGCTAAAGCAAATGCCTGAAGATCAATTATTGTACGTGAAATCAAGTATGTAGATAGGCCTGACACCAAGATAAGTTTTCTGAAGACGAGTGAATTTATATGAAACCATGTTAATTTACAGAAATTTTGAAAGATAAATTTGAAAATAATTTGAACAATTCACAACAATGTCATGCAGGATGTTTCGATTTCAAAACTAATGTAATATACTATACCTTAAAGTATATGAACCTCATTATTTTTTAGATATTAACTAATTTAAGATTGCAAATTTAAGCAACAACAACCTGAAAATGCTTTAATCTACTCGAAAAGAAGCTAATCTGACTGCAGACTATTGAATCTATGAGCCACTTTCAAACATGCTACTGTTTAAAGATGTATGCATCTATGTGAGCCATTTGTAAAGCCAAGTTCAGCTGTGTGAAGACGCGTGAATCGATGTGAACCATTTGCGAAGCCAAGTTAAGCTTCTTGAAAATGAAAATATGTATATCTATACGAATCATTTGTGAAACCAGGTTAAGCTTTTCGAAGATATGTGAATCCGTGTGAGCCATTTGTGAAACCAAGGTGAACTTCTTGAAAATGTGTGAATCCATGTGAGCCACTTATAAAGCTTAGTTAAGTTGTTTGTAGATGTATGAATGTATGAGTCATTTAGATGTAGAATCTATGAAACTAAATTGACGACACTGTGAATGGATGTGAGTCTTATATATGTGAAGCTGAGCAGTTTAAAGATGGGTGAACCAACTAGGTGAAGACAAGTTTTTCAGTGAAACCACACGTGAAATCGAGTTTGTTTTACAATGTGCACCAAGATCTGCTACGAAACCAATTAAAAATGCTGGTTGACGCATGAACTGACAGAAAATACGAAATTTATAAGGACTTTCTGAGTGCGGTTGCATATTCATGACCTCATTACTTACCAAAATAGGTCTAATTACTATGAACTTATTTTGTAGATTCCTGGTTTGGATTCAAACCTGAAGTTTGAATGCATAATAGTGCCAAAATCTCGACCATCACTGGGCATTGCCATAGAGGGCGGTGCAAACACTCGTCAACCTTTACCTCGTATCATAAACATTCAAGTAAGTGTGGAACAGGCAGGCCCGGATTATGACCTTTTGGGGCCCCTGGGCTAATGAAATTATGGGGCCTCCTCAGACAGAGCCATGCCCTAATTTGCTCACACTTGTCTCAAATATTTTTTACTTGTGATATATTTTCAGCAACATTTGCATGGCTGCGAACTCATATTTCAAATAAAGTGTTTCATGGAAGGGCCCTTATCTCAAATAAAAGGCCTCAAACAGGAATCATTTCTCTCGAATGACTTTAAAATAGGATTTTCAGACTTTCTACCCTCCTTTTTCAAAGTTTAAATTTTATTTTAAGTTATGTAAATTCTTCAGCAATGCAAAGTATGGGGCCTGAGGGGCCCAACGTCGCAGCCTATATTAGCCTGTAGGGCAATCCAGGCCTGCGAACATGGCAAACAAATTGAGCAGTGGCAACTACGGCAACATTCGTAGTAATTAGATTAAAAAGTAAAAGCTGTCAGAGAAATGCTGACACTGACTGGCTGACTAAGTGAACATTAATGACTGGCTGACAGTTTAACAGACTAGCTGAATGGCTGGTTGTTTGAATGAATGGCAGCCTAAGTGACTTGATTTACTGTTAGATTTCAATATGGTCCGCAAGGTTCTTTAATATTTCCTTCGTGTTATAATCGTAATCATTGACTAAGGCTTGATCTCGTTCATTTAGAAAGGTGGTTGTGCGTGTGAATGCAAGAAGCTGAAAGTTGGGCACGTGATCCTAGCGATAGATGGGAAGCCAATGCAAGGTTTGAGCCACAAGGAGGCAGCACAGGCGATAGCTGCCGCATTCCGAAATCCTGACCAAGATAATTTGGAGCTATTCATAACTGAAACACCAGCAAAGAAGAGTTGTTAATAGCCAAGCCTGTAGGCAGGGGATAGGTTTGTAAATGTTGTAATGCAGGTTTTAGCTCGGGTGATAAATTGTACAGACAAAGATTACTCTAAATCTCATAAATGTAAATCTTGTTGTATAATATGAGTAATTTAAAAGATATTACGTGCAGTTATGGTGCATACTTGTTTCATTGGTATTATTTCTCACATTCTAAGGTGCACTTTGGAAACTCACTCAGTATAAAGCATGAGTCACAGTCAATATACATGATAATGTCACATAAAGGTCCATCATATGTTTTTAAAATAAGTATCTTACTCACTAACTCTCTTTTATGTAAATTTTACCCCATCAGAAAAAACATGTAGTATTTGGAGCTAGCGAATGGTGTTATTCATAAACTTAATTTTTATAATCTTAATTTGCAAAATTTTGTGGCAAAGTATACAGTGCTATTAACAAGTTTATTAAGAAGAATCTTGTTAATATGTAGACTACAACATAAAATTTAAACAGCCAAGAAAAATTTATCATCAAGACCAGCAACTACTACACAGAATGAAAAAACGTAAAGTAGGCCGGAGCATAATTTTCATATTTCTGAATATCAGAAACAGGGAAATTATACTTAGTAAAAAAATTGATATAAGAAATGAGCTGCAGCAGTGTATGCAGGAACTAATTATGTGTGGGAAAAGATGTAACGACTTTTAAAGAAATAAAATAACTTCTTGCAGTTTTGTAGGAAGTCTCTCAACTCTCAAACTGTTACTTGATGTTATTGTAATACTACTATGTTTTTATGATTTTTTAATAATAGGATTGTGAAGCTCATCAAAATAAATGACAAACTTTGATTAGTAAATGGCAATAAATAATTAATATTTAGTTCGATTTGAAAGATGTACGGAAGTGTGTATAACAACTACGTTATTGTAATTGCATTATAATTGCAACGTAATTATTAAAAATCAACTCAGTATTGATAACTTTTGCATATTTCAGTCAAATAATAATTCTATTATCAGAATTATTCTGAATCTGACTGACGATGTAAACTATTAAAAACTTTAAACGTTGTGTTCAACCTCTTTTATCGCCTTTACAAATTTGCCTTATTGAGTGATGTGCATTGATGCATTGATGGTAGGTTATTAATAATATTACGTTAGCAATAAGAGTTTTTACTTGCTTAGTAATAGTAGACTAGATTTACACAAGTTTGAAGTGTTTATGTAAATGTGATCGTTTAACTTCTTATACACTATTTTTAAAAACAGTCATTAGGTTAAGCTAGACAGGTTACATATAGTTTGTAATTACAGTTTTAAGTTCCATGTATAACTGCATCTAATAGAAGCACTAATGAATGGTGATTGTAGCTTCATCTGCTGATAGTAGGCATGTAAGGTGTTTGCAAAAAGTCACTGTTGGTTTTCTTGTTGGATTTATTTGTTTTAAAATATGCAGTTAATTGTTATTATTAATTATTATTATGATGATCATTGAAATAAAAAGAGACACGGTTCAAAAATACAGACGGATAAATTTGCTGATTCTGTTTAAAGACTGGATGTATTCATTTACTTTGTTACAAAAATTGCATTAAAGCATGATGTAACAATCAAGTTACACCACACAATCATGGAAAATTTTATTAAAAAGATTGCAACGGCAAGATTTCTTGACCAGTGTTAATCTATGTCACAACTGTTTTACAACCACCAGGTTGAAATCAAATGTTATTGGAATCGACAAATGACAGTAAATGGAGAATGGAAGAATACACTTAGATGAGTATAAACACAAAAAATATAAAAGTTTAAGAAGACAAGAAATTGTTGACTGAAAAGAAGATGTGCAGGAGAAGTTTGAATAAAACTAAGAAGGAGAAAAAAGAAATAAATGGAGAGAAGACAGGAGGTCATAGCGAGAAGATTCAGAGAAGAACAAGAACTGATGAACAGGAAACAGGCAGAGAAAACAAAATGGAAGAAAAGTGAAAAGTGGACAAGTAGAGCAAAGATACGGAAAAGACGTAAAAAATCTATAAACATGGTTAATAGGAAACGGATTAAAATTTAAAAAATGGTGAACAGGCAGTAGATGGTGATAAACTGGAAAAATAAGTATGAGTGATTTAATAGCCTTGTAAAATCTTACAAATGTGTTACATTAGGTTCAGTTTATTAAACATAAAATAAAATATTTTGATTTGTTTATATTAGATATATAGCAAAAATTATTGTTTTTAGCAATAACAATAACAATTTTAAGCTCGTCAAACATGCATCATTTATGCACTGAATAACATCATTCACAAAACACAATAAATTATCAACTAAATAAACTAATTTTTCTCTTGATTAAGATGGAAGTTTAAAAAATATTTACAATTTGGTTATGTGTACTGAGCAATTTACAGACTGTCCAGTAAAAGCTCTATACTTGATAATTCCTCAATGGTAGTTTTACAAGATTTAGTTTAAACAGTGGCGTAACTGGAGACCGTGGCGCCCTTGCGGACAATTGAGTTTGACCTCCTCCCAATGAAAATGTTCATGTAAAAAAATTTTGCATTTGTAAAATTTAGCAGGGTTGCCTCGCCATTGCAATAAGTTGCAGAGATGAATTGATAAAATAATAAATACATTACTGAAAAATAAAAAATTGATTTGTGAAGAAATAAATTTAGCCTATGTACTTCAAAACTAAAAAATTATGATGCCCAAAGGCTTGTCCAAATATTAATGCGGAAAAGAAAGTTTTGATAGTAGTTCAAGACAATTCTGGAGTAACTTCAAACATCTCTGTTTAACAGACAATTTTAAGATTACAAAAGTCTATTGTCAAATAAAAGCTCACCATCATCAAAGTATTTCAAAGATAAAGTTGAGATTAGTGTTGATAAACTTGCTTAATAGAAGATACTTAAAATCAGATTTTGATGGAGATTTCAAAAACTCATAAACTATGCTGGTGAGTCAAGAAGCCACTGAATATCTATCATTATTACAAAAACAGAACTAACCTCAATGGCATCTGTGTTTAGAAACCAAATACCAACAATAAATACATCGTTAAAAATAGCACAAAATTTTTTGTGAATAGTATGTGATAAGATTGCAAATACAAGCGTGATTATAAATATATTTCACAGTTAGCTCAAAATGTATACCATGCAGAAATGTTTAAAAGCAAAGACAAATTATTTTACAAATACTACAACCATATAAAATGACTAATTATCAGCTTCCGTTATCACAGTGGTCATGAGACACTATAAGCCACATTTGCATGGAAAATTAAATGGTCAACTGTTCTGCCTTTCTATTCTTTTGACAGAATCAACTTTTTCAGTGCATTTGATCAAAATGCCGCCCTCTGAAAAGTGCCACCCTGGGCAGACCGGCTCACTCCTAGTTACGCCACTGACTTTGAAAAATTCATTTTGCTAACACGATGAGTAAAGCAACATGCTTAAGTGTTGAGCAACTATATTCCTAATAGCCATTTAATGATTCTATAAAAAACTACTGAATCTAATCTAGAGAAAAAATATTTTACTTGTAATGTACACGGTAATTTTCACTCTCAATCTTTATTCTTCATTAAAAAATCAAAAACATTTTACACTTTAGCTTACTTCCACCAGTTATTTCAGTCATTTCTCCCTGAACGTAGACTATTGAGATTTAGCAACAAATTTGAGTTATGAAATTTCTTTACTTTCGTGGTTCAAAGTACTATAACTTTAATATTGTAAACGAGCAATATACTGCATGTTCATGTGCTGACGCTTATTTGTTCTTTCAGGCAAAGTAGGTAAAGTACTGCATTTGTCAATTTGCACGATCATACCACAATTCCGTAATAATCATATAACACACAAACTCTTTATTTCAATCCTACCTGCGCAGAAGTAGAACAACACCTGGTCTGCATTCGGTCAGTCAAAAACTAATTGATGAATAGACACAAAGAAATCAGATGCTGCAAACCAATATCGCTGCTCATCTACAATAAAGTTTTAGAAGCCAGAGATCCAACACCACTAGACGACCGTCGATTGACTTTCTTGATAGCACAGTTTACTGCTTCCATTACATCATCAAAGACAGGTACGCCTTCTCTATTTGCAATGTCGCTAAGATAAGCACGCCCTCTATTGTAATCACGCACAGCCCTGTCAGACAACTATAAACAAATGTCTGTTACTGAAAGATGAGATAACAGTCGGTCACAAAACTATTTTGAAGTTTCTATTCAAAATTATTACTTTGCAATACTTTATTTGTAATACCATGGCTGCTTTATCATTAAGAATATCTTGCTTTGATTATGGAGATACCAACAACGCTGTTGTCGAGATTAAAATGCAAAACTACACACATGAAAAGTGTAATTTTAAGCATTACAAAATTTAAATAGTTTAGCCTTTACATGATGGCAATCAAGTGCTGATTTACAGTCACTACAAGATCTAATTATAGGTCTACTTACTGTTTCTCCATCAATAGCTACCTCACGGGATAAGTTGTTTACGCATAATACAATGTCTCTTTGTTGTCCAATAAAAAATGCCGCCTGAAATATTTGCAGAGAAACTCATTCAAAACTGAAAAACAATATTTGTTACAATAATGATAAACAAAAACAAAGCAAAAAAGTTTATTATATTGATACATACAAACCTACCAACTTAGAAGGTTTTCATACCTCAGCCATGAGAGATACAGCTCTGGCATTGGCCGGAATCACATAGAGTAGCACCTTGCAGCTTTCTTGAGCTCCAAGTCTGATTACACTGGACGGTAAGCAATCGTAATATGTTACACCATATTTTCTGCAAATACAACAAAGTTCTAAAGTCAACAACAGAAACTAAAGCAAAATAAAAATGTGAGCACCACTTTTTTAGGACTTTGACTAGGAATTTGTTGTTTTTGAAAAAAAAAGTTCATTAAAAGCAATCAGGTTGTAACGTAAAATTTGAATTAAGAATTGGTCCATATCACTTGTCTTAGCGAAAAACTTTTGAAGACATAGAACACCTACTTAAGCCTGGCAATGACTCGTCCTGTCCAGTCCATGTACATGCAAATTCCACCAATGTAAATATCTCTGCCTGAACGAACATTTTTAAGCATTCCCCTGTTTCGTTTGAAAATTCCTGCAAAAAAATTAAATTTATTCTTCTTAATAAAGATCATTATTTTCAAGATCTACAACATTCTCATGTTTTCTATTATCAATATAAACAGTAGAAATAATATAAACACAATGATAATCATAACAATAATGTATACTATACATTAAGTCTTCCATGACTAATATCATAGTGGAAACATCTGCTACAGAAAATGCTATGTCACAGCAAACACACACACACAACCACCCACCCACCGATGCCAGCCACACGCGCACACACCCACGCCCGCCCACGCGCGCGCGCACGCACACACACACACACGGGTGTTTATATGTAATAAATGCTTTCTATTTTTTGCCATTAATATTTTGTTTATATTACACACCATAACTCACCTAACAACATTAATGCATGCATGATGACAGTAGCACTAAATCTTATCACAGAACCCATAGCTGCAGAAAGCACAGAGTCAAACAGTGACCAGTTTGGAGCCTAAAATGTAAACACAGTGAGAGTTGTTTACTACTATATTTACTTAATTTACAATATTTTTTATAGAACCAAAGTAAGGAGAGTAAGTCCTTGCTTAATAACAGTTCATTTCATGAATATTACTGTTAAAACCACACCTAATTTCATTTAACGACAAGTGCTTTTTTGCCAAAGTTTTACTTTTTGAAGCAGTAATTTCATGTGACACCAATAAATCGTTTTTTAGCCCGTTTGTTTCTGCAAATGGTGCATCATGTCATCATTATAATAAAAATTTGTTTAACATACTTAATACCAAAAATACCATAAATATAAGCAATAAAACTTATAAAATTTGTTTTTGTTTTATATATAGCAAGTCTTAATGATTTCTACAGCTAGACAGCACAACCACATATTTACTTTATTTCCTATGAAGAAGTGGTTCCAGTTAACAATGTTATAATAAATATGTTAAGAGAGGACTTGCTCTACAGTTTTTTAATCTCTGTACCTAATACCTCTTCTTAATAATGCGCCCCCCAAAAACTATCAAAGAAAACTCCAGAGAAAACCAAAGGCAGCCAGGTGGCCATTAACAGCATCTTCTATTTTGGTAAACATTATAATATTAGCAATTCATAAAACAAAAAAAACATGAAAGTCATAAACATTTTGTTTTTTGACTTTCATTACTACTAGAATTCATTATACTTTGATCAGCATTGATTGTGCATGTTAACCCAGTTTTTATATAAACTTGCATTTTTGCTTTCTGAGCAGGCAAACATTCATAATATTTACGTACCCTCTGGCGAAATTCAACCCATATGCAGCAGAACTGATCAAATGTAATCTTTGCTTCCCTCTGTTCCTTTGTCAACCACAATGGGTTAAATTCAAGGTTTGTTGCGGACCTATAAGCTAAGCACATATCTTCGACAGAAAGAATACCTGATCCCGTCATTTCAACAGCCAAGAAAGCTTCACGTAACGTTCTAAAAAACAACAGCATAATGTAATAACTCCAAGTTTACAAGTATCACTGTGAAAGAGCGGCAAAAACTCATTTACAGTTTGATTAATAAACAAACAAAACTTGTAATTCCATTGATATTAAATGCAACAGCACTGGAATTGCAACTAAGCTACAAAACATTCTGGTAACTTGTTTTACTTTTCCGAAATCAAAAATCATCCCAAATCAAGAAGGAGATGAAATGGATAATTTTTCATGAAAACAATGTGCTATTGATTAGAAGTACTTACATGTACAATTTGGAACCGTACAGAACAAAAATACCCTATATCAGATTACAGCAATGTGCAATGAAAAATAAAAGAGTAAAACAATTGAAAACTACAATTTGAACTGTACAGAACTAAAAATGCCCGTTATTGGGTTACAATACTGCGTAGTAAAAACAAAAGTGTCAGACAATTGAAAACACGTTCTTGCCTTGCAGGAATCGCAACTGCAGGTAATACAACCTTAGACCATTTTCTTAATTTCTGTGAGTTTGTGTGTTTACTTTGTTTACACCTAAATTTTTGAAATGAATAATAATAACTACTTGATATGGTTTAAACATTTTCACAGTTTCTAAACAGATGCCAATGGGCACTATGTTTGTCACATCGATTTTGTCTTTGGTAACAGTATTATATCAGTGATGTTGTACCTTTTTTGACAAGAATTACTTTTTAATACAACCAAATATCAATCTCAGCAAATCCAACTGATCATAACAAACATAAATTAGTTATGAAAAGATACCTACATCAATCGTTTTCCAACCTGCAGCCACGGATGCTTAATAGGTTCCGCTCCATCGTCCAAACTCAATTCTTGAACTTTGCACTTCTTCTGTATAACCTTTGCTGTACACTGAAGAGCAATGCCTAAGTCATCAAATACCGGGATGGACTGTCTTTCTAAAAGATCTTGTACGGTAATCTGTGCATCATTCAACTCCTCAAACTCACTAAAGCATAATAGTATAATTAAAATATTATAAATACAAATACAATTACATTACATAACAACAAATCTTAGTGCTGCTTTTACAGGCTACATTAAGATTAATTTGACTATAGCAACTATGGCAAGGAATATAAAGTAAGCAATTTTAAATAAAATGGCTATAAACTGCCTTGCAGAACACCAAATTGTAAAAAAGTTTCTCTCGATTTACCAAATTTACACTTGCTTTTAGTTGTCCGGCATTATAGCAATGGTGTAACAGTTTTTATGCAGACAAAAATACACTAGTATTATTCAGAAACTTTTGAGAAAATAGGTACTAAGCAAGTGTGTATCATTGGAATCAACAATCAAACTTAGAAGAAGGAAAGTGGAGAAAATTCGTGGGCATCTATAGTTAAATTTAGGAGAAAAGTTGTGGAAAATTGCAAGTCAACCATAACTCCAATCCAGATATTGTGGTTTTAGGCTGCAATATTCTAGGCACTTGAGCTATCAACCCACTTGGTAGGTAGCAACAGATAACAACAAAGATCTGCAAATCTGCCAAACCTTTACTAGACCTTTGTTAAAGACTAACAAAGACATCCAAATGATGAAAGAGGGAATATTGTACCTCTGAGTGATAACTTCACCACGTAATTCAATTCCAGGTCCAGGAAATGGTTTCATAACAACAACCAGCTGCCGTCTGCAACCTATAACAACAGTCAACAAAACTATGAGTTAAATTCTCAGACAAAGCTTACAGAAGAAAAACCACATTGATCAAAATTTCAATGGTTTCTTCCCAAAAGTAAATGACAGGAATCCTAATATTAAACTAATTAAATTAAGTGGCAATATACTTGAACTTTTTGTTTAAAATAATATTGTAAAAAACGGAAAAATCATGGAATTTTTCATTTTGCGTAAGGGCCCGGCTTTCAACAATACTTTAGCATGTGCAGTAGCACAAAAAAAATGTGCCAAAGGGTAAACTGCACATTACTTATATCTGCATTTTATCATTTGAAAAACCATAACCATTGTGTGACCATTATTAAAAAATCATAGTGACAGCGACATCTATCTAAATTAAAGGTAAAACTGTAAAGCACAGTTAGTAATTATTTACCAGCATAATAAGCCACTTCTATGCATGTAGAAACTGATCGTGTTTCATTATCAACCACAAAAAACAATACTTCGGATGCCTGAAATAAAGAAAACACAATACATAGGTCATACACGATTCACGATAAAAAAATTATTCTATGCTGAGTTTTAGAATGTTAACAAATCAGAAAACTAGGCAATATGATATTAAGTTTATTAAGGCAGGATAACAAGAATGTACCTCTTTTGCTTGATCTTCCAACTCCAGCAGCTCAGGTCCCCAGGACGGCACTTGCTATATGAAAAAAGATCTTCAGTCACATGGTACACAATTATGTAGTAACAAAGTTTCCATTTTTAGAATGTGAACAAGCATAAGTGATTGTCCTAAATTATTCAATGTTTGGTGCAATGTTTTCAAAAACATAAGAAAACAAAATAAAAATACTACATATGCTTTAGTTTTTATACTTGTTCAGTGTAATGACATTATTTAAGATAAGTTTATTAGCGCGGGCAAATAAGGGTAAAATAAATGTCAACTCTTGCCTATCAGTACTGTGGTGAAGAAGCCTATTGTCTTTATTTATTAATATTAAGTTGCTTTAACACAGCCAGCAGATGGCTCATTGAGTGTTAAACGTTTGCATGGTTTTGATTCATAAATGTTGTTTGACTGTTTCAAGTGGAAGCAATGTGATGTATCAATATTATCATTTATTTAATATATGAAAACTGTTATAATACAGAAACACAATATTTCTGCACTATGTCAGCATTCAGCATTTTAGAGGTTTTGCAATTTACTACATTATTGTTGTACAAAAAGCCAATATCAGGTCAAATATATCTAATCAAGTACGGCATACAAAAAAGTATCTATAAATAAGTGACCAACATGCACAAGACTAAACAATTTTCTTCTTCAATTTTTTCTTACATGCCAATTATACAATTAAACACTAAAAAGGCAAATTAGAAATGTATGTCTTATTTGTACCAACTGTCACAAATACTAAAGTGCTAAAAATAGTAGTGACAGACACATAAAAAGCACATTGACTTGCTAAAGCTAATCACAGTCCACAAACAATAGAGTATAAGCAGTTTTTACAGCGTAGAAGTGATGCCTATAAGTGTAATCAAGCACCACTCAATGATGTTGTTAGCTGATATAAAGCACATGACCAACAAGATCAGCAGCAGCACAAGTGCAGTTCAGAAGCACAGTACTATTTTACTGTAAATAATCTGAGTATTAGGCAAAAAACTGTAGATACCATTTCTACAAAATTTCTGCTTTAACCTGAGTGGTAATTGGGTGAATTATGAACCACTAGAACTCTGTTTTAATTTAAAACAAGAAAAATCTTTCCCACAAATATTGAAACATTTCTTGATTAAGAAGTCCATTTGCTAGCGATTTACTGCAAGCATTTATCACCGTTTATAAAGACTTAAACATTAAAAATTTGAGAAATAAATATTATAAAATGCTTAGTCACTTACCGGATTATAGAAAGTAATATTAGCTTCTTTCAAGAACGGTATTGCTATGTTTTTCCTCCAAGTTGTTGGATTACATGAACCTCCCAAAAAAACTGGAATATTTAATGAGACTTTATATTAAAATTTGCATTAAATTATTAATGAGGAGGACACAACTGATTTTTATTTGCAGAAAACAATCTTTGCTTCATACTTTTGATTTCCGAAGACCATACTAGTGGGAATTTTTTCTTGTTATTTCCTTATAATTTTATTAATGACTGGTACTGTGCCGTGTTCTTTGTCTTATCTTTTGCAAGGCAACAGTAAATATTTCATAATAATTCTCACTTAATGAAGTAGAAAGGCATATGTAACAGATCACTTTTATCTAGGCAGATGAGTTTTGATATTATGTTATTTACCTTATTAAATAAAACTAATTCAGTTTTTGTATCAGCTCAAAACAATATTGAAAAGTAACAACATTATGAACTAATAAACGATAGTTAATCAAGATACCAACAGTATAATAAATGGCTCTGTAGACAATCAACTGTAACAAATTATCTAGTTATGCAAACTATTTTTCCTCAGTTTAACCACACATGTATGAGCCACAGCATTAGGTAGGGGGACAAAAAGCAGCCGCATACCATAGAACACTAGATGAGGGAAAATAATTGTAAAAGCAAAAGCAAAGCCTATTAGTTGTTTCTTGTAGAAAATGCCAAAAATATTTTTAATTTCAAAAACATTGTCAAGTTCTAAAACATGAAAGTTCTAAAATTTTACTAAGTTAACACCTAATGCCCATAACCTATAAATTGCGAAAGTGTTGTTAAAGTGATATTTTCAATCATAATGCAGTTGTTCGCCAACAAACTTTTTTTCTAACTCATTATACGGGTGTAACAATGGAAGGTAGAATGTAACCTGCAAGCTCAGTCAAGGTCTTTCTCATTGTCGTGAAATGTCAGAAGCTGCATTAATTGCAGACTCTGTTCATCTCAAGTTTAACTGTTGTTAGGACTAAATTTCCCGCTGTACTAATTTATGTATAATGAGCAAAGCCTAGCCTCTACAGTAATAGCTCAGCTGTAATGGCTAAAACTCATTTTTTCAGTCACCTATGCAATTACACTGCTTCATATGCAGCTTCCAATGTATGTAATGAATGATTTAGCTTATAAATACCTGTTAATGAATGATTTAGCTTATAAATGCCTGTTTGCAAACTTTGTACTTTGTCAGTCGTTCTAGCCTTGATTAGGTGGACGTCTGTCCATTTTTTCTTACATTTGATACATGTTTATATGTTTTTGAGTCAGAATAATTTTTAGTTTTATTCATATGTTAGATTACTAATTACTTTAAGTTTTAGGTTTAAGTGCTAGCAGTTTATCAGTGTTATTAATCCTGTTTTACACAGTTTAATTATCAGTTATTTCTCATTGTATGTTTGCATTGTTTTCTTTATGTAATAACTTGATAATTGTTATCGTCTAGTAAATATAAATTTGAACCTAAAGTAAAACTTCGTCTTTTATTTACAGCTTTCAACACCTATAGTACACTACAACACACTCATAATAAATTTCTATTTCTGTTTAAAATATAGTCGATTTCCATGACGTTAGTTTATGGTGGAATTTTAGGCAACCTTATCCAGTTCTCCTAACCATTCCGTTTTTTTATAATAAAAAAGCCTCCACAAAAGAGATTCACAGAGTAAGCCGTCTTTTCCATCACACTCACCCTGAAAACTTGAATGTTCACGCAACATGGACCGTGACATTGGAGAATTGCATGACCTGCGACTTGGATAACTTGGTTCTTGTAAGTGACCACTTGGGTACAAATGACTGAAATAAGAAACAATAAATTAATGAAGCCAGTGGTAATTTGACCAGCTACTTATCTTGAAAAAATGAAAAAAGCAGCACTTGTACTATTCATTATTTCGCATTATAAAAATATATTATAATTTCTTTTTAATTTTCAAGTCAATTGTGTTAGTAAAGCACCTTACTTAACACCATACCTATATTGGATAAAGAGGGAATTTTTTGTCATGTCATTTTAAAATTCAGAAAATGATTATGTAGTGTAACAAAGCCGGATGGTGTTTCTAAATCATTGAATTTACAGAATTTTACTAGTAAGGAGAAAAATTAAAACAAACTTAAAAAAGGAAATTTGCCAGAAAAGGCAACAGGTGCTGAAAAGTTAAAAGTACTAGTCCGCCTACTTATTGAGATACAGAACATTTACTAACTAGACTACTTATAGATGCAAGTATGCACAGGCTTCGTAAGGGACAGAACCATTATGATATAAAGGAGGTGTCTCAGATGAGTCGCAAATAAATGGCATTTCGCAATTGTAACATTGGGGCAACATATTCGTGCTTTGTATAAATTCTAAACATTTATTAAATTACAAAACATTTGATTTTGAAAATCACCTGCCAAAACTAATGATAGTTTTTCAAGATATTAAGAAAATCCGTTTCAACCTAGTACACTGCACTCATCTTGAAAAGCCGCTTAAGTTTAACGAGTAATCCACGTTAACCTTTTGTGAAGATGAAATAATTATATAATCATTTAGCAGCACACACATCCTAAAATCTTCAATAGGATCGATGTATAAAACCTTCATATGGAATCAATGAATTTGAAAATTGACAAACTTTTGTGACTTTTTTTCCTAAATCAGGAAAACATTTTCCAGGAAGTAAACAACTCTATAAACATCAACGTGGTGTCACATCATCAACTGCCCAGTGTGCCCATGCGTTAATACGGCCCTGTTCTTACATAATATGTGCACAAAACTTAGTATATTGTAATTTTCCCAACTTGCCAAGTTTTGTATGCATCTTCCAGCTCTGACACAAGAACAGCAAATTCACCAAATCCAAAAGAATTTTGCGAGCCATGAGAAGAGCATTTGCTGGAACATCTTAGCATTTCATCAACTGAAGTAAATGAGTAAATGTTTAAATAAATACAGGCAGAAGGATGTCATTTCTTGGAATATAAAACTCAAAAACCCAGTTAATGTTTCGATATAAATAAAGGTAATTATATATGTAATACACTATAATACTTTACTAAAGTGTTTGACTTATATAGTTATAATGCATATGTAGAAGAGTATAGTTGAAAATGCAACTATTACTATTATCATAGAGTAACAAAACATGATGATTATTACTATAAGAAGATACCCGAGTATCAAAGCTGGATTAGTTTAAAATTTGATAACCTAACACTATGAAAAGTAAAATTGCAAAACCACACGTAAACAAGTATTCGTGCAAAAAGACACAGGTGAACAAAAGAGAAAAAACTCCAACACCACAAAATATTTGCTAATTAAAAAGTCCCTCCTGTGTTTGGAAGCTGCTTTTAAAGGAAGAAAAGAAGTGATGGTATCAGGCATTGATATATTTAAGCCTAAGAAGTTTTGATATTTGTTGATTATAGAATTTATACATTAATTTGCATACAATGAGATTAAAAATATTTTCAATTTTCATTACTCTGAGGTAAGTAAGATGGTGTTGCACGTCTCTGTAATTGGTAAAGGTAATAAAGGTAAAAAAGGTTTAGTTATTTTATTCTGTACTGTTATTAATGGTTGTTTTGCATTGCTCGACTTGTCACTAATAACAACACACTGTGTTGGTGCATGGAAAAAGTAAGAATAATACTTACTGCAGTACTGAACTAGATTATTATTTGGATGTTGAGGATCTAAGCATGTAATTTAAGAAAACAATGTGGCAGAATTTGAAAAATGTCAGATTAGTTAGAGTAATAGTGTAACTTTAAGACATATATTCCAAATATGAATTTTCCAATTTACAATGCTAACTAATATATGTACGTACCAGATCTTAACAAAATAATATTTCGGTTGCTAAAACTGTTAAACTGACACTTGATCTAGAAGTTCTTATTACAACATCACAGTATAATAAAACATTACTATAGTTTTACAAATGTCAAAAGCTCTTACCTTGAGCTCTTGAGGGATAAAGACCCAATGTGTGCATAACGGATGCAATCTTTTCTGCAGGCAGCTTCCCTTCTTCGTCTGTATTTTCCACAAACAATTCATGCAGTTTCCTAAATTGCAAAAAAAAATCAAAGTTGTTACAGTGAGTGTAATAGAACTAAAGCATTCAGTGAGTACACATATGCATAGTGAATTCTGCATAATCAAACTGGATTCTATTAATGAACTCTGGCATTTATTCCTCATCAACTGATCAACATCAATTTTATTAAAAATCCGACAACTTCTGCTAGCTGTCTTTTCCAATTGGAAGTAATCTGTAAAACAATACGTTATATCATAATTTACTGAAGTGACCAAATTGGATTCAAATAAATTATTATTGTTAATGAACAATTATTATTACTATTATTATCGCCGTGCTGGCTCAAATAAATTGCAATTTTGTATGTTATGCGTATTATTTTTAGTGTGCAAAGAAAACTGCATTATCACATATGTACTGTAATCAAGAAGGCTAACATAAGAAAGATAACATCTGGCTTTGCCAACAGGACAGTTTTTTGCTGGAAAGGCAACATAGAGAGTGAAATCTTGCACGAACTCCCCCCCCCCAAATTAAACAAAGCCAAATATCATACTACTCCTTAAAATGATTGTTAGTAAAAAAGCCGCAGCTTGGTAGCACTGTAACTTACGATAAATAGCTCAACGATATTACACAGTAATGTATGTCTTCCACATGTTTTTACAGGTGTTAAAAAATATTTAGTGTAACAGTCCTATATTCTGAAAAGCCAATTGCCAATTCAATAACTGATTAATGATTTTTGTAGAAAAAAAACAATTCTGAGCACTTACATAAGCTTTACAATATATCTGACATCTACCTACACTCCGTTTCAGATCTTGCAGTGAAATACAGACATATTAATAAAAATTTGAAAAATTAAGATACATTATACCTTGTTGTGTCTCCAAAAATGAGATGCTCTTCAGAGGAACATTGTCGAGCAGCCATGCCAATTTTTGCTAACTTATGTCATACTTCTATTCCAAAAATTCACCATAATCTACAGAAAACTTCAAACAAAATGTGACTAGCTATGATGTCTATGTAGCAAAAACTGAAAAAAACATTCATATTCTATATTTTATTAATAGTCACTAAAATTATTGCTATTGTCGTTGCTGCTGCTAACAGTGATGTAAGCGGTTTTTGTTATTTTTATTATTACCATTCATTATCATTATTTTCATCATTGTAATCACTATATCCACGCCGAGTTATTTGAGTCAATTACGGACAGTTTTTATGTGTATTTGAATAGAAGCGGCCCATTCAAGGCATTTTTTGAGTCAATTAAGCGATTCAGTCTATTAACCGTGAGTCTATTAAGCGGCGCCTACTGTAACAGAAATGATCAAGTTATTAGGTGAGGATTTCAATCTTCCGGGTACTGAGTGGGAAAGTCATGAAGGTGCTAGTGCAACGAATGAGCTATTTTTAGAAACAGTGAATGATCATTTGCTAGCACAGGGTGCTACATCTGGATCTCATGACAGCAATAGTCTTTATTTAATAATATTAATAACTGTTACTTACCAAGGCAATAATAACAATATTGTTTCCACCTACACTTTGTACTGATAATCATAATGCTTATATTTTGATATTATAGTAACTATAACAAGTCATTCAGAACAGTAAAGTAGAGCCCACCACTTATAAAAAAAAAGTTATATAGATCCAAGAATTTTTGGTAAAAGGACTCCAGGTAAATTGCTACTCATCTGAATATTGATGTTATTGATACTGTCCTTTGTGTTGTTCCGGGGAGTGAAAAAGGCCTAAGGTTTCAACAAATTTGCAATTATGTCATCAAACCGCATGAGCATATACCAGTCAGTACTACTACTGTACTACTAGTACTAGAAATAATTACATGTAGACTGACTAAATCAGATATTCTGAATTCAAATTAGAGCGATTACTGTAAATCATTTTTGAAAAAACTTTAAATGAACATACTAGAGTGAATTCCGGACTGATCAACGGATTTTAAAATAGAGTTTTACCTTTATACATATTACCACCAAAGCCCAACAACAGCACAAAGAATTATGCAAAACCTTTTATTAGCGGAGCTTTGGAAAAAAGACGCCCTTATCCACGACTGCTCACTCGGCATGCGACGATTACTTTACCTTTCCAATATTTATGATTATATATAATCTTATTTCTGGTTTCAAGGCGACGAGTCGGATCCCTGCCACCCACTGCTGATCGAAGTCCTGGTTTTTCTTCTGCAAGATCGACATTGAGCAGATATTTACTCTGTTAAACACTTTCGAGTTGAGGGATTTAGGAACCGCCTACAACTCCAAAGTTGAATTAAGGTTGGCACTTGGCACACGCCAAAACAAAACAATCACAAACACCAAAGCAATGGATGGCACTCCAATATATCACAACATTTACATTGAATATTATCTGACGTACAGACAGCCATCAGCATATTTGTATGCTTCTCATGTATGAGAAGAGAATAATTATTCTTATATAAGTGCAAAGAAAATAGCAAGCTCGAATTTCTCTGCACTTCCTGTTACCAATGCTCATGCATCCTTCTCCTCATTTCAGAATGTAGACTCGTAACATGGAGGTCCATGCCAATTACAAAATTAATGTAAATTCCTCGATAGCATGTTTCTTCTCATCTCACACCTCGTATGCAGCTGTGACAGTTAATTCGAGTGCTAATGCAATAGTAACACATCTTTACAGAACAATCACGCTACTCTGTACTTTTGTGAGTACACAGCGAGTTATGTTCTAAACAAATTATTAGTGGGTTTACTGCAAAACAAATTTGAGTAATATGCATGATGTTATGAGTGGTGCTACGTTAGATAATTGAAGCATCTAAAATGGTGAAAACTTATACGAAAATTTCCAAACTCAGTTCAAATTCACTTCGAGTTTGAAGTATTCAAGTTCTCATTTGATTCGAAAGTTACAAATTCTATTAGAATTCAAAAGTCAGAAACTCACTTCAATTCGAATTCGCTTTCTGGTAGAGAATGTTCACTCCTACTCAAAGTATCTCTGAAAATTGTGCAATGAGGCAGGGTATCACAACAGTTTTGTGGATTCAACCACAAATGGACAGAACCCAAACTAGCAGGATCCTGGGCAAGCACCCCCAGACCCCAGTCAACCTTTGGTTTCTGTAAATAAAATTATAAATAACAGGTTTGATAACCTGCATCTTCTCAACCTAACACAAGTACTAGCTTTTTCTACTGTAATGCCAGAAGCCTTGTCAGCAAAATGCAAGTTACATTCATTCACTGTATCCTGACGTTATATGAATTGGATTCGAACGAGCTTTTTTAGTTCGAATTCGATTCGAACCTAAAATTATAGACTCGAATAATTTACCACTTTAGCCACATATGTTCTTTATCATTAAAATGCTTGAAACAGCATGCAATTAGCATAATTTAGCTGTGATTTCTGCACACAATTTTAAAGAAATTACTAGTCGTTTTATTGGAGAACAAAATCTAGTGATATGCATGATCTTTGTAAGACCAATTTTTGCTGGTGGTTCGAAAATCTTTCGATCTCAATTCGAATTCGAAACACTGAAGTTCGGTTTGATTCGAAAGTCACAAATTCGGTTTGTTCGAAAACCCCTATTGTTCGAAAACCTTTCAAACACAATTCAAATTCGAAATACTGAAATTCAGTTCGATTCGAATTTGCTTTCTGGTAGAGAATGCTCACCCCTAGTTCCAAATAGTCTTCAATGTATTTACCTGTTTTTCTTCCAGAATCTCTTTCATAAGAAGGTAAGTACCTTCCTTCTTGATATAAATTGTCTTCAAATGTGGTATAATAGTGTCTGTGCATACAATTTGCGCCGAACTTGCATGTTTGTTGGATAAGTGGTAGAAATCGGCCGGAATGAGGACATTAAATTTCTGCCTATGTTCGCCCTGAATGAAAGATTACATTTTCAGGTATCCATGATCATGGTGTTTTGAGTTTGTGAGGCGTCAATCGTGATTCCGAACAGAAGTGGTTACAATATTCGAGCCTCCGACATAGCAGTGTCTAGTTTTTTGTTGGGTTACTCAGCGGCCTCTCTACCGTTTCCAGTAAGCACTTTTGGTATAAACCTTTATCATAATTACGGCTGTGTTTCAGTACTTGTCTTGAAGGTGGAACACTTTTAAGTTTTCTTTTACAATTCTGCCTGCCCAATGTTATTCCAATAATTACCAACTCTATTTTATTACAAATTTGAAAGTCTTGTGAGCTCAGTGTTTTAACATAGTTTCCTGCTGTGGCCTTTTAATTCATTTCATCTTTATTGCAAGCAAATTCTAGTTCTACTTCTAAAAAAGGACACATTACTCAAAAACATAAGTAAAAACAGAAATTGGTTAACATCGAATCATTAACCTCCTGTGCATGTAATAAGTGAATGTTTATTGCTAAGATAACATTGCAATTAGCTGCAGTGCACCTGTGGTTGTTTTTATTTGCAAATAAGAATGATTTTAATTTCATACTGTCTCTGAATCTTAACAATCCGGTACCCAAAGGATATAATAAAAAGGTTACCCTAGGGTCTGATTTTGCTACACATGTAAACACTAATGTATAGTCTCTAACACTTGTAGAAACCCACATGTTTCACTAAATAGTCTAGTCAGATTTTAGACTTCTCTAACTTTAGACTTAGTTTAGACTTCGTTAACTTAAGGTTGTTGTGCCAAAGAAACTATACTGCTACTCTTTCACTACCCTCACAGAAAGTGAATATTTATGAATAACCTGACCATGATATTTTATCAATTATGTTTACCTGTATTTAAATACTTTGTAATAACTAATCCTTCTGCTATACTGTGGCTCTGTTTGAAACTATGGCTTAGCGAGCCTGTATAGTTGGTGTTTACCTTCATTGCTACAATGTATCCCAGTATCCAATTTCCGTGTTTACTTTCACACATTTCTTTATAATTGCTGTCACACAAAAAAGGACTTTACAATCTAAGAGTGGCTTTGTATTTTAGAACATTTATGTCAACAGAATGTGCTTATTTAATTTGTCTGAAAGCGTCAGTGTGTGTTTGTAAGCAAACACGAAACTATTGCGAGTGAGGTCCACTTTCAATCAGCAATAACTTTAAGTTTACACGTAGTCTGGTCTAAAACTGATTGATATAAATTCATTGTCACACTTGTGTGCTGCTGCATTTGTTAAAAGTTGCTTGACATGACTTATATTGTTAATGTTGTCTGTTTGTCCAAGTATTCATTGTCACACTTGTGTGCTGCTGCATTTGTTCAAAGTTGCTAGACATGACTTATATTGTTAATGTTGTCTGTTTGTCCGAGTATCTGTATATCATCAAACGTCCGACTTTTATTCATCTGTATGTTTGTATATATAGGTATTTTTTAAATACAGTTAAAGCAATGGTTAAATGTTGCTTATATGCAAAGATAAATAAAATTTACGTTTATATTCACACGAGTTTTATTTCTTGGTTTTAGGTTTAACAAGAAAACAACTATATTGAGTGGTCAAGTTAAGTTAGATAATGAAAGATGGAGATGATTTTATGTCACAGTTTCATCAAAATCAGTTAAAGAAATATGAGTTAGCGCTACAGGCACACGTACCATATCGCCTTATTCTTACACTTATGAAAGATGTGAGTTATGTAAATTCTCTGTAGTTAAATATTAGGCAAAATTGAGCTGCAAATTTATTCATAATTACTTTTTGTTTTCCATTTGTATATACAGTTGTTCAAATGTCATACCCATATTCATGCATGACATTGGATTGAAGCAAACAGTTGCATGCATTTCATGAAATTTAGTTTAACTAAACATTGAGAATGCAATTAATAAAATGAATTATAGAATATATATATATATATTTTATAGTGAAATGCATTTTGCAAAACAACCTTGCCGCTTAAAATCTTAAATTATATTATCTCTTCAAACTTATAAAATAAAATTATTGTTTAAGGCTGTAAATGAGTAATATTTGTTTAACATTTAAATCAAGTTTAGTTGTCATTTTTAGAGGTTTACAATAGCTGAAGTTGAAACCATTCTCTGTGGCACAAGTGAAGAAGAATGCCTGAGACGATTATTGTGTTACATCTATACTAAACCAGACTGTGCATTCTATGAACTGCTTAATGCATTCGAGGCTGCTGATAAACTGAACACACAACTTGGAATTATTACTAGCAAACTGCGACATACTGACTGTATAGACACCAATGAACGTACGTATTGTAGCGTAACACTAGCTATTGATTAAATAATTTTAAAAGCTGTAATTGTTTACTTTCAGTAGTTCACGATGGCCCCAAAAATTTAATCTTAAAAGACAATAGCTTAGTTGAAACAAATATCAATCTGCATTTTGGGAAACTGATATGAATTTTTAATGCCATTTTCACTAAACTTATATAACTTAGTTTAAATGAAAATATGCTAATAGTTTATATTAATTTAAAAAGTTGCTGAAATTCATCATTAATCTACAACCATTTTTTAACAAATTGAGTTATCTTCTTGTTAATGCAATGATCGGACTTGGGCGATTAGCATTGTACAGCAGTAACTCGTTATTTGAAAGAAATTTGCTCCAAATTTCTGTCTAAATCATGAAACTTGACCACGACCATCCTCTTCTTCGAAGGCTTTAAACATTGACAAATATTTGTCATAAATGTCTGTGATTAAGTTCAACATAAAACCTCTACTGCCACATTAGCAACTTAAATTCTTTAACATGAGCTGAGTGAGCAATATAAACTGCTTGCATTTGCATGCCTATGTATTTGAGTGCTAAGATGTTGATTAGAAAATTAGTTTATATTAATACATCCATCTTTGTTTGGGAGAGTTATTTTATAGCTTTCAATAAATCTCTTTTTAGTAAGAGGGCCAGTTCAAGTTGTTGATGAATCTAGTCATGAAGAATTGGATGGATCTATGCTCACAGGTTTTTATATAATTGAAATTTTTCAAGTGTTTTAGTTAGATAGGGTGTGTAGTACGTTGGTCTATAATAGTAAATAAGTTAGTACAGGGTTTATTAGCACTCACTTCCAGGTCACTGCATGCAGTGAGTTTACACTAATAAAGGATATGACAATTTAAAAATAATAACATATAAGAAAACTAATCAAAATATTTAAGTCTCATTTGTAGAGTAAAGTTATTAACAGACGTTTAAATGTGGAATAGCTGAATAAAAGTTGCAATTACTTCTGCAGAATTCTTCAGAATCACAATTGCAGTGTTGTTGGTTGATGTTGAAATGAACGCACAATTATTTGTTTGCATAATTTCAATTGACAGTTTAATGAGTAATGATTTGGAATAAACCACATTTACAAAATTTTTATGAAGAACTCATCATGCATATTTTTGTGCTACAGAGGTAGATTCCGTGAAAGAACCGAAGTCTTCGGGGAAACTTATTGAAGGTTTAAATCCGAGCTGTTTTATAGATGATATCCAGTCTTATACGATGAGTCAAACTGAAACAATTGAGCGTAATATCCCATCTGCAAGTGCAGAGGATGATAATGATGAATCCTCGGATTATGATAGTTCAACACCAGAAGAAGGCAATGCAGAGCGAGTAATTGTGAAACCAGTAACGAACTTGTGGTCGCCTATAAATATTTTAGCTCCAATTTGGTGGTGCTCAAATCGCCAATACATCAAAAATTTACCTCTTGTGACTGTTGAAGGTATAGAACAAGCGAGAGGAGAAGGTGGTGTTGATAAAAGCGAAAAAGATTATTGTTTTGCTAGTGTGACAACTCGGAAAAAAATTGACAGTGGTGTTAGTGAAACTGTTGACTGCGAACATTTTTCTAAGTTAAAAGATCTTCCTGAGTTTTCATTATCAGACTTGGCAGCTTTTACCAGCTATTTGCAGTTTTCACAAGATGAGCGCAAGGAATTAGACACGGTAAATAGCTTTACTAGTGCTGTGCTTATACGAGAATTATAAATATGCAAATGACATTTGTGAATGAAAAGTAGCTTACTAGAAGTCTTGGCATAGCTTAGGCTGTATCCCTCTACCTTAGGAGTCCTGGTGATTGCTTATATATACTTGTCCAACTGCCCCTGGCTCTTGAGATATATGAAGTTTTTTTAATATTCCTTTGTACTTTCCCAACAAATGGTCAAACAAGTTATATGTATTTTCAGAGCAAAATTAGATATTTAACGATAAATAATCGTACCATGGTCTGACATGGGGCATGAAAACTAACAAGCCAGTTAGACCATCAAGCGTCAAAAGGTAGCCTCTCACACATACTCGAGCAAAAAATGCTATGATGAATTAATGAGTGTCCAGTGTGCACAAAGTTTCTTGTTTCTGTGAAGGTAGTGAAACTATTCAGTCTGTTCTCATATATCTATGTTTTAATGTGTTTTTGCTGATCATTTGTTTATTTGCTTTGTAATTTCACTTATCATCACCATATGTGTGTGAGCCCTATATGCATTAGTTAGATCGTCATTTTAATTTTAATTTTACTAATTTACGGATGATAGTTCAATCCCTCAACACAGATTAAAACATACCTACAGTCAGCCTTTTCAAAAGAGAGATTAAGTAATTTGGTGATGCTGCCTATAGAAAATGATGTTACAAAAACTATTGACTTTGAAATGCACAAGAAAAAATGCCAGAAAAGTCTGTTTCTAGAAGGCCTATGCACAAACAATATGTCAGTAATTACTGTGGCTTGTAATGAAATTTTAAAACTTTCATGTGGGCTCTCAATTTTTAGTATATCATTGTGGCATAATGCACAGAGAACTAAACTGGTTACCACTGGAAATCCGACGGCTTATGTATTAAATGCTTAAAAGTGACCCAAATCATTTAAATCAACACTTTTTTTGAATATTTGCATCAGTGTCGAACCAGGTCAGCCACAAAAAATGAATTACAAATGCTGTTATGCCAAACACCAGCTGGACAAAAATCTTTAAAATACAGGCTAAAGTACAGACTTTTTTGCCAAATGAATTAAGAAACAGTAGCAATATTATTTGTTTAAAGGTCGTTGTTAAAAAAAATACGTACTGTAGTAGGCCAGTAAGTTGAACTAAAAGTATGAATGTGACGTCACGGCTGGCTTCTCTCTATTCTTTCTATACCTAAACAGGTTAGCGAGTCAGTATCGGTTTTGATACGAAGCAGGGCTGAAATATTGCTGTTATAATTCTTTTTCTATACCGTTATGACACTACTTCGAATTAAAATAAAATTTTAAAAATAAGTTACAAACGAGTGCGAGCAATTTGTCAAGAACAGTCATCTTAAAGCTTTTTATCAAGAGAGTTATTTTAATTAAATGTATTGTGCTTTTTAGTCTCGTCTGTTTCTGCCATTTAAATTTCTTCTTTTTGTTCAGATGTTTTTGTATTAGCCTGAATATTGTTTCTGAATTTTGATTTTCAGTGTTTTTGCTTTTAATATTATTGCTTCATTGCATTTATATTAGCTATGTTTTATGACACTTTTTCATTTACTTGTAATCTTAGCTTTTTTAGTTTTTTTAATTTTTGGATTTTTATTGTAAGTGCTTTTTTTATTGCTTTCATTTCTGATTTTTTAGCTGTGCATTGCATAACAGTCTTTCAATTGCTTGTATTTTTATTTGGCCTTTCTAACATGTCAAAGCTTTTTTGCTTTGTTTGCTTTTTTGAGGTATTTTGCGATTGTAATCTTAACTTTCTTTTTTGTGTTTCTGCTTATTTTTTATGTTTTAGGTCACAATGTTTGTACGATTTTTGTGTATGTCCGCAAATTTTTATGTTTGTATCCTTACATGTATTTATTTTTCTTAATTTTAGTTTTAAAACCTCCAATCAGGTTATAAACGAGCTTTGCTGAATCAAGTTTTCTTGAATGAATATCTTATCTTATCTTATCTTGTGGCTTATGGTGGAGCCTCAAGCACACAACAGTTTTTGGCTAAGACTGATGTACTACGTGAAGCATAAAATATCAAATTTCAGCTTTTGTAGGGTAAATGGCTTCACTAACAAGTTTCTAGTTGTGCCCCGTATGTCCTAGTACTGGTCCTGCGAACAAACAACTGATGCAGTAAATAATCTTTTTTTATTTTCTTGACTAAAATGTGTTCTGCAAATTTAACAATTACATAATTAGGTTAGGCTTTAAGTTTAAGGAAGTGTCATTTTTTATTTACATTTTCATTTTTAAATACATATTAAAATGGGTTGGCGCCACGTAGAAAAATGTTTGACACACATGTAGTTTATGTAAGCAGTAAATATTTAATTATTTTGTATCATAATTTCAGCTTCCTAACATGTACAGTCCTTCTTGTTTGCTTTGGCACTGTCTGAAGACGAAGAAAATTCCACTAAACCAGCTAATAGAAGCCTTGGAACATAGTTTAGTCAAACGAGACGATTTAGCTGTAGCATTAGCCAACATGGCACACTGTGGAAGAGATTTGTCACCCTCATGAAGTTACCTCAGCAATTTTCTACTATATTGGCCTGTGATGTCAAAATATAATCAGATACTTACTTCACAGCTCATTTATTTACTTACTTCACAGCTCGTTTGTTTAGCAGCTTAGTTGTTGTAGAGATGTCCTAAATTAAGTAATGATTCTTTGTTGTCTTCCATGGTTGGGAGAATAACATATTGCAATAGTGTGGACGAGTAATTGTCTGTAATGACCTTGAAGTGTCTACTGTTTGATTGTTAACTTTAGAAACGTGGCATTATCATTAGATGATTGTCGTTTGCAAAGTAATTCTAAAGAAAGTATTTTTGCCTAAAATTATATCAGTACTTGTACTTGTTTATACGCGCTTATGTGTCATTGACAGAGAAGTACTAGAGCACATCGATTTAATCGGTTTTTGCGAATATCGAATATTTTTCTAGTAATCGGTAATCAGCCGATTATGTTTCTAATAATTCGCTGATTATTGTAAATAATTGTTTAAAAATGTCAGAAATATTCTGTGAAGAAACTTGGTAAAAATACAATGAGTAATCAATTAAACAATTAAAAGCCTTTGAACTTTTCTGAGTTTGGAATTATGATGGAAATTCTGTGTAATACTTATTGGTGAGTCATGTAGCGATGACAGCACAGGAAATCGTTTTTATTTACACACATAGCACCTAGCGAAAACAAAAGAAGAGAAATAAACACGTGCTTTGTTTCATCTACTAACGTCTGTTAACGCGTTTCACTGGTAATTTTTTAAGCTATAAGGAATTATTAAGGATGGCAACAAACAAAACTACTAGAGGGTGCAGTGTTTGTAAAATAAAAGCAGGTGACGAGAGTCTAGTTACTCTAGTAAATAGCAGCTATACAAAATCTAATTTCAAATGTGAATTAACACTTTATTTACATGTTGCACAAGTTTAAACACAAAAACAGCGTTTAACAAAATGGTCTACCAATTTTTTAAATAAATGGTAAACTAATCGGTAATCAGCCGATTATTTTTTCTAATCAGTTGCCCACTTCTAACAAGTACAACTCACTAGTTGGATGAGTGAAGTAGTTGAGTGCTTACTAACTGAAGTTACTCAGTGCTGGGCCTGGTCGGTAAATGTAAGAGTGATCCAACAAAGTACCTCTTAGAGGCTTCATCTGCTACTGTTTATCTCGTTGACAGAGTGTACTATACACATAGTAATCGCCAGCATAATAAGTAGGCCTTGCCGCTGAATGCTTAGAACAGCTCACAATGTGTGTTGAACTCTATAAAAAATAGATTGTTTACTTTGATTACTTTTTACTTTCCTTTTTCTCATTCAAATTTTGTGCTGCAGCTACTGTGCTTTAAAAAGCAAGGTATCTAATAGAAGACTTTTGCTAGTCCACATCGACTGTGTGTTTAACACTAAGTAAATCAATGAGAGGTGATAGTTCTTGTAAAGACAAAATTCGCAATGTGTTGTAATGAAAATACTACAATACCTGGCCTAACCAATGTTTCTCTCACCTGGTTGCCTTCGTTACTCATTCTTCCATAGCAGCGTTGTTCACTCAGTTACTATCCTTCAATCGCTTTTGTTTTAGGCTGCCCAGTTCATTTTCAATGTAAAAATGAAAATCTGCATTTTGGCAGAGACACAAGTATGCTCTATCAACTTGCATTTTTCAGTTTAAGTATAATTGTTGATCATAGTTCCTGTATTTCTTCTATAGTTTAGTAGTTAAAGCAAAATATAAAACTAGTTAATTAGAAGCTTAGATCATTTGTTTCAAGTATAAATGTTTTATTTTAAAGCACTTTGTTCATTTCTCTGAGAAGTCTCTTTTCTTATAAATAGTGCTATTATATACATGACAGCAATAGATATTTGTGCAATGCAATACAGCCTCACATATGTAATGTCTGCATGCACTGTTTTGTTGTTATTGGATGAAAATTATTCTATTTGTCACATTGTTACATCATTATACAGTATTTTCAAGAGTACTATAGTGCTTTTAAGACATAAGTATGTCTTAGCAAGTTAGTTATGTTCAGAACAGTTTGTTTGGTTTTGACATTCTTAAACGAGCTTATTCAGTTTACTGATCCGCTTTGTTTCATTTATCATTAGCATAATATGGAGTACAGTACTCAGCTGCTTCTTTTATTGAAAAGCACATATTGCCATTCTTTAAAAAAATCATTAAATTTCTTGGTGGAGATAATATATACTAAATTTGGTAATTTTTTTGTGAAGCTTGAAGGGTACTGTCAAATATGCTGTACTGAAATATATGCAATTCATAGTCCCAGTAGATGTGATATTAGATATTTCTCCTTGTGTTGGAGTTAAAAAATGGTATTCTTCCATTATATTTTATAGAATAGTTTATAGTTTAATTTAACATGACATCATCTTGTTATATGTAATAATGTATAGATTAAATTAATATATGACTTTTTACAAATAGAATTTGCTAATATGCTTTTTATTTATTTTGTTTTTTGAAGTTAATTGAATGTACTGAATTACTTGTAACCTTTATAAATACTATATCTTTATTACTAATAATGGTATCCTTTAAGCTTTCAGAAGTTTTCAAAGTTTAATTTAACCATTCTGAGTCTTTTCATGTGCTAGCAACATTAAGAAATTGTTTGGACGCAAACAGTTTACATTAAGAACACAACACACAAAGAACACTTATTGGAACAAACTTTTTTCAAAGGCCACTTCTAAACATTGGTCAATAAATGTGAATTTAATAATAAATGTGTAGCTCTTGGTATGGCAGTAATGAACCATGTTTCTTCAAGGCAAAAAAATTTAACCACATATGTGAGACCCTGACATATAAACAGAAATTTAGAATTGTTACATCGGAGGGCTGCAATAAGAAATATAAACTGATGTAAAGCAAAATTTGCTAAGATGCATAAAATCACTTATTAGCTAAGTAAAGTTTAGCAACACTGGGCCTGGTTAATAGAGAGGTGGGACTGTCGGGAAAATTGCTTTTAGATGCTTTTATTTGCCATATTATTTATTTCTGTGAGTGTAGACCCGAACATGAATCTGATGCCCCTATAACTTGAACATTTATCCTATAATATGGTGATGAGATCAGTTCTCGTTCTACCATACCTTTCAAAATTATAAGTAAGCCAGTATTCAAAGCTGGATATCTGGCTCTTTGTGCATCAGTATTACTGAACAGATACTATATGTCATCACTAGAGCACATTTGTTGCTTTGACTTATCGTGAGTTTCAAACCGAAAAAGTGTCATTTTCAAAGTTGTTGTAACAGAGTATTGTTATCCAACAAGGAATCTAAACTTGCAAATTTGTAACAACGTCATTTTTAAGGTTTTTAATTTACTAGCGCTTGTTTATTTAATCAGAAAGGTAACTAATTTTCATTTTCAAGTTGTTCAAGACAGTGTATGGTACTTTATTAGTATTTCAGTCTATTATACATTAGTTGTAGGAAAGCTCAAGATTTTTAACAGTGCAATTTATAGTCTGATAAGTGACTGATAACCTAGTCAGTCTTAGTAAAATTGGCTATGTTAAAGTATAGTATCACATACTGCTAAATGAGGACGCAAGTCATTTCCCATGTACATATAAGAAATATTTTGATAGCTGAAATAAGTGTGATATACAGTATGTTTATTTATCAATAGGCAAAAACTACAAAACAACCTTCATAAAAATGTTGACATACCTGTTAAAATGTGCACAGGTGCATAAGTATTGTACAATAAATAATCTGACAAAGATACAATATGAATATAAATGATAGTAGCAATGTATACAATAATATGAGTATGACAATATAAAAATGTACAAGATAAAATAAAATATAATATGTATATAAACCTTACTCTTTGTGTGATACTCGAACAGGTCCAGGCAATGTTTTGGTTTCAAAGTGAAAACCAAGCAAAAGATAAAACAATATTGTAACAATCTTTAATAGTAATAAAATAGCAAACAATTATGCAGAACAGTGTCACAAATAATGTAACAAAATGAAGTTTAGTAGAATAAAGTAAAACAAAGATAACAACTCAACATTTTAACTAATTTTTTCAAAGTTACCATGCTCATGCACATACAGAAACAAGAGCTTGTACATAATATTATTATTTGCCTTTTACCACATGTATTGCACATTTCCAAAATGACTAGTGTACAGAATAAATAAATAGTTTGCTCAGTTATTATCGATACTTTTAATTTTCATTTTTATTAAAGTTCGGAAAGAAACTGAATAAGAAGGTATCGTACTATTCTAAAACTGAGGTCACTAAATGGCAAGTCAGTGACCATTGCTAATTGGAAGACCTGCTTAGTTATCATCCAGCTATTTCCGATACAATTTTGTGTGCATAAAATAAAAGGTAAATATTAAATACATACAATATAATAACATTATATTTATATATATCAATTAATTAAGCATTTAGGAATTTTCATGAGCACTTCCAAACACAAATGCCCAAGTTTCCACCAAAGAACAAGTACATTAGATGTTTTACTTCATGCGTAACCTCAAAGCCATATCCTTCACCAACAACGACGTGCCATGATGCACCAAATTTCTTATCCATTGTCTCTTTTATCATTTTAGCTGCATTCTGAAATAAGAAAGAGAAATTCTCTTATTGGGTTTATTACCAATTATGTGAGTTTTGATCACCTCTTGCCTTTTCTCTTTCTTTTACGTTGGTATAGAAGAAAGAGTTTGAACAACGCTCAGGCGTAAAAAAATTACCCATGTGTTTAAGATCAAGGTAATCAAGGCAAAGAAAACAATAAGGCGAAACAATAAAATCAGATCAAGTCCGTGTTTATGTTTTCATCAAAGAAGAGGAGCAAGAAACTGAATTTCTAATTTTAACACAAAAATTATTAATAAAAACCATGATTTTCTGTGATTTTTTTATACAACTCGAAATCCAAAAGACGAGAATCCAGCATTCAAACAGGTTAGATCTCAATTAGATGTTTGTAACATAACCAAACCCTGACTCATGAAAATTATGTCTCTAAGATTAGCGAGTGAAACAGCAGAGGTTCTTCAGCCACACTCAGACGTATGTACATTCTCCCTCTAAGAGGAAACCATCCAGTTAAGCATAGGGAAAGAAACCATCCAAAGCAAGAATCAAAGCAGTTCACCCCATCCACTCAGTGAGCAGCCTTGGTATTATCGGTAGCCTAAACGATGCGGCTACTGCCAGGCCATGCACCTCATCACACAAGATAAATTGATAACATGACCGTAATACTTAAAATCAAATTTAAGAACTGTGATTGATCTTGGTTATCTGCACATAATGAAATCTACCTTGAAAATGTGATAATATGTGCCAATATCAAGTAGCAAAAAGCCACACCCACAAAATATTATAGATTTGCATCTGACTACCAAGCAAGGCTCCCTATTACAATAAGCTTGTTTAAACAAACGAAAACTTTGAAAAGATCGTCAGTAAAATTTGACACAAAATATTTTTTACTGAACCCAATATTGCTAACAAAATAGTGGTATGTGCACGACTATAGTCTCTACACTTACTATATTAAATGTATGCATATTTTTATACCTCATTGTTAGTTGGAAACTTTTCACAGGCTGTCACACATAACTCCATTGCTTCATTCTGCATCTCTTCATTCATATCACAATGCTGAAAAGAAACAGAAAAAGTGATCAGGCATGAACTTAAAGTTGAAAATATATCACATTATTAATAAAATTAAAACAACTGTCAGAGTGATCCTTAAATTGGACAACTTTAAGCCATCAATGCCCGTCATACTTTTTGTTTCAGTCCCTAGAATTTAGTTGTTTTTTTTGTTATGCAAATTAGCATTAACCAAAACTTGAAATGACAACATCTGTTGTGCTATCAGCAAAATAAAGTTTCCAAACAAAACTGGAAATGAAGAACATTGATAAATTCCTACTTTACCATTATTTTGTGAGAAAAATCTCACCCTAACAATCTGTGAGGCCCACACAACTACAGATAATAACGCAAAGGATATAGAATTTATAAGGCACAGGTACGAATGTGTGTTAGTATTCACAAATAGTATTGTTGTTTATTTTTTTGACTTTACACAGGCACTTCACTTATACACAAATATAGCCATACCAACAACTCTAACTGTCTTGCTCAGGGACCCAACTCTTAAGCTCCAGTCCTCACAAGCCCCAGTGAGGGTATTTGTAAGACTGATTGTAGGTGTGGAAGAAGAGTGGCAGTGTGACACTCCCAATTAAGTCTATTAAGAATTCAACAAAACAGGAATCAAGAAGTTGCACTTTAAATGTTGAGGAGAGAGGGACAGAGGACAAGAAATCTTTACACTCGATATGACAAAATAAAAAAAAACTTAAGTTTATGAATAAGGACACTATCAGCGGGCACAGTGAAAAAGGAAAAAGTTAAGAAAGAGCAAGTCCTGGATTTGGGATAGATCATGGGGTTTTTAGAAAGCTTCAAATCAGCAATCTAAACAAACCTATATCTGGCACTGAACTAGAAGTAACACCAATCCAGAACAACCAATTTTAATAAGAATTTTGGTTAAGCACATCCATATTAGCATATAGGGGCCATCCACATTAGGTAGGTAGGTGGCAGGAGGCATGATAACGCCATTATAATGCAAGGTAGCTAGTTGATTTAATCATGATATCGTTACCTGACTTCACGCTTTTTTCACACGTGCAGAAAAAGCGATTCATAACAAGGAATGGCTGGTTGTAATCGGCCATGAGGAGGATTCTGCAGACTGGGTCAGTGAGAACGAATTAACACAAGTGATGTTGTTGCCTGTCCCTGGGAGAAGGAAGAATAAAATGTACAAAAACTACATTAGTGTGATATCGATATAAATATAAGGGGTAAGTAAGTGCTTGGGCATATGATAACGTCATTATAACACAAGCTAGGTAGGTCCTCGAAATTGACCGAAAACTTGATATTGTTATATTTGGATGGCCCCATATAACCAAGCTTTCAGCAGATGAGTTTGCATAATAAATCTTTTTTTCAGCCCTACAAAGGCTCATTCGACTGGTGACTGCCCAGTTACAAAGTTCTTACCAGTTCATTTTAGTTTGATGCTTTGTCGCGCTTTGAGTGACTCAATTTGTCTGCAGCTAGACCAATGCGTGATTTCGATCTTTTAACACTGCTGGTTAATGGCGCTACCTGGTTATCCAGTTTCCTCGATAAGTTACTCACTGTGACAACCAAGGTAATGTGACTAGTAAACTGACAGACTGTTAAACATTTTTGGCCTCCACTCCTAAATATATTTACACAGCTTCCTAATATTAGCCATACCTAGTGGCCAAGTTGATGGGTTAGTGTTATTTCATAATCCACAGTCCATAATACATAGATGGGGGTATTAGCATGAATGCTACTTGCCTCTCCACTATACTGAATTAACTAAAACTGAAATTTTAAATATAGTGGCATTTCTTAAATGTGTCCAGTCCACTGGATAACGTGAAAACTGTGATAAACTAAATCACTTAAGTGATAAGCATTGCCATTACTCATATTTGAGTAAGAAATGGAAGGTGCGGTAGGCCTATTCTGTTATCCGATGTGACATTCGTTAATAATCAGTACGAATCTGAAGCAGCTCAAGATATCATAGAACATAAGCGACAGCAGATTTAGACAAATTGACCAGACTCGCTTAGGTCCAGCAATGTAGGCCCTGTGTAACAAGATCGAGCAGCATTAAGGGAAACCATAAATTACCCTTATCAGAGGATAGGTGTGTACTCTTTTAGATGCATCAACAACGGATTCCTCTTTTTTGATTTCTGTGCCTTCAGCAGACATGCTGTAGCAGTTCTGTCACAAAATTTTAAAATTCCTTAATAGGCAATTACTGTAAATTCTTCTAGATAAGTTATAAACTTGTGATGGATCTGTTACACCAAATTTACACCAGATATTGTTTTTATTGCGCTGCCATCTACCGACTAAAGTAGCGCTTATGTAGAATGCGGATATCGGATGCGTTTTTGGAGTTGCGGAATAGAGATAAACCGGTTTATATTGTTTTCAATGCACCCGTTTATGCAGCTGCGTATGCGTTATTCTTTTTGCAGCTTTTTCCTATTGATTTTTCCGCATCTATTTCGCGGCTGTTCTGCAATGGAAAGCGCATCGGTCTGCTACATAAACGCCACACTTAAAACAGATATGTCTGAGTAGGCGTTTCATTCGATATGTCATTAAATCAATCTCAGACTTACCTTTCCAACAAGTGATTCAGTTCATAAACGTTTGCAAAACATTTTTTCAACTTGGAAAGTTTTAAATTACAAAAAACGCAAATAACTTTTTCTTTACAAAAATTAGTCAAACACACAGTTTATTCTTAGAAACACAGTAAAACATAATGTAAAGTACAGTAGTTCTTGCTTTCATTAAAATGTTATAGCAATGTTTTAGAAGAACAAAACCTAGCGAAACTTGTGCATATTGCCCGATCTTAAAATAAAACTGGCAAAATTGCAAATTTATTTAGCTTAGCTAGGTAAATAATAGCAACTAAGAAACTCAGTTTTATAGTACAGCACCTGAACATCTTAGGTACCACTATAAATGTCTACTTTCACTATCAAATTCGATCTAGTAGAATGGTAATAACAACATAGTTCTCTGAACACATCATTCAGTTTGTTGCATTAAGGACTACTCAAATTCAAGTTAAAAATTAAAATCAAGTGCTTATGACACCATGCAATTATGTTGGATGTATCACTTAGGTTTTATCAAGAATTCAGTTTAATGTCACAAGTCACAACTAGCCATTAATTAAAAGCAATGCAAGCTCAAATAATAGATAATAAAAAAAAATATATATATACAAAATTCAGGCTTGGAAGTATTATGTGCTCTACTTAATCAAATACAGCCAAGAAGGCACTATTCATGCATAAAAAATAACACCAAAGAGGCTCCAAATTTGAATTTTTGTACAAAATGTGCAGCAATCAAAATAAGCAAATGATGTAAATGTAGAGAAGCAATATGAGCTACAGTCAAAGCAAAAATGGTACTAACTAAACAGCAAAAACACTATATTACTTTTGATCCAGAAAACGTTCATTATGAAAATACAAGATATGTTAACGGTTATACATACGACCACATTAATATTACCAGCACTGCTTCCAGTTATTGCTGTCAATATCTAATAAAAATATAGTAGATGTTTTTGAAATTATGTTACAGAACTTGCCCGTGTTTACGTCTTACCAGTATGACATCATTACATTATCATTCCACGCAATGATCGTAAGTTTTATAGCCAGAAGTTACAGTATTCAGGTATGATACTATAAAAGTCAAATGCCAAAGGTTCAGTGTTTCAGTCTATGCCTGCTAGACATTGCTTACAAGGAGTACTAGTACTATTAGACAACGTACTATACTTGTCTAATAGTGGTTGCACAGTGAAAAACATACTGAAAAACATACTTTCTAAAGAAACCTTTTATAAGGACCTGCTACAGACTAGAGATCAAAATTTTGCAAGTAGTTGTAAAAATGTAACCAATGCACAGTACAATTGCCTAACATGGACACATTGTATCATAGTGCGATCTATTGCAAAGTTCTAAAGATGTGACAGTAAACTAGTATATAACACTAGGTTGTTCAAATTTTTAGTTAAAATTTCACAGAACGATAAAAGCAAGGCCACATATCGTACAATGAGGTAGCACTTTAGCAATACTTAGTATATGGTACATTGTGTTGCTATTTGTTTAATACTATTAATATTCATAAATAAAAATGTCTGCCATCTCGTAAAAATTAAACATCAAACAAGAAACAAACAGTGTTTACCCTAATATTTCCTGAAAATCACTACACAATTATGTTATAAGATTATCGCTCCAGTTTCTTTTCCTCAATAACTAATACTTCGTAGTATAGTAGCTACATGTCCTACATGCCATTATGACAAAAACAGTGTAAATGGCTCAAACATACCACATTTTACTAATTATATTAGCATGATTATGTGATACAATACATCACAAAAGCACATGGCAAGAAGTAAACTTATACAACCAAAAATGAACTTAAATGTGAAAAATACACAAGTTGATCAATGCTAATAAAACTTAAAGACACTATAAACAGACGTTCTGTTCAAGTTCAATTGATAAGACTATATTGCAGGCAACAATCTATATTACAGTAAATCTAGAGCTCAAAAACAACTAACCAGAATTTAGCATTTTTGATTAACCTCCAATATTGTTAACACTTGGTCACCCATCTGTTGAGCTGTTTGTCAATGGCAACATATGCAATGAAAGACAAATAGGCACACGTTTGCTATCTTACTACAAATAACTATAACAAAAATACATTGATAGTAAACAAACACGTAATTTAAAACAATACTAGTACTGGACTAAAACACTTGTCCCTGCAGATGGTAAAATTACAATAATATGTGACTTAATATATAAATCATTTACTATATGTCTGATTTTACAGTTAACTATGTTGCTTAAACTGTTGTGTACAGACTCCTAGGGCCTCTTATCTAATTTATGTGTTTAATAAGTTAACACACATAGTTATTTCACTGATACATTTTGGCACTGAGTTTCCAGTGACTAGCATCTTCGTACATGGAAGTAATGTTTTACTTAACAAATTGCACTGTTTATGGGCAAGACTTTATTGCAATATTTACGTTAAAAGTACATTTAGTTTTAAGTGACAATGTTACAATCATGATATTCCTATCTTGCATTAAATTCAACAATACATCCGTATGCAGTAATGAAAAACTCACTGTTTTCTAAAACTCAAAGCTAACTACTATAATATGTACATGGTATATCATCATTTCAGTAAAAAATAAATAAAAGTGAAAAATTCATGATGCACAATTCTAGAATAAAACTACCCTACCTACATGTGTAAACTCGTAGAATCGTGAGTGAGTCCAGCCTGTAAATAAAGCTAAATGTACAAGTTTGTCAATGCTACTGAACTACGTACACTTATTGATACATGACTGCACTGACTAGACACTTCCTAGCACATCACTGCTGCATTCCTAGATCTGTGTACACAAGAAATATTAAAAAAAACAGCAGCAAAGATATAGTAAAGTAAGATGGCAAAAAGTACAAATTTATAAAAATTTATAATGCTGTATAAAAGAGCACTTTGCAATGTTCAGTAGCAAAATTTGTCTGTATGTCACAGTTTTAAATGTACTACCCAAATCAACTAACCATACACATTTTTAATACCACAGGCTTAAATTAAGCATTATAAGTAAATGTACAGATTATACTGGTCAAATGAAATAACACTCGCTATCTTTTGATACTGTATAATGAATTTACTTGAATTAGAAGAATTACTTGAGGCAAAAAAGGTGCAAGGTTTATAAAAACTTACACGCAGTAAAACTAATGGCTCAAGTACCGAGGACACATAAAATTCTTAGCCAGAAATTTTAGGTTTAGTATTAAAAAAATGATGACCGACAAGCTGAAATAACATCCATCTTAATAGACTATGTTAACCAACCACTGTAACATGATGGTAAGTACATACTGATTTAGCCTGTTAATACAGTATGATATAACAAGCTTTTATGATATCAGTTATAATCGTAATACTTCAAAAACTAATAACCATAAATCCATGGCCTGTAATCTAGAGTTCTGAGTAATCAGTGTACCTAGGATTGTGCAAAACCAATCTGCAGCAATAAGTAGCAGCATGATCATTCTGCACCTAATAATTGGGAGTATGGCCTCGAAAATCTATTGTAGCTAATTTCTTGGTTAAAGTAACTACTGGTAACCCAGTATTAAAATCAAGAGATGCATTAAATTACAAACTTTCACAATATTTACAAAGTGATTGGCACAATTACTGGCAGTGAAGCACTAAACCTATTTACACAGAGACAAGTACTTGAGTAATAAGCACATTACATGCAAATCTTTTATTGAACTTCAGAGGTTAAATCTGACTGTCTTACACGGTCGTGTAGGTTCCGTATAAGCCCTCTTGCGTAGCATTGGTTTGAGCTGTACAGCTTCGTCCTCAACTTCTGACAAAATGTTTGGTGATGAAAGCGAAAGAGCAGTGTACGACGGAGGAAGTGTACCACCCGATTCTGTCTCCTCCACATTTTTCAAGCGTTCACTAAAACTTTGTACTGAAAGCGTTATGCTTTCAGCATATGTTGGAGGCTTGACATCAATGTCATCAGATCCACTGCTGCAACAATGAGAACCACTTTCATTGTCTCCAAGCATCTTGTCATCATCTTCGTCATCGTCTTCCGTGGACAACTGCTTCCTCAAAGGCGGAGGTGGACTGTGTAACCGCCGAGGCCTGCTTGAAGTCTGTTGACTTGATTCGGGCAATGGACTTTCACGAGAACTATGAGAACAAATGGATGATTGTCGCGAGCAGACAGATGATTGTCGAGAACAAACTGAACTCTGTCGAGAACATGTGCTATGATGCCGGTCTCGGGTCACATGACCATTTTGTGACTCTTCACTTATCACCGATTCATATGCAGGTGGTGATTCAACTTGGTTTAACCTATAAATGTAAACAACAGTTTGGAATTTGGAAAGATTACAATTTTTTCACAAATATTCACAAAACCATTTAAATTTTGGCCATGTTTAAAACGTTTTAGTTTTTTTTTATAAAAAAATAATTTAAAAAGAAGTTTTCTACAACTAAAAACCCCGGCAGTGTTTAAATTCTGGCACTGCATGCAGCTTAACTACATGTATTATGAAATACTCTTGAGCTAAGAAAAATGCACTGAGGTTAAAAAATGGAGATTAGTTCAAAATTTTACGCACAAAATATGAAAGTTCTGTGGTTAACGAGCATATCAGCTGACACCTCTCAACTTGAAGTTGTTTGTTTAAATTATGCCGTTTTATTGGCAAAATATAGCGGAAACACTGATTAGTGTATAGGTTTACATATAGTAACCATAAGAGTAAAAGTCTTGCGTCAAAAATAGACATAAAAAGAATTTTCGCAACAGTTATAATTTCACAATTTCTACATGTATATACACAAGTTAAATTTTATTATTTAATAAATGATTTTACTTACCAAGGAGACAATTCTTCTACTGTATAAGACTGTCTTTCCTGAAACAAAAAAAAACTTTAGAGGTGTAGCAACAAGGCTGAATCTTTATAAATTAGCTTCAGCAGAGACACAACACAAGCAAGTTTATGTGGTTCAGTAAATCTGAAAACATGTAAATAGCAACTATTGCTACATAGAAACTTCAATCCTCCTTTACAACTGATTTACACTCTTCTACTCTAATTAATATGTTCTCTCTCTATCATGTTTAACAAACTATACGATTGAAATCATGCTTATAAGTACTAATGAAGTCAACCTGTCAGTCAGTCAACCAGCCAGTAAGTGTGTCCGCCAGCTAGCCAGTCAATCAATCTCAGCCTACTTTAGGGTTGTGAGACTTAAACAGGTGATGGACCAGGCTCACAATTCTTCGTAAACAATAGAGAGAGACAATACTACTATTTAGGCCTGTACTCTCTATTCAGCTATAATCACAAAAGGCGCTCCTGTCATCAGTAATGCCTGCAAGAGTGTCTGGCTGTTGATAACGAGAGGCAGATGGTGCTATTAATGGAGGGTGTACAGTGTCAACAGAATTTGTACAGTAGCCTTGAGCAGGCCGCAGTGTAACGGAGAGAGACTAATGTAGAGATCTATAAGATCGCGTGGTTCACTCGCAGGTCAGTTTACCCTGCGTGTTTATGTACATTAAAATAACGGAAATGGTGTAACCTGTGCTTGCGAGTAGGAGAAAAACATTTGTTGTATAAACATTAAAATATAAACAGAAATGTTCGCACGTTCACCTAATCCTGCGAGAAACCAAGTTCAAGATACTGAAGCCAGTGAATATGTATTTAAAACGCGAGTCTAGTGCTAAACCAGCTTCATATATAGAGCGTTAAAATTTACGAAAATATGTCATTACCATGAACCAAAACTAAGGTCTAACCATTTGCAAGAGGTACTGTAGTGCAAAATTTCTACAAAACATTTTAACAAAACAATTAATACGAAATAACCCATTGCAAAGCTTAATCAAGTGAAAACTTTCAAATTCACGTTTGCGTACTCCGGCTTTCTCATTTACTGTATGTTGCAAGATAAAGTTCCGTTTACCTAGTATCCGGAATGCGTATGCGTTATGAGGATGCGAAATAGATAAAATGGGTTTATATTATTTTCAATGCACTCGTTTATCAGACCTGCGTTATATTTTCTGCATCTTTTTCCAACTGATTTTTTATTCCGCAGCATAACGCATACGCATTCCTGATCCTAGGTAATCGCCATTTCAGGAACCTGGGGTTCGTAAGTCAGAAGTATAGACGCAAAAGAGAAGACTTGGTTCAAACATTTCGTATCCTTAAAGGCATAGAAACCATCAACAACGAAAATTTTTTCCAACGACCGTTATATCATGGTACCAAAGGGCACTTCCACAAAATTAAGAGGAGAACAGTTTTCAACAGATGGAGCAGAAGCAAGGAAACATTTGCAATGTGAGCAATTGATGAGTGGAACAAACTGCCTGACACCATAGTACAAATCCTCTAATTCTGCCCAGTTCAAGCAGCGTCTTGATAAACACTGGAAATATAATCCAGAAAAATATATGCCACAATGCCAACAGGAAGTCTTATGCCATACTTCATGATCGGAGTTCGACCATTTTCATTTCAATAAAGTAAACAAGGGAACGTGGAGAGGTTCATAAGCAATTATTCTTAACCGCTGTCTTTTGACGGTAACGGTTTTCTGCTTGTACCAACCAAATTTTTCAAACAGTAAACACGTTGACTGCTGCTACGAACTACGCATCTTGCGCAACTTTGCTTGCTAACGCAAGATAACGCAATTATAAGGTAACAATTATTCTATATCACAAGATACTACACGACAAACTACAGTATTTTCATATAATTTGTACAATACAAACAAAGCATACTGGCTGCTAAAAAATAATTAAAAAGCACAGTGAACACCTCCAAAAGTGGCCCCTGTAAAGATGAAAAAAAAAGTTTCACATGTGCATGTGTAAAGCTCAGTATCTAATGATATATGATTTACTGTCACTACTCCCACTAGTCAGTCTTGTTTAGTGTATAACATTCATGATGCGATTCATCACCCACTGTGACCTTTGACCTCGGCGCAATAATTAACTAGGGTCAAAAGACATTATTGGGACTCCTATTAACATACTAGACCTCCTGTGCAATCAGGATTATGTGCCAAAATGTATCTTTAGTCTACATGCTAACTGTAGGAGAGAAGAAAATGAAGGATTGTGATTCATCAAAAGACACGACAGGAACAGGTTGCTGGTAGTGTTTAAAAGAGAAAAGATTAATAGACTGTTTCTTTCACAGTATTTGTGTTGAATTTTTTCAGCATACACCAAACTGCATCCGCTAACATAAATGTGGTAAACAGACTTCTTAAAGGAACTACCTACAAATAGGATATCCCCTGCTTAGTAACCATTACCTGTCAAATAATATTATTTGAAAGAAAAAAGAAAGTTCTGCTCAAAGTGCGAATGCAATACCATTGAACTATATGATCCTTAGCTAGTTCATCCATTTTAACTGCACATTTGAGGCTATTCCGGCACTGTTCAATTATTGAATCATAGATCTAACGAAATATTCTACTTCTAGTTGGCAGTGATTAATTTTATAGACCTACATTTTAACACACTGTATGGCAATCTCAAAACGCTGCTTACTACCAATGTTAAATAGAACTTTGTGGGTATTGTGACGGGACAAGAATCTAGCTCACTAGAAAGGATAACCACTTAAGAAGTGAAACTGAACAGGCAGCGCGGTACCTTGGTCATGTTTGGATTTGTATTCACCAAGAAAAGAAAGCGCTAAAAGATGTATTATAAATAAAGGAGAGAAAAGTTTATGAAGTGCTTCCAGCTAAATTTGAATTTTTCCTGCATAGACATTGAAAGCGATTGATTTTTGATAATCAGTTCTTGTATTAAAAGTTAAGACAATGACAGGTGACTTTGTATTTCAGAGTTTCCTCTGTAGCAATATAACATGGTTCTCCTAAATGCATACTTCAAAAATGCTCATAACACACATTTTTGCATTTTGGCTAGTTTGATCAGTCACTACAGGTGAGAAAGCAGTTGTATTTTAACATCTTTGTGCAACGCTAAATCATTATTATCTCCCTAGGAAACTCATACAAGTCAGTTTATTCGTATAAAACTTGTTATTACTATTGACTAGCACTTACTTCTTCACGCACAATCCGCTTCTTCACTGCTGGTATCCTACACACCACCATGACACCACCAGTCACTAATACGGGACCAATAAAGTACAAGCTACCTTCGGCTGACTCTATTTTAGCTTTATGAATCACTGCAAAAACAACGGTGAAAATACCAACAGCAGCTAGCGTCACAGCAATCACAATGTGAACACATGTGTATAAGATTCGCTTGCGTCTTGGATTATACGATTCATGCGAATGAACACTGCCATGGTCATCTTCCACATCATCATCACTATGGGTAGCACCATTAATGTATTGAGCTTCATTAAGCACGGTCACCGCATTAGAGTTGCGGTTTGATGTGACATAGAAATCCATAGGTAGAGTAATATCTGTCATTTCAGCTAATGTTGAAACTTCTGGTATGGTCGTTGGTATAACCAAACTTCTCTTCTCACTCATTTCACTTCTGCTAACGTGACCGCACCAAGAATACCTGTCTTATACTGAACTCCTGTCAATATTCTAGTATACTAGACTAGAATGGCAAGTGTCTTTATCTGAAATCAAAAGAAGAAATATGTGGTTCTTTCAAATCTATAATTACCAAATGACTCAGTAAACTACACATGCTATGGTTTGATGTTAAAAGCATTACAAGCTAGGCGATTATGTACTTAAACTAATATTACTATGTAGCTTTAGTAGCTGTAATAACAACAACAGATTAATAGAAAACGATAGGCAGTGATAATATGTTATGTCACAACAAATAGCTCGACTTAACTCGAGTTAATAGGAACCATCCGAAGTCAGGAGCCTGACCAGTTTATTTGGATTTCCTTGTCAGACCTAAAATGTCGATGAAGTACCAAACACATAAATAAGGTAAAATTTGTCATGTAATCAATATTTCAATCAATTTATTTCATTTGATGTAGTAACTAGAATTAAATGCATTTTAGATCAATTTTAATTGCTTTATCATAGCAAGAGCTACCCTAGTGCAGAACTAGAAGTAAATCTAAAGACAAAGTCAGTCACAAGTTGACATGCAGCTAAAACTGACAATTTGTACAAAGGTCGATGAGTCTGTGGGTCTATCTATTTGGTATTGTTGACGTTTTGATCTTTCGCCAACCTGCCTCTATTTTTATTAACAACAACAACAATCTCTTCCCACCACGTTGTGTTACTCCTTTGCACTTTTTATATCACCTTTTCTGCACAACGCACAAAATGATACAACTTACAAGACTTATAATAAAAACATCTGCAAAAGCCATACAATCGCTCAGATATCCTGGAAATTTAATTAGATATACAAACAAGCTTGTTTACAAGAACTACCTTAAACATTTACAATGCAGGGCACGTAAATTGAAACTGACTTGAAAAAGAACTTAGTGAATGCGTTGTTACAACTTGAGATATAAAAATGCACTGGTAAGCTGAAATTCTCACAGCATTACTTGCAAGGCACTGTTCTTAATCACTCATTCGCATCGTTCTTAATTACTACACAATTAGCATAGTTCAAAATTAAGAAAGCAGAACTAGTATCTTGCGAATTCATTCACCTTTACTCTACACGAAACAAACATCACAGCTTACTCAACCCTAACTGTGTTCATAGTTCTTTACAAAGTGAAAGTGTGCAATGAGCATGCGTTGCCTGAGTCTGAAAGGCAGTTTTTCTGCCACCTGGCGAGTGTTCCCCTGGCAACGGCAACGCTTTTGGAAAGCAGTTACATAGTTGATTTTAAATTAAAATTATTAACTTGGATAGCTAAGATAAATAAAGATGTTCAACAACTTCAACCAAATCTATCTTTAGGAGTAGAAGAACGTACGCTGTTAGCTGCAGATAGAAGAAGGTAGAATACCCTGATCAATGTTGATACCTCAATGCATACAACAGGTGGAACGAGATTTTGAAGAAGAAGTACAATTTTTGTTTACAAAGTGAATATATTATCTAAAGTACATCAACGGTTAACAAAGTTGATGCCAGACAAAAACATTTTCTTGTACGTAAATTTCTTGTTCCAGGTCATTCACAGTGAATCAGTCAGCGATACAGTACAGTAATTGCTGTGTTGTATATTTAATTTGTCTTTTTTCACGTGTCAGTTAGTGAGTGTCCAGGGTGAGTGAGAAGGGCAATATCCTAGGGTCGAATATTCGAATAATGAATCATTGGAAATCCCCATCCTTAGTTTGTACTATTAGGAATTATGATTAGAATAGCAGTTAATAGAAAAGTGGTTAATAGTCGAAACTGTCCAAATGAGAGCTTTCAACATGTTACCGGAACTAATGAACTTGACGTATGAAAGTCAGTTAAAACGAATAGGTTTAACTACATTAGCTTTTAGACGTTTACGTGGCCAACTAATTGATATATACAAATATGTATCTGGAGTTTACAGCTGTGATGATTGTCCTGTTAAATTAGAAGTACATCGTACAGCAAGATCAGGTCCTATTCTTCATAAATCAAGAACTGCACACAAAACTGGTAAATACGACTATTTTTCTTGTACGATGCCAGAAATCTGGAATAGATTGCCCTGTGATGTGAGAACAGCAACATCTGTAAATTTATTTAAATCAAAATTAGATAGACACTAGGAACATCATCCATTGAAATTTAATCACCGTGCTAATTGGAACATGCCTATAACAAGGATGCTGGATTACATATTATAGTGAGAAAACTTGCCAGTGGAGTCACCTAGGTGTTGATGACAATCTATTAAATGTGCAATTTGTCGCAATTACAGTCGAAGAACTATTTGTCTCAAAAGTTATATTATAACTACTGGAGATTTACTACTACTACTACTACTAAAAGTGGTTGTTTATTATGGTGGTACTGGATAGTAAATTTTGATAGTTGGGCAAAACTGGCAGTACGGTGTGGTACAAAAGAAACTTAAAAGTACAGTACGGTGCGGTACAGTATGAAATTACGTACCTTTTCCGTACCATTTGTACGTACCGGCTCTTGTACTTCGTTTTTTATTGGTCAGCAAATTAGCATGACGACTTGTTTTGCCTCATGGGTAGGGGCTTAATGTTCTCCCCTAGTTATCATAAATTGGTTGCTTTGGATGAAAAAGCAACAAGTTGTTTAGAAGCGTCGGTTGTCATTTCCCATAAATTACCTTACCTTTATTGTTGTAGGTATACATACTGGGCATTGTGCTTACCAGGTTTGACACCTGCTCTAACTGCTGTTTCTCAGAATTGTATAAGAATATACTGCTGTGTACGGTAAAATAGCACGGGTAAAAATAACAAGGTAAAAAATTATGCCTTTTTTCCTGTGCGATTTCTACCTGCTGTGCTGTTTTACCTACGTTTGTTCTTGTTTCAAAAAATCTGCACAGCTTGAGTGCAACATCTGACTTAAGGATTTGGTTTGCCAACAAAAGAAATTTGATACGTACTAGCCTAACACGTTAACCTGCGTAGCTTGCGTGGTATAGTTTACAAACGTTTTATGGCAAGACACTAAATTTGAATCATCATTAAAAATTTGTCACTAGTGAGCACGTAATTTAAGATAACCATTAAAATCTAGTTAATGACCGCAACTCATAATGTCTGCCACAAAATTATTTATTAAGAAAAAGTAACTCAAACTTATATATCGTGTAACTTTTGTAACCTAAAATAATTATCCCATGGTAGTTCTTACAGCAGTTCTGTTTTTATAGTTTGCATAAAGTCATAACAATAGTTGATAAACTTGCGTTTTTACAATTAACTTTTATGCTACTCTTTATCTTTTTATAGTAGATCATACATACACTTGGTACGAATTAAGGTAGTACAGTACGATTCGACTATGTAGGTACGGTACGGTATTTTTTCCGTGCCATACCGTACTGCCAGCCGTGCAGTTGGGTCATTATGAATGATGTAAATTATGAACTTTCTTTGAAGTAAATAGACAAAAGTAAACACAAATATTGTGTTTTTTTAAACTGGCAATAATAATATACTGGTATGAATTATAATTTTATGAATTTAATTAAAAGTCATTTGCTTATATAGTTAGACACAAAGTCAAGTTAAAAATGGCAAACACTACAGAAACACTGACTGTCAATCAAAATATTGAAGAAGAAAATGCCCGTGATATAGCTGATGAAGATAGTACTTATCTTATGATGGACCCAGATCATGTACGTATGAATAAACATTGAGCAATGTGAAACTTTTTATGCACTATTATCTTATTTGAACTGATTACATAGTTGTAGCTTACAATTTAAATTGGGCTGAATTAAATTTGCTGATGCTGTTAAGCCTAGATTCATATGAGATAAACTGTCAAGCACTTTCAGTAGGTTTCATTTTCTTTCACACTGAATATAATTAGTATGTAAATTTAAAATAAGCGACCATATACAGACTATATATTTTTTGGATGCGAGGACTAGCTGTGTCCAACTGTGCACGTCTGTAAACTAAAAAATGTCCGGCTGGTTAGTAAATGGATGGGTGATTGCCAGGAGTTATTTAGTGATTTATTTTAGATGATTCCATCTGTCATATTGTCCCCAGCTTTTTTTCTCCTTGTGGGAGGACTTCTGAATGTATATGTGTGTGTGCATGCATGCACTCATGCGTGTATGTGTGCCACTTCTAATAAATTTTGAATTGTTGCATGCATTGTCATATTCTATCTGATATTTTTCATTTAATGTGTTTTTCTACAAAAAGAAAAACTGGCCGAGTTTTTAGTGTAACGCGCTATTTAAATGTTCATTTTTTACTTTCAGCCATTAATGAAAAGATTTCAAGCTGCACTGGGAACACAGTTGGAAAAGCAGCATGAAAGCATAAAATTAGAACTAAGAGAAATGGTAATTATGCGACAACGTTTTGCATAAACAGAGAAATATATATTTATTTTTGTCCTGAAATTCACTGCTGCATAAAATATAATGGACAGTAATTTAAAGGAAAGTTAGAAAAAAACAACAGTGATGCGTAGTATCTGATCACAAAGGTATAAGTAAATTTGGGAAAGTGAAGAAGAAAGGGTTGCAAAGGATTAATTAGTCACAGCTTGTTATCTGCACAAATTTTGAAAACCAGATAATTGAAGTGTAAAATTTTTATTATCATCACATTCAGTACAATTTAGTGCATTCATTGCATAGCATCATAAGGTGATATCATGTGTTATACTATACATATATATATATGTCAAAGAAATAATTGTACGGCAGTGAACAATGCATTATGCTTCATGCATATCATAATTATTTTTTCTGTTAAGCAAGGTGCGTGTGTAAATGACAAAATGGTCGCACACTATCCTCATGCTACTTAAATGGATTATTGCCAATTTCATTGTTTTGTCTGTTACTGTATTTTGTTATGTTAAATAAATCTCACAGTTCATAGTTCATAAAACATTAGGGAAACAAAAGCTTATGTAAGCACAAGTGAGTCTCCAATTAAGCCCATCTGAGTTATCCAGTGGCGCATATAGCTATCTGGATTCCTCACATGATTTGCTCCGTGAAAATTTATTGTTGCTCTCTGTTCTATTATGGCAGAGTAGAATCTTGTTTTCAAAAAAGCCTGTGTTTACAGGTTTGATTTCCTTGCTGTTTTGGTAATGCTGACACAATTGTAACAAAAAACCTACAGTAAACCCAATAAACTTCAACTGCAAGGGTATCATTTTGCATCTCCACGTTTGCTTATGGTAATCATTATGGTTTATTCTGCGTACAAAAATTCTTTATGCCTGTGCTCCAAGAGAATGCAGTTTTGTACGAACTGTTATAGTAACATTTGTAGTTATCATCAAATATGTTTGCAATAATGCTGGTTATCCAGATATTATTAGATAATTAAACAATCTTTAATGTTATAGTATACTAACTGATTGACTATAATGCCATGTGTGCTTATGAATAACACTTTTGTTCTTTATTTAGATTGAGGCTTTAAGGAACGGAAAACGAGAACGGGAAGACTTGGCAGATCAGCTATATAGTACTCAGCAGGTTTTCCCTTTAAATTTGATTAAGCTAAAAAAGCCTCAGCTATTTTTTGCAAAAAGTCTTTTATAACAGACCAAATGTGCCTAATATAGAAACATGTGCTCTTGCTGAAAGATAACAATGAGGAGATTAATTTTGCAGTAAGATGGTTTTCATAGCATATGTTAACAAGCTGTGTTTTCAGGAGCTTGCAAGACAACAGATGCTACTGGAAGCTGAACAAGATGAGTGCAACCGACTGAGCGAAGAGAGGTCACGCTTTGAGCACAAGGTTAAAGAATTGCAAAACAATCGAAATCAGCTTTTAACAAGTGCCAAACAAAACCGAAAAAGAGGCAAGGAATATTATTATATTATTTAAGTTACTGATCCTTTCATTAGCTTTGTATGACAACATACAAAGCAAAGTGGGTAAATTTATTGTTGCATTACTAATTAAAAGTGAAAGGCACAAACTGAAAGCATGTTTTTTACTTGCAGCATTCAAGTTTTTTCCATTTTTACTTCTAATTTGCTTCTTTCACCCATTTTTGCATGAGTTATGACTGAGTTGTCAATGAAGAACTAAACTACCATAATGATAACCTGATAGGGGCAAAGTACTGAGTTACTGAAACAAGTTTAAATCACATAAAAGAATTACATCTATTCCAGAAGTGATCTTGACAAATCACCAACATAAAAATAGCAATCTGCTGCATTATTTTGCATTAGTGCTAGATTGCCTTAATTGAAATTACTGCAATTGTCTACAGTACATGTAGTATAACAACATAACACAACTATATTATTACAGCTGCTGAATTGAAACTGGAACTTGATGGATTGACAAATAAGTTGGCACAATTGGATCGAGGAAAGGATGACGTGCATTCAGACATCATTGTCATGAAACGTGCTGCCAACAAAGCAAATCAGGAACTGTCCAAAGCAGCAAGTGAAAAACAAAAGCAAGTAAGTCATCCATCCCACTGAGTTTTGTCAGGATGGTGGTGCCTGCCATCTGGTGACACTATATAGTTCTTTATTAGACTCCTCTTGTTTTCTGTGAGGTGATCACAGCAGGCTATTAAGCATGTGTTGTCTACTATTATTGTTTATTTTTGCCCATTTGTTGATCAAGAAAAGCCAATGGACCAATCAACAAAGCAAAGTTAACTAATATTTTTTCAATTATTTTGAACAATGCAAACTAGTCTTAATTTGAATCTACCTTTTTCTTGCTGCACATTTTCCATGTGGTAAACAAAACAATTTTGTGATTTTCTGCAACAAAGTTGTTCAACAAAGCTGCTTTGTTACAATATTATCAAGAGTTATAAATTTAGGACAAGGGTTCTAAAAAATTGTATCAGCTAGAATTTGAACCTAGGTGTTGTGGTATTAGACGATATTTTCTACCTAGGCCAAGCTATCTGCACATGGTTGAAACAGGTCCGAATTCTTGTACTAGTGAGTTGGCTTTAGTACACGCAGTCCATCAGAGCCACTTGTCCACGATTAAATGAAACTAATTAATTTATATGCTACCATAAACGATATTATGCTCAATACTGTTAAATATTTTGCATATATTATATTCAGGATCTGCTAGTTAATAAACTGACGGAAAAAATAGAACAGCTGGATGAAGCAATTAAACTTTATGAAGCACAATACAAAACCCAAAGTGATGAAACAAAGACCACAAGACAGAATCTAACAGAAGCATATACAGAAATTGAGGTACTTTATAATTTATAAACCTCTTCATGTTTATTATAGTTAAGGACTTTTAAGTTTGATTCTAATTTTAACTGAAAATCTCTTTGAGTTTTCCTTTGGGTTTTTTATTACAACAAAACTTGAGTGAAAATATGGATTTAATTGAGTTAACAGTTTCTCTTAGTAAACGGGAAAGATATTTGCTCATCTAGTTCAGTCACAGTTGCAATGCCCCCATATATGCATTATAAAGGCTTTACATATGAAGCGGAACTTGCCTATTTACTAAAATAGCTTTACCATTTATGACTTGCGATGTTTTGAATTGCTGTAGCTATTAAAAGTTTTTAAACGTTTTCTTTGCATTGGGCTTGAACTCTTTTGTTAGTTAGATACACGACAAAATTATGATGTTTATATTTAGTTTACTATCAATGGAAGCATAAAATCATAATATGTAACAATAACAAGATATAAGTAATATTCACATTCAGTTAGTTAAAAGGCTTAGTAACATTGATATTATTTCATCCTTTGTAAAGTCGGGAATGAGAAATTCATTACGAGTAGTCCAATATAATGCATAAGAAACGTCAGAATCACTATAATGTTCATTTTCACAAATCATTACTCTAGAGAAAATAGGATTTTTACCAAAGTAGGTATACCCGAATACTGATTTAGAATGGATATAGAACAGAATAGGCTGAGTGCAGAATTATTAATCTTTCTACATAAAGTTTGCGACCGTTTGGCTGCTAGGTTAATAAAAGGTTTAATTTCAGCAATGCAAGGCGTCATGCTAACGTGAGAATTTTTCGGAAGCAACAAAACACGGCGTAAAGCATTTCTAAATTCAACGTTTAAAATATTAATGCATTTGTCAGATAAGTTAGAAGTCGAGCAACCATAAAATGAGCAGCAAAATGATTGAAACAATTCCAATAAAAAGCATCTATTTGTTATCGATTTAAAAAAGCAAAGCATAGAATTAACACTAGCTATGAAAACATCACGACACCGTGATACATCATTAATTGGGTTTAAATCATAAGATAGTGTTTGACGTAAATGACACAACTCATTATACTATTTAAGTGCTATTCCATTAATTTCAATTTTGGGTGCCTGTCCAGATACACTTAAATATATTTTGATTTTTGTACATTAAAAACTATGTCATGTTCTGTAGTGTATTGGGCACATATGTTAAGCATTGTTTTCAAGGCAGTAACTGTAATGGTGAGAAGAGTATCATCGGCGTAACCTAAAAGAGCAGTAAATAAATGTGGCATCCAACTTTAGCATCTTCTAGAGAGATTATTAGATCATTAACATACACTGCAAATAATACACCTGGAAGAATGCTGCCTTGTTTTATTCCATTGGTAGTGGAAAAGATGATTTAGTTTTGTTCCACATAACACACATAGGCTGATTTAGATATCCATTTAACATAAGGGCAAGAGCAGACTAAGGAGCAAGGGCAAGAGCAGAGCAAGGTAAAGAACATTGTTTTCAAGTTTCTTAAATAGCGTTAATATATTTACACGATCGAAAGCTTTAGAACAGTCAATTACACAATAGTAAACTGGTGTGTTTTTATTGAGATAAGCGTTTAGTGTCTTTCAGCACAAGATTGCACAAAATCTGTGGACAGTAGCTATATTTCAGCATTGTATTAAATGTACAAAGAGAGCATTATGTGATTACTGTATAGACCTTTCGTACCATCCCTTTTACCATACTTCAATTTTGAAACTGCCTCTGCGACATTTCATTAGTAGTTATATAAAACATATAATTGCGGGACTAATTTTTCTTGCAGGCAATTAACTTTGAAAAAAAGCAACTATTTTATCAATGGAACACTGCAGTGTTGGGCATGAAGCGAAGGAATGAAGCGTATTTTGCATTACAAGAAGCATTAAGGTATCCATTCTGATGTTTTATATATATGTGAATGTTAATAAACCAAAAACCTTTTTTACTTACTTATATATGTGGAAGCAAATTGTTTGTTTCAGTCAGCAAAAACAGCACAGCAGAAATTTGGAAATAGAAATCGAAGGTTATAAGAAATCTATAGTCAAAGCAGAGGAAGAGAATGAAAGACTTGTCTATCACATAAACAAGGTAACAGAAACATATTATGGTCTACCTCCATATCAAAATGTTTCACTATCATGCTGGACTACTAGCAAAGCAAAGCAAGATAAGCAATTAGAGAATTGTTTGATTTAGTTACAGATGGTGTGACTCCAATTATGTGACGTTTGCATACAAGCTTATCTAAGCATATTAGCTTCAAAATTTTACGACAGCTCTATTTCCATAACGATAATCTTTATTTTTGCAGTTTTGAACATTCAAATTTTTCCTCAATCTTTTAAGTGTTCCAGTACATATTAGTAATCACAAAGTTCTAGTATAAAAGACCAGTTTCAGAACATTTAGTTATCATTTAAAAATTGAATCCCACATTCCATGTTATGTCAAAATTAAGGTTTTAATTGATTTAAATTTCAGACAGACACAGACATTGCACAGTTGAAGAAATCCATAATAAGTACTCAATCAAAACATGAAGCTCTGCAGGTAGAGTTTACCACGTTCTCACGAATACTTCAGGAAACTGAGCAAGCACTGGTACACGCAAGTGCGGTAAGTTCATGTGCATTTTATCAAGTTGAAAAATTATGTGTTATTGTCCTTGAGCAAGGCAACACTTTAAAACCGTAATCAGATACGAAATTATTACTATTGTTAGTACAAATGAAACATTGCATATGCCCATTACTTACAATGTGAACGACAAAACATACCAAGGAAATTAATATTGAAAAAGTTTATTAAAAACTACCCACTGTCAAATTGACACATGCTTTTGATGTTTAATAAAATTTTTGTTGACTTAGTATCTCAATTATCGATCTACAATGTTCAACCATCAATTCAATTTATAAATAATGAATAAAATAATTACACAGAGTACAATAAGTCCTCGCTTAACGACCCCCATTTAGCGACGCTGAACATTTGACACCTTTTTCTCACTTAACAGCGCATGTTTCATTTTAACAACGATTTCTTTTTACTTTGCTCACGGCCATTCTTATTTTATCAACAACATTTTTTCCTAATTTGAAGCATTAAAACAGTACATATTGTGTTATTCTGTTCTAAAAATGCATTAGTGACCTAAACAGTGCAATTGTTATAATGCTTTTACTTCTTGACTGACTAGGTACTCAGTTTTAGCGGCTCTAGCCGTTTTTATCAAGTGAGATCTATTTATATGCCTCCATACACCCCAGTTTGAACTTTATGCCAAGGAATTTTGTCTGCAACCTAGCTTGTTTGCTTGAACAACCAAATTGTTTCAAGGTCGCTTCATGCAGGCTTCACTTTCACTATGCAGTGTTTAACTGCTAACTGTCTTTATACAGGCTTCAACATTAAGAAAAGAGAACAGCTAGCAAGTCTAGCTAGATATTATAAACATATAGGTGGTTTCAAGCAAACAGAAAGAAATTAATCAGCAGAAATATGAATAAAACCCATAAAATGTTTAATTTGCATGATTTAAGCAGCATTGATTTTTGCTTCTGGAACGTATCTCAATTCGTTTTCGTTACTTGGCATGGAAGTCTTAATGACGTTTCGCTTAACATCACGTTTTTCTGGAATGCATTAGTGTCAATAAGCGAGGACTTACTATACTTGTGCTTGTATATCATTAGATTGTTAATAAGCAAAGTAACAAACATGGCATAAACTAATGAGCTTAAATGATTATTTTCATTGTAATTTTTCTTTCTCTACTTCCCTTTCTTTCATGCAGTCCTTGACAATCCTAGCAAAGCTGTGGTGATAAGAAATGCCGATAACTCTGAACACAGCAACAAGGCATACTTGTAATAAGGCTTCAGCTACCGTGCTAACGGGAGACATGCCACATGTAAGACATGCCAGCAAGAAACCATCAACACCAATGTAGCTTACAAACTTTCCACTCACCGAATCAGTCACTATAGTCCGAGCCACTTGTTTAGCACTGAATAATCCAGAAACTTCGGAAATCAACCGTGTTTCTTTTGGTTGGCCAGCTTCTAGCTCTCTCTGAAAGCCTGGAGTGTCAGTATCTGGGGGACACGACATTGTTACATAAATGTTATATGGTTGAACTTCCATTTGCAATGCTTCAGCAAGGCCACGCAGAGCAAATTTTGATGCAGAATAACCCGAATATCCATACAAGCCAATTTGTCCCGCCTGTGATGACAGAAAAACAATGCGACCCATTTTATTTTTCTTCATATTGCATACAACAGCTCTTGTAGCATACACACTACCCAGGTAATTTGCCTCCATCATTTTACGAAAGTCCTCCACTGGAATGTCTTCAAACCTATTGGCTACGGAATATCCAGCTGAATTTATAAGCATATCCACTGAACGCCCAACGACTTCTTCAGCTTGTCGAAAGGCTTTCTCCACATGCGCATAGTCTTTTGTTACATCTACCGAAACGCAAGTTACCTTTTGGTTCAGCTTTAAATGTTGCTCAACCTCATTGCGAGCTTCTGCAAGGCGTGTTTGGTTTCTTGCCAGTAGTGTAACAGACGCACCACGCTTGGCGGCTTCTATGGCGACACATTTACCAATTCCACTTGATCCTCCAGTCACTAAAACATGTGCACCTTCTATTGACATTTTCTTCGGTGCAAATATTGGGGACACCAAGTACAGCAGTAGCACAATTACTATCACAAGAACCACAGCAAATAATACTGATACTAAATAAGGTGTTAGCATGAGTACAATAATAAGTGCTACTGCAAATAGTGGTGATACTAGAAAAAGTAACAGAATGAGTGATATTACCAGCAAAAGTATTAAAATGATCACAGTATTTGTTCCCATTATTAGAGATTTCATCTCAAGAATGGCTCTTGTTTAGGAAGTCTTAGATTCTGAAAGAAACAAATCAGAACATTCGAGTTATTGTTATCACAATAATGCACTCTCAATCATGTTGCCATACTGATTCTTGCAGATTTTAATGTCCCAAGTAATTAAAATACCACAGGTTAACTGGGAGAAGTTGTCATTTTATGAATCATGGAGTTGCTGATGTTGTAATAATTCGCGAATCACGATTAACCCGACTATAGAAATGAATGCAAGATCTTTTCTAAATTCCCCGTGTTAATAGCCAGTTTTTTCCGTCTTCAGTGAGCTCATTGGTCCCACAACCGTTTTCAATCATTAATGTCTAAGTGATGGATTTATATACATATCTATCTATCTATCTATATATAGATATGTATATAAATGTATATATATATATATAAAAAAGTTGTACCGTATAAGAGTACGATTAAATGGTATAAGTAAATGTAAATCAAACTGGATGGTTGTGAATAACTTTTAACAGTGTGAGTTGGGTAGCCCACTGTAGGTACACTTTACACACTTTACTAATAAGAATTTAAATAATTTACTGTAGTACTAAGTAATTTACTCAAGTAATAGGTTTAGCATGCTTAACTAACATGAAGACTTGGCTTATTGTCTTTCCTGATCTTCTTAAATAATTACAGGTTTAAGTAATCCATCCACATTACATCTGCTAAAAATTGTGAATGTGCATGAAATTCAATTTGATTAACACACACAAACGATACACAAAGTCATAAATTTAATTATAATTGATTGTTAAATTCAGATTTCTTACCGGTCAGTTACCAACCAGACAGCTTGGTACAGCATGTGTAAACAAACGTAAATAGTAGCTTCCTTGCGCCATCTATTGTCGAACGAACAAAATACTCCGAAAGATTTTATTGAATCGTTTTCTTATAAGTGACTTGATTGGGATTAGAATTGGTATAAAGAGGTTGAAAATTGTAGGGTGCGAAACTTAAAGGCTTATAATATAAGCAGAAGGTATAAATAACTATCTTAAAAATGGAAACTTGAAAAATGTATATAAGAATGTAAAAGTAATGCTATAAGCACTTTTAATATCTTATATATATATATATATATATATGTATTGTTGGCATCCTTCTGTCTCGAAAGACAATGGAGTGTGCGCCAAGAGAGTCAGTTATTGATCACATTGATGGAGCTGCAGCATCGACTGTGGCTGAGCAGTCCGATCCTTGAACCACTGGAATGGCCTTTCCAGGGCGCACGCCTGGGCAAGGTGTATGGAGATCCTGAGTTGCCCTGACAACATGAACCCTCTCTTCCTCCCTGGTGTAGTCCAAAGGAAAGCGGAGTGATACGCTTGGCACCAGGTTGGCTGCAGGAGCTGCCGGAGTCAGTGAGCATGCTTCACTGGTCCGCCTTCGAGTCTCCACTCCTGATTTGGAAGGTTTACTCCTCTACGCTTGGCCGTTGGGTCACTTGACCTCCTCCGCCTTCTAGCCATTGGCTGCCTGTGCAGCTCCCCCGCCTAGTGTCGAGATACAGTGTGGGCATCCCGCAAGCCTACAGCACCTGGTATTCCTATCCTAGGCGGTCATCCATCGAAGTACTAACCAGGCTCTATGTTGCTTAACTTCAGTGATCAGACGAGAACCGGTGTTTTCAACGTGATATGGCCCTAGTATGATATGTATATGTATATATATACATATATATATACATATATATACATATATATATACATATATATATATATATATGTATATATATATATATATACATAATCTTTATTTGCCATTAAAATACATTGATAATCACGTAAAAAACATTTTACAGAGATGATCTATCAGTATTAGTTAATAAAAACTTATACTGCTTAAGGTGAATGCATCAGTGCAATCTAAACTACTGTGCAGTAATGACGAATAAAAATAAAACGTATTTTCAATTATTTACAAGAATTAAAAATTATGATTTAATTAATATGGCCGTGGATATAGAATGTCTGAATTAATGTGTATGTTGTCGTACTGGTGTGATGGTATTTCATATCTAGTTAATATTGATGATTTTAATTTTGTTTTAAATGCTGATAGGAACCTGATTTCACCACATGTCTAGTTATAAAGCTTAAAACTTGAAAACTGCTTGTTTCTAGAAAAAAATATATTTTAATAAAGCTTACTCTGTGCATACATGCATCCTATATTATATTACTAAATCGTGAACTAGTAAACAGATCATGCAGATTCAGATGCGGGTGAATTTACTGTATTATTCTGTTATAAAGTTATATACCATAGATTTATTTATAAAGTTTTTGTGGCTAAGCAGTGGCGCAGCGCCCGAGGCGAAAAAACTTCTGGCGACCCTTTTAATGTTTTGATCATTTGTTTTGTTAGTGAAGCCACAAATTGTGCGTGTTTTTTGCGTCTCTGATCCTGACCTTCCTTTTTCGACATGATGTGATCGATATTCTAAGATTCACTCTGAATTTGATTTGCGGTACTGCACCAGAGTAATTCTTTTCTATGCAATAGTTGCACTGTAGCACGACGTTCAGCTCGAACAATAAAACGTGAAAAGATTATAAAAGATACCAAACACTACAGGTTTTCACAATAATACAATTGGCATTTAGAGAAATGCCACAGTTTCTCAAAAAATTATAGATCTGCTAAGCCACACGACACCCTGCACACACCGTTAGTAATCAATAATAATTTATTGAATATTTAAAATGCATTAACTTTAAAAATCACAAATGCATTTTACATACTTAAAATATTAACGCATAAATAGTACATACACAGTAGGCTGTTATAAATAAAACTAAAATCGTAATACATGTATATAAAAATCAGCTGTAATTAAATCCATAAGTCCATATTAAATTTCAAGTTGTTCCACGTTAAGTAACAACAATAGCCTTCTTTCTAGGCTATATGTAGTAATTAAGTTAGCTACAATGATCTTTGACTGGGCAATGTAGCTTGAAAACTTTTGTTAATTGTTTTGTTAATGTCGGATCTGTAATTAATATTTAACAGTCACTGAACTCTAGCAGAATTTTGTGCCTCTCGCCATTGCGCCATGTAGGCGATTGCCCCCTGTGGCCCCCACTTTGCTGCGCCTCTTTAGCTAAGTTGTTTCTTTTTTAATTGCAGGACAAAGCAGCTCAACAGACAACTCTGACCATCCTTCAAACGCAGCTGCAAAAAAATAACATAGAGAAAGCCAGACTGGAAGATGAAATTGTGCTAAGACTGCAGAGCAAGCTTAGTGCAAAAAATGCTGCTTTGTTTTCAGGGAAAGTGGCTAACAGGATGCGTGAGCGTAGAAGTGATTTAGTAAGTATTTGTTGGTAGATAATTCACTATATAAAGGCCTATGTGACCCCAACAGACAATGAAGTTTTTTTAACACAGTATTATGGCTACACAAAGAATTCATAGTTATTGTAATTATTAAACAAAAGAGATTTATAAATGAAATAACTTTCCATTTTTCTAGTGTACATGTATTTCGAACGTGTGCATTGCCATCAAGATGGCTATGTTTCGCATCTTTGGCGTGAGTGAGCGAGAATGATGTACAAGGCTCAGCAAGCATCGTCTTTGGTTACCAATTGAATATTTGTAATGAACGCAGGATTTTAAGTTGTAAAAAATTAAATCATGCATAGTGAGGATTTAGTTTGACTTTAATACCGTATGTACTTATGTACAAGTCAAGTTTTTTGGAGGCGATTTTAAGGTGAAATTTTTGGGGTCGACTTATACTTACGATATGTTTTTGGGAGATGTCACTAAAGAGTCGTCTGAAAGACGAATATGTAAAGAAATAATCCTTCATTATATGCTGGACTGAATGAACAACATACTGTGTTACTTCACATCAGAGAATGTTCACGTCTTGACATTACTGCAAGCTGCATTATCATGGATTGCATTGAGGGCCCTCAACATGAATATATATGCATCGGGTAGGTATAGTATACTTGGCCCAGGCACTTGCACGTATCTTACACATTAACACAGTAGGCTATTGATTTATTACTTGGCCATTGTTGACATCATTTACTCTGGAAGATCTTAATATTTTATGGTCGACTTGTACACAGGTATTATATAAAATGATGCAATTTTTGGTCTTAAAATGCACATCGACTTGTACATACGTATATACAGTATTTGTAGTGTAGACTGACCAATTTTATGTAAGCATTGTGTTTATACTTAGTGATATAACTATGCACTTGCAAGCCCTGCAGTTGCAACACGCACGCTTTTTGAATTCGAAAGATTTATCTTTGGGTTAATTAAAAACGATCGCTCTTTTGAGTTAGAATCCGTATCCATTGGAATTCTCGTGATTGAGTTTGCATTTTAATGTTTTTGGCTGATTGGTTGATACCATTATTTTCATACTAGGAGTCAAATGTAGCAAAGGAAGAAAATGAGATTACTACAAACATGGTGGAGATGGCTAATGTCAACAACAGGATCAAGAATTATCAGAAGGAGTTGAGAGAAATCAACAAGGAAATAGAGGAATTGAACAAAGTCGTAACACGTGGAGAGCGTGAAGTGACACGCCGTACGGGAATGATTGAACGAAAGCAAGTGTTGATTGATCAGCAGTATAGCAAACTGGACCAATTTCTCAGCCAAACTGGGGTAATGTACTTTTTTAATTTTTACTAGCAAAAAAACAGATAAATTGGTTCGCAGACGCTTTTCAGAAAATCATAATGAGATGTTTTCTTAATTTATTCCTATTTAAAAAAAGTGACATAGGAGATAATTTGTTTTTTCTACACGTCTACTATTTTATAAAGAAAGACGACACAAACTGATTGAGTCAACAACTAGGGTGAAATATTTTTTTCTGTGACCAGCAGTTGTCACGTTTAACAAGTAATAATATCCTCGCCAATAGATTAAATGGAAAAACTGCTACTTTACTGAGCATATGCTTTAGTGAATAACGGGAAATATTTTAGCATTTCTTATAGAAAGCACTGGAAGAATGGAGTTGCTGCAAGAAGTAAATTCATTGATATTTGTGATTTTGTTTTTGACCAACATTTATTCCCTACGAGAATCTGCTTTTTGTGCTATGTTATCACAATTTTTTACACTTCTTTTATTTCAGGGAGTGGAATTAGGACCACTGGAGATTCAGATCAACTCACTGAATAAATCTATAGATGCAGCAGAAAGAGAAACAGAAGATATGCAAAAACAGTGGCTACGTGATCAAACAGAGCTAGTTAAATACATAAAGGAACAAAACCAGCAAAGTCAGGAGATTACAGAGTTAACAAAGCGTCTTAACATCCTGGCTCAGAAAAAGCTAAGAATTGAGGGTATGGCGAAGCATGATGCAGGAATCTGTTATGTTTTACAGAAAATATTTCCCGGTTTTACACTTTGGACACTGCTGTGTGTTTTTCTCGTATAAGTAGTTAGGTGAACCAAGCAAGCATTAGGGCCTATTTGATTTATCATTAGTTTGAATGTATTATTGAGAAACATACTTTATTTACTACAAACATAGGCAACTAACATGTATATACAGATGCAAATTTTCTAATTTGCAGGTGAGATTGAAGAACAAGAGAATGAAGTAAAGGATTACAATAGGAATATGCGAAGTTTACAAAATGACATGGTTAAACTAAACAATTTATTACACAAAGAGAAAGGTTTGCAAACTACACTTGAAGAAGAGAACGTTCTGGTTGCTAATGATTTCGTAAAGGCATTAAAGGTAACAATGAGATGTAATATCAAGGGCATACCAATTTATTACTATTATTAATTGTTCACCAGTTTTTGTTAACCTCTATACTAATAAGTATTGTGATTCTATTAGGAATTCTTAAGTTTGTCCAATTTAAACTCTCTGCGTTATATATACAATGTTTTTAAGCATGATAACTGCAGTCAGTCCTCATATGTAATATCAGCTCTCAGATGCCGTTAAATTTGATTCATATTAATTATGGAAAGAACCTACAATAAACTGAAATTTTCAAAACAAAACAAAACAGGAAGCGTGTTTAAAGACAGCCTGGATTTGAACCAGGGACCTTCCGCTAGCTTGGCAGATGCCATTTTCTATAGGCTGCCATGTCCACAGTGATCTTGACAGGTTCCAATTCTAATTTGTTAGTATTACTCTAGCAAGAGAGCGGTTATGGCTTCTGCCAGGTTAGCGGAAGGACCCTGGTTCAAATAAACAGGCTATGTCCCAATTTTTTCACAATGCCTGTTTTCAAGTAAGTCAGGTTTAAAAAGTTTCAATAATTATTGTGGGTTTGTTCCACTATTAATTATAATCTTAAAAATTGCGATTACTATAAATAATTACATTATGTGTTGGTTGTTAGGAAAGTGAGTCATATTTGACCTTGAACCAGGAAAATATTGCAGCATACAAATAGCATGTGAACAGGAGATACTCCTGGAAAATTCAAACATAAAAATTTGATTGAAATTAAGACTATTTCCATTTTTTACTTAAATGAGAGCAACTGGCAAATGAGAGGAAGTTTATTGTATCCTTACATACAAATGATAAACAAAAAAATCTACACACAGTCTAGGCAGCTCTGCATTGCTAATCTTTTTTTCAATAATGAAAAATTCCTGCATGTACTATTTGAAAATTTTTCTTATTGATTACTCTACTCATTGAATGAATGTTACAGGAGCAAGAACTAGCAGCCATTCAAGACAAAAATCAGCTAGAAGCCATCAATGAAGAAAAGAAACAGATTTACAATAGTTTGATTGAAGCTCAGTAAGTTCACCTGCAATTAACCTGCAAAAAAGTAGTAATCAAATTAATTGAAAGCAAAGGCAATTTCTGCAAGCAACTGACTCATTTTCATGGACCATTGCCAAAATATTTTTTCGTATGTCGTTTAGCATTCTAAATTCTAAAAGTGAAGTGGACACAAAATCCACTAAAAATAATATTTAATTGACTGCATTCCACTTCTCCTGTTCATCCTTATCCTCATTTCAGACGACAGATCATGCTTTGGGAGAAGAAAATACAGATGGCTCGTGAAGCCAAAGCAACTGTATCTTCAGAAGACGGTGGTGGTGAAATAAAGGCTATGAAGAAAGAGATCCATCGAATGGAGGCAAGCATCTTGGCATTGCAATATTTACATATTATTCACTTATATATTCCTTGAGCTTAATTATGCCTAATGCTAATTAATCTGCTTGCACTTGGACATCGAGGAAAATACGAGCAGTAAGTCTCTGTTAAACAATTGGTTTGTGATGATCATACTGTTATCACCAATGCTTTGCTGTAGATGTAGTATACACAGTAAAGGATAAAAACTGACACCAGTGAGGCGATTCCTAACAATTTTTCAAACTCCTGTTCCAGTTATTAGTAGCAGATAATGTTTTTTAGGTTCATTATTCCTCGCTTCTGAGAGAACAAGAGAAACTCATACAAGCCATGGAGAAATCCGTCTCCGTAAGAGACACGATTGCAACTCGGGGAGAAGCACTAGCCAAGAACAAGTTCACTGTTACAAAGGCAACTTTTGAACAGCAGCTGAGCGAAATGAGACGAAAAATAAAGGAACAACAAAAGGTAAATGATAAGCAACTTGAGGAACAGCAAAAATTCACAACCATGTGTAGCTGTACTATTATGTCATTCTCTGTGATTTCATTTTTTGTGTTACACCTAGCCTAACAAGATCTTGCAAATACAGTGTTCCCTCACTTCCAGGCCCACCCGTGATAAGTGAATTTCTGCGAAGTAGGGATGCTATACTACATTTAGTTTTTGGTGTGTATTCATCTGCCGAATAAATACACTATTTACTGTAAATGTTAATTTTTATGATTTATAATATTCTTTTAATGTTAGAATTAATATTTTTAATATATTTTTATACATTTTGTGATTTTTTATGCAAAATTCATCAAATCTATACATTACTGTACAATACGTATTATGCATGTGCAAAAATACTTTATAGACGGAGTACCGCAAAAACCCGCGAAACAGCGCAAATACCGCAATAAATATTTTACATTAATATTTTTGAAAACCCGCGAAACCGTGATAAACGAACCGCGAAGTAGCAAGGGAACATTGTAAACAATAACTACAAAACATTATTCGATGTTTTATTAAGAATGAATGCATTATCAAGGTTATCACTCTCTTTTCCTTTGAGCGTATTGATAAATTTATATGTTAGCTCCAAGTTCCAACCCTTTTTAGCTGAATTCATTTACATAAAAGTCATTGCTGATACCAGCTGTTTGCACTATGCTACTGTCCAATGACCAGGCATGGCGGGAGCTGAAAATGGAGGCGGTCATTCCTTCCTATGTTTTCTAAGTAATTGAAAATGATAACAAAAACTTTTTGAAATGTTTTATTTCTCTCCTTTTGTAATAATTATTTCCAAAACAGGAGAGTGAGAGAAGTGAGCAAGAAATGAAGGAATTAGCAAAAAATCAACAAGAAATTGGAGAACAGTTGGACAATGTGCATACTTCTGTGCAACAGATGCAAACCGAGTTAACACGAACAGAGGATAAGATCGATCAAATGAGCTTTACTAAGCAGAGGGTATGCATGTTTTTCACATATTTCAGAAATAATTTTAAAAGCAGAGCAGTACTAGTTATAGCAAGTAATTGATTGGTTGACTGAAGTGGATCGAGCATGATTAATCACTGTATATGCATATTCGTAAGATACATTCTGGTTAAAGTCAATCCAGAGACTCGTTTTGTCAGCTTGATGTTACTTCAAAGTCTTCATTAATTTTCAGTGAGAATGCCTGTTGTTTGCAACTATGAACAAAAATTCTGCAATAAATGTACTGATTTTTGAATCTTGAGAAATTAATAACCACCATAATGGTTCTACTTTCAAATAAATATAGAATTACATAAACAGAACATGGTCCAATTAAAATTGCAAAATCTCAAAATCACTATATCGTGAGAGCACACATGTGAACATATACATTATTCTCATCTTGCAGTGAAAAAAGATCAATTCTTTCTCACTTGCATTTCAGAACCTCACAGCCATAGTCAGCAAACAGCAAAAGAGCAAATACTACCAACAAATAAACGAAGGCAAATACAAATTGTTGTGCAAGGATGAAGCTGTAGTGGCAACCGAGTTTCAGCGGCAAGAGAAACGTTTGGAAGCACTCGATGACATTCTCAGCAACTTATCGCAAGAGTACTCACACGTGGCACCTCATCTAGACAAAGTCAGGGCGCAGTTGATCTAATTGTCAAGTACAGCATACGTTGCTACTGCACATTTTTGAACACACATCGTTGCAAGCATTAGTTTTACTTTGAGTCGAAATGAACACACGAATATTGTTAACATGTGTTTCTCTGACTACATAGCTGTGCATATTATTTTGCAAATTTCTCCTGCATGTTTCTCCTCAACAGTTATAACACTATCAAATTCGCTATGACAACATAAGACAAATTACAACATTATTCAGCAATGCCTGGAACAGTTCTTTTAGTGTTCCAGGCGTCAGTTTCACAAAGCTGTCACTAAGTAAACGACGTCATTATTAATAGTTAAGTGAATGTAATAATGATGTCGTTAACTTTAGTGATGGCTTTGTGAAACCGGTCCTAGTACTTTTAGTGGAGTGTTCTGGAACAGATAACGGTAGCATTCTTAAATATAGAAATGATTTGGATACAAAGTGTTGTAAACTAATGTGTCATGTTCAAGATTTGATTCAAATTATCTTGCAGCTCGAATCAATAAAGTTTATTTTGCTAATGTTTAGCAAGTTTTCCTGCGAATTTAAAAAAAAACTAAAAGCCAAAAGTTGTTTGAAAAAATTTATTTATAAATCACTTTTTACATTATGCATTGCAAATAGTCTTTACGATTATTTAACCACAGAAATTTTTTGCAAAAAGATAATTTTCAATGATGCTAATCAAGAATCAAAGATATAGTGTTTAGCCATTCATTTACATGTAAATTACTGACAATTAGAAAGTTTCAGTAAAGTCATTTAGTACTATTTTCTTACAATCATCGAATCTATTCTAAAAAAATGCGCATCAACTTTTTGTAAAATTAACTGTGGGTTTAAATATTTGTGTGTTATAATACAGAATTAATTTTACCTACACAGAACAGCTTCATCACTGTCTGTCTACTAGCTGTTGCTCTTTAAGAATTGCTTCATTGTTATATAAGTTTTAAACATTTAACAATAATTAAATACAGTAACAATATTTACAACGATGTCCCCATCTGTATCCACATTGCGTTTCATGACAAATTAGAAATTTCAAAGCAAGAAAAAGTTGCTTAGCAAACCTGTACACTGTGCCACAAATGGCAAGAAGTGCCCTGTAGTTAACACATCAACTAAAAAGCAACTCAGCATAATGCTTTTTTCTTCTAGTTTTTTACTATAAGAAAATATGTTTGTCTTTATCTGATTACAACAATAAGCAAATAAAACATGAACAAACCACAGCAGCGGACTCACTAAAAAGAAATACATAAAACTTATAATTATAAAAGCTGTCTTTTCAGGATATGTTCAATTTCTTGTGTGAAAATTCAGCGCCACTGTAACACAAACGTTAACACTGTTTACAGTGGTTTATCTTTATGCAAATAGAAGTAGCAAAATTTGTTATGCTAACTACGTTTTACCATTACACAAGGTATTGATATACAGCAGCCTAATGGAACAGTCTTTATTACAAAAAGCTTCAGTCTGTACTCTGTAGTGAGTTGGACATTACTGAAGTTAATGCTGGCATAATTAATAATAGCTTAGAATATCTATAAAGAAAGAGATGAGAGATGCCACTTATAACAGAGATTTGATTTGAAGAGAACAAATAGTTGTAATGATAGCTTAGCATATCTAAACTGAGATGACTACAGCAGAGATCATGTCAGTAATTTGTATAATTATAACATTACCTGTGGAGATAGATTTTAATAGAACAAATAAGTGTTGACTCATCAATGTCAATGTTGGAGAAAAAGCAATTGGTGCATGCAGACTGCCAAATGATGGTATACTTTTACCATTGTTGCTTGTTTAGAATAAAATTTCAAATAAGAAATTTTCTTATATTAAATTTACTAAATTTTCCTATTTTAAGAAATTTGAACTCTCATAATTTTACAAAGTTTATCGTCTGTTGCATTACAGTTTTACAGCTGTAATTGCTTTTCTAACAACTGCACCATACTACCTTTAGCTGTCTCCAGTTTTACTTTGGAAAAGTACAAGACTTGACATTCTCCTCAAGAAATAGTATGGTTGTGAGCCTTTCAAAATTTAAAATGCAGAGAGCTACCTCTACAGATTGCTACACGAATTTGTTTTTCACATTTCAACTAACTTAGTGTGCTTAATTCACAAAAATTAGAATACCCCAACGTTACTTAAAAAAATTTACACAAATATTACCTAAAATTGAGATGTTGAATTGGACAAAAGCAAGTAAAAGTTTCCTTTAATACTAGATCATCATAAAAACAATGACAGAGCTGCTGTAGTTGTGTATTATTTGTATAAAACCCTGCAATAGCAAGATCACAGCATGGCAGACTTAACTGAATTTGTGAGGGTTTCCGTACTACCCACATCTGTCTTTTCTTCTTCCTCAAGAAGCTGCGCTGTACTGCTAGAAGATTCGTAACTCTCACCACTCACCTGGAAAATTTTAGATTTGGGTTACCATAGTGTAAAAATAAAAAATTAATATTACCCGTGCTTTAGCCAGGGAGTTGAACTGCAAAACCACGATAAACAACTGACTTACGGTAAACTGTCTCGAACTTATTACTCTTGAAAAATTTGAATGACAATATAAAATTATAATAATATCGTAGAATTGTAAATTTGTGATCTTTAGCTATTTACAGTAGGCAAAACTTGAAATTACTTCTCTGCATTTTAGGGCACTAAGATGCGAATTTACAAAGAATTAATTAAAATTAAATTCAGTACTATATTTCTTTCCAGCAAGAACTTAATCAGGGAAAAAAAGTTTTGTAATGCGTCTACCATAAATATTCGTGCATTAATGTCACATAACACAACAAATGAAGGTACAAAATGAAATGATAAGTAACTTTTCATTATTACCTGATCTAAGTTATCCTCAACTGCAAGTTGTCCTGCACGACAATTACCATCCCGTGATTGTTCTTGTGCTGATTCGGATATTTCTTCAGCTAAAAAGAAATTAGAGATATTGAAAAACTACCACATAAAACCAATGTAATTGCTCAAATCTGATATTCTTGACATGCTATGCTGACTTTTAATAATGTAAAAAATTACATGTAGAAGCAGAATCATAAGAAGCTGTTAACTTTTCTAAATACAATGCAAAAAAGGTAAATTGTTTTATTAGTTTGCATGTTCCCACCCAGAATAATAATCTCTGAAGTAGCTAATTATCTGTACCTGCTTCCACCTCCTCGTGATCACTTTCTCCAGCCTCCTGCTCCTCCTCTTCTTTTGCAGGTAACTCCTCAGTTGCATCACAATCTGGCTGGTCATTCACAACTTCATCTGTTGTGGGAGAGCCAGTAACAACGTATTTAGCTCTAGAACCCTGTAATACGACATGTAATCATTTAGTTATTACAAATGCAATCACATTATCAAGCCCATCAACATGAGACTGCACCTTTTTTAATGTGCTGGTTGTACCAAAGCTGACTGTGCAGTGAGACAAATGTATTCCAGTAAATATATGACAAATTGAGTTGTGAGTAAACCTATTTACAGACACAAACATACATGTTATTTCGCATTTTTGGCAGAGAAATAAAACACATGAATTAAATCACATTTCTTTTCACTTTGTATCATTTTCTCAGTAAACTTCAGAATTGTTTTCTGATTTTGGCAACCAATTATGTCAAACTGATTTTTGAGTACATGGTGTGTGCTTCCCAGTCGAAGTTAAATAGCCAAAGCTGGTCATTTGGTATGTGAATGCCAAATAACTGGCTGCCTTGCCTTGATGAGTCCAGAATGTCTTGCTGCAACCACTCGCAAAACTAGACTTTGGCTTTTAATGCTGAATTCCAGCTTGCAGTCCAACAAATTATACAAAAAATAAAATCTGTTACTCTTTTTGTTACTTTAAAAATGCCTGGAATATTAGCTTTGTCAAGGAAACTTGTGGAAAGTCTACATTCAATGCAAAGCATAAAACTCACACTTGAAAAACAGGTATTTATTAGTAACTACTTATTGTGACAGGATGAACATAATGGTTACGATGGTTGCTCTCCTGAAATCCATACCTTGTTTTTTGGTACAGTTTCATTTACTATTTCTACTCTGTCATCTTGAGGTACATATAGAACAGCGTCTTCTGTCGCACTTATGCCAATTTCAGCCGTTCTATCCTTGGTCCGAGTTTTGGCCTTCTGTTTTCCGGATTCCTTCACAGGTTTGGATGTGACACCTGTCATGATTATCTGCAAAAAATATTAAAACAATAATATTTGTGTTTAAAAGTTGGAAAATTATTTGATAATTTCGTCACTGTGTCCTAGAACACTTAATTATGACACAACATGCTATGTTGGCTTTAATGTGTATAAATTATGCTGTATACTCAACAAACAATCTATTAATAATTAATACGATTAGTTATAATGCAAAAAATAATACCAAAAGAAGCAGAGTCATTACAAACCTCGGGTGTTTCACATTTGTTTTGAGCTGTAGCTCTCGGTACGACATCTGGGGAATTGCTCAAAACATTTCCTTCTGTTGCTGCAGGTTCATCTGATGTATCACCATGTACAACTCTGTAAAACATTTGATTTTCTAGCACAACAAGCTGAAATAGTTCTTTATACACTGAACAATGTAATTCACTCAAAGGCAGGGCCCTCTCAAAGACATGGCCAAAGAAATGAGCACATTAACAAGAATATGTTAATATGTTATCCATGTTTAATGAAGAATTAATAGTAATAATAAAATATACTTCTAAAATGACCAATGACCCAGGAGAGGTATCACAGCCACAATTCTACTGTACATACACCCTCACACCCATGTGTTACACAGCCAAGGTTTAAGCATGTTAACGCCCAAAGCAAGTATCAAACTCAAACCATTCAGAATGAAGCATGGGAACTCTACCACTAGACTAGAAAACATGCCACAATTACAGTACAAGTAACAGTGCAATTTTGGGCACAAAGAAATTGTAAAATAGCTCAGGAATCTTAAAATTGTAACTTGTAAACAGACTTCGAACTGAACTATATGTACACTGCTACAAAATTAAATTACATCACATTATTGACTTTCAAACAAACCAAAAGTTGGGAACTCCACACAAAAAAGTCACATTTTCAATACCAAAAATATTCCAGTGGTTAAAAACTATATCTCAATAAAATATTGAAATCCTAATTACAGAAATACTATACTTCCTAGATTACAGACTAAAAAAATTACATAATTATTAACCATACAAGTTATGTGCATAGAATAAATATTTTACACCTACCCATTCGGTACTTGTCTTCGTAATAACTCTACATTGCTGTATGACGGTGGTGGTGTAATATTTCCATTTAAACCGTCCTCACATGTTAAATTAGCTGCAGGTGCTGCACTTGATGCACAGGTCGGTCCATTTAAAGCTTCTATAAGTGATATGGCTTCATATCCCGGCGGAACTCCCTCTTGATTTGCCTGTGTCAAAAACATTGAATTTTGTTCTTTATGACATTGTCTGTAAGTCCAGGGTATTATATTATGTTCCAAATGTGTTACAAAAGAAACAGGCAAAACAGGCGAAACTAATAAACTACGAACCTATTCAAAATTTAAACAAGAATTTGAAGTCGAGAAGTATCTTCTTTTTATACATAATCATGTACCAAGATCGAACTTCGATAAACTGCGTAACAGTTCTCACAACTTGTATATAGAAAAAGGCCGACATTGTATATCCAAAATACCTGTTAACAATCGAATATGTAAATATTGCAATGAAGGAAAAATTGAAGATGAAATGCATTTTGTACTTGACTGTAAAAATTATTGTGATTTAAGGTTAAATTTATTCAGTTCTATTGCGAAAATCTTTCCTGCTTTTATTATTCTACCTATGGACCAAAAATTTATTTTGCTGTTAAGAGGTAGTTTTTTTTTAAACGACAAACTTAGTGTCAAGATATATTACTGAGTGTTTTATAAAACAAAATTTACAAAATTGAGCTTACCTGTTATTCTATTTAATGGTGTAAGATCTTCATTATGTACGATAATTCTTATGCACACTTTAAATGTATGTTACCATTTTGTAAAATGTAATTTTAATATAATACTAGGTTCTACAGTATAAATTTGTTGGAAAATGTAATTTTAATTCTAAAATTCATTGTGTAATAAACTTTGTAAATATCTTAATATAATATAATATAATATAATATAATATAATATAATATAATATAATATAATATAATATAATATAATATAATATAATATAATATAATATAATATAATATAATATAATATAATATAATATAATATAATATAATATAATATAATATAATATAACATAACATAACATAATATAATATAATATAATATAATATAATATAATATAATATAATATAATTGAAATATTGTAATTGTAATTGTAAATCGTTAATAAATATTATTTCATTATACAACTGTAGTGGACCAATATCAGTTCAATCAATGTAAGTGTGAGAATAAAACTTTAAAATCTACTAGTGCTTTCCCAAGGTTAAAAAACCCCAATGCAATAATAAAAAATTCCACTTCAGTTAAGTCAAGCGATGCGTTTTTTCAATTTCACTACTGTGGGGTTTTTAGGTGCCCCACTTCTTGTCAATAAGATTTAATTCAGTGTTACTATAATTCAACATTCGTGTCCAATTTTCTATTTTTCTTTACTTCCCCATGTAAAATTTACACAAGAAAAGGTAGCATTAAATGATGAAGTAAATTTATAAAGAAATTACAGTCAAACCTGTTTATACCACCTGCTTTGGGATTGCAAAAAAGTTGGTGTTACAAGTCTGGGATTGCAACGAGGTGAATTAATATATACATGTCCATATAAATATAGACATTTTGTTTTGCTTTGGGCGTTAACACAGATCTAGGCATTTTAAAGGGATGGTTATAATGAGGTTTGGTTATACTGAGGTTTGACTGAACAAGTTCTTCTCTAACCTACGTTTTGGAATTTAAAAGTGTTTTAGGCATTCTATTTTCTACTGAAACACTATAAACAAGTAGAACTTTCAATTAAACAAGCTAAACAACATGTTAATGATAACTTTTATAAAAATGTAAAATTTGAGGTTCTTTGAAACACTAGTTACCAGTTTATCTACAATTGCTTTAATTATTAATAAAGCTAGCAAAATCATCCTACATGTTATAATAATTTACAACAACCAAAATTCTCACAGATTAATTTTAAAATAAAATCAGCATAGTTTTGCTTTTTACTTAAAGATCTGTTCTAGATGTCATTATTAAACTTGAAAGCTACTGTTCTATAAAGCTAGAGTGAGTTTTATTAAAGTTTGCACCTTTTCAATGTTTTGTACACTTTATTAATTGTGCCAACTGTCAATAGTAACATTTTTCTTACGTATAAAGAATTTATCTGTAAAAGCAGAAAGTTAAAACACTGTGAGTGCTTCTTCAAATGTTTATGGTTCTCTCAATGTCTTAATAGGATAATTCAAAGCAAATATTCGATAAAAAAGCAAAGTCCAGGTCCGTTCCAAAAGCGTTGAAAATTTACTACATTAAAATTCTGCATATGACATTAGTACTGTACATAAGTTTAAAAAACATTTTTTCTAGAAAATTTGTAAAATAAGTAGAATATTATTATGTACGAAATGAAGTAAAAAGTCAAACAACTATAGCTTAATAACTAACGTGTTTAAGCATACCTGATTATCTTCAGATTCTGTAGGCGGCAGTGCTTGTACGTGAGCGTTAGGCGATTTCTTGCGAAGTGCTCGAATCTGAAGCAATGCCCTGAACGGCGAGCGACATATTGGACAGTTATTAGCTTGGTAACGCAGCGAATCGGCACAACAGTTACACAGACATAGATGGCGACACGGCAAGATCAGAGTGTCACGAACTTCTGACATGCAAATGACGCATTCAGAACCATTATCATCTATTTCATCTTCATCACGCTAAAACAAAAAAGCTTAGGTAAAGCGTGAATAGAAAAGAAAATTCTGTGCAATAAAATCTTATGCAATAACAAACTAGTTATAGGAATATAAGTATATGTATGTATGTAAGTACATGTTAGGGAAAACGTCTAATAAAACATAACATTAATTTTGCCTGTATTTGGATGAACAGATTTATGGATATATAACTTCCATAACTACAGATCCAATGACAGCACCATCGTCATCAATTAATCCACACATCAAACGAAAAGTCCTGGTATAGTGTGACTCCCATTGACAAGACATCTTTCGAATCAGGGCCGTTAGAATAAACAACAATTCAAAGGTCACCACAATTAAAGTGTTTTTTTATCCATTTTTTGCAAAATTTAGTTTCAAAGAACTGGATCGTGCTAGGGGGTAAGCCAGTAATAGGCAGATAGCACATCCAGTAGTGGGGCTAGTAAACATATACAGATTTTCTGAGAGGCCCTTGGCTTCATGCAATAAATATTTACGAAACCTGCCTTACTAATATTATTGAAATTTTGATCAAACACCATATACAAAAAACTTTCATAAGACACATTTTGAGGTCTATGAAGGTCTTTCTGTAGCTCATTGGAATGGAAAGAAAAAGTTGAAGAATTACAAGATATAATGTGTTTCTTCTAAAAGCTACACCACCACAACAAATGCCAAATGCTTTGTCTAATGTCTATAATCTATGCCAATAAGCACCACACTATGTGTAAATATGTTACATCTCCATCGTTAAACGGGCAAAAAAATAGTAAAGAAAACCTAGGCAGAAGGTCCACGCATTGTTGATCCTACCTTATGAATTAAATGTTTTTGCTAGTAATTTTTATTACGTCTAACACAAACAGCAAGTTAAACCTCCCAGAGTTGTTGTTGTCACAATGTATGAACAAACACACAGATTATGTGAATACACAGATAGGTCAATGTGCAAGTCTTTTTAGTCTTTTGCATAGAGCAAGTAAATTTCATCTACATTCCTATGACAGTAATGACAGAACTTGTTTGAGTTACTATGCTATCCAAAGTACAGCATGTAATGCGTAACAAAACAATAACAGACTGCCAAGACTGAACCTGAGAAGCAAACAGATTCATCACAGTTTGACAATGTAGAAAAATGACAAAATTCAGAGGTTGAAAGCCACAAAATAGCTGACAAAACAGTTCACTCAAGCATCTTTTAATTCTTCTAAACTCATCTAAGTTTGTAAACTTAAAACTGAGATATGCTCAAAGAAACCATAAGTGGTTGTAAGTCAAGAACTTTAGGCATACTTAAAGGAAGGCCGGACGATTGTTTAGAACTCCATCTCATTTTAATTTACTGTCCAAAATATACATTTTCTTGCCTATAAAAGTTAACAATTGTTCCTTATATTTAAATAATTAGCTTAGAAAGTTAATTAACGGCAACCGAACACAGCTATTGCTTAAGTCAGAAACTAACCACAGTTTGTGCAATGGCAGGTGTCTTCCCTTGCACATCAAGCACATTTGCATAGGTGTTACAGTACTCCTTAAATGCATGATGTCACGAAAAATGGGCTTTACATCATATGACGTCATGAAACTGACACAGCAGTTCATGATCATGGTCATCACGGTACCCCCTTCTATTTGTCAGTGATGCGCACATGACAAAAAGGCGCCGCTGCCAATCTTAGTAGATTCACTGAGTCGCGCATAGCTTTGAAAGTTTAACGAAGTTTGAGTATCCGAGGCAATTATTATTTAATTTAAGTTTTGATTTAAAATAAGCAATTGTAGTTTTCAATACTTTATACATTTTTTATTCTGAACTCGTGTTTACACAGTCATCCAGTTTTGAAGTTTGCGCGAATAACTTTGTTTCACAATCAAATTTAAGTAATGCGCAGGCTGGTCAAGTAAATGGGTCTCACCATGAACAGGCAAACTGAGCAGGACCCTTGCTAGTGAACGGAAAATTCCAGCTTGCAGTGTGCCAAATTATACACACACACACATATATATAAACAGTATGACCCATGCGCAATGTTCAAATGGAAAATTTGAAGCATAGAACGAAACCTCTAGAAGTTTTAACTATCTTTGCTTTAGAAAAACGCATTTAAAAAATATTTCAGCATTACAAATTTACTCATACTTTAGCATGTTCAGCATTCTTGTTCTCAATGCCATAGATTTCTTGTAGTAAATAGCATAGTCCATCTACCATTTGTCTCTGTTTCAGTGGTTTCAGTAGGTAACCGCCATCCGATGATTTCTCAACAATACAGAAGGTCATGTGAAGCTGCTTAGAATATTCTAGATACAAAATAGTTCATGAAAAATATTTAATGAAATTAGGAGCCAAGACTGTGATTAGTATTTACTTTTTCAAATTCTCATCATATATAGGTTAGGGCTGAAACCATATTATTATTTTATCTAAAGTACAATACTGGAAGTGCACAGATTTTTCTCTTTAAAATATAGTTAGCCTGCCATTTCCTATCACAATTCAATTATAATAGTTATTAATAATAATTATTATTATTAATTTACTTATTAAAAAATTCCTTGATCTTATCAGTAGTAAATGAATAGCAAATGCTTCAATTACAAAAATCAGGCCAGTATCTTACCATCAGTCTCTTCTGTTTGGCACTGAATGACTATTGGTATCACCTCTTTCTCTTGGTTATAGACTAGTTCTTCCTCTGCGTAAAGCTTTGGTTCAAAGACATGTGATGATTGTATAAACTGCTGGTTGGCACCAAATTTGTAATGATACGTCTCAGACGTCATGCTAGGGTCCCGCGGATGATATCTAGAAAACAAATATGTTAAAAAAACAATTCTAATAGCAACACGACGCAGGAATCTATGTCAATAGGGTGTAATTTTACAATAAAAACTGACATGACTTAATTTATAAAAAGAAAATTTTACTTGTAATATTTAAATTGAACATATAAGAAAAAGAATTATCGTGGGGCAATGTCGGCCATCTAGTTTTTATACACTAAAATTAGGTCCTGTGACCTATACGTAAAATATGTGAAATATATAATACAATATATATTAATTTATAAAATATTAATGCAAATATAAGGTAAGTCATTAAAAAAATCTAAATGTGGCATACATTACCCAAATATACCCTATTCATAGCATGTTTACAATAAAAGTTTTGTACTTACATTACATTACTGCTACTAATTTCTTCTGTTGCAAAGTAGAAGATAGTAATTGCACACGGCACATCACAGTCAAATGTAAATTCTATATTATACCGCGTGTTTGACTCCTCATCGTCACCCTGTGCTGAGTCGCCAGCTCTGCAAAATTACATTAATTTCTTCTTTCTCTTGTTAGAGACAATATTTTACTTAAAATATTCACAACATTAGTGTTAAATCATTCAAAATAGCAAGCCGTCAAATAATTTAATTAGAAAGATCAAGACTAAAAGGTACGATTGCTAAATAAGAAGCCAGAACAGTAGCAGTTCATCTGAAAACCCCTGGTTTCAGGGATCTGCTGTGTTCTTATACATGAAATAAACAAATATTAATAATTTAATAACACAAATTTAGAACACAACTGATTTTGACTAACGATCACTTCAATGTTCAAAGTTTGTTATCGGATTGAACATTATGGTTTGTTTATAGTTAATACAAGCCACTGCATAAATGTTTGAAAATTACCTAGTAAAAGCAGCGAGAAAAATAGCATTAAACGTCTCAACCCACAAGCGGGTACGAAGTAATTTTCAGCTGTTAGCCACATAACATCATTTTTTCTTTAAAACAGGTCCTCTCAGGCCTTAACATGGTTAAAACATCATTACAGTAGTACACAACCAACTATACTAAGAAGCGCCTGCTGTCAGTACTGGATCCTGGCTTACAGAGTGCCACACTGTACCGATAAGATACTATCTGAATTTTGTGGCATTCCAGGAAAAACTTCACCTTTGAGCACCCCAGCGAAAAGTGAGGATGCTGACTGCCAGAATGAAAGAAAATTGCAAAAAAAATTTAATTGTACTGAATGAAGTCAATACAGTGCAGTTCTACATACTAATTTCATGGTAATTTTTTTGAAGACCTAGCCCATATCTCGGGCAAAACATTCAATATTTTCTGTGTTAACAAAACACTACATCAGTTTTTGTATATTATTGATTGTTGGCGAGTAATAGCATTTGTCATGTTACAGTGACAAATTTCAAAAAGTTCTGACTATGCATGGTCTTGTTAGCTTAATGATAATCAATCTTACCTGATAAATCTCACAGAATCTTTACGAATATTCACAACACTTTTCAGTGTCTTAATTGGTTCGTTTGCTTGTGGTGCAGGATAAGGAAACTGAAAAATGAAGGCATGATATTCAGAGACATGAAGGCGATTAAGCGAGCTAATGCTACGTCACATGTTACCTGAAATTAACCGTTAATGTACAGTGTGCAGTGTATATATAGTGTGCCATTCTTCACATCATGATCATTTTTCAATTAAGAAAAAAAAGTAGCCAGTTTTGTCAAAAATTGTACTGCAACTCATTTTACTTTAAGGCAAATTTGCTTGAAATCTGCTATGTCCAGGGAATAGTTAGAAAATTATGCAAGCTTTAAATGACAATTGATCGGAGATAAATTTAAAATAAGTTTCTCATGTTTCTCGTAGTGAAATCTGTCACTGTACCATTGGCTCTCTATACAGTATCAACTGTATTCAGGTTTGGATTGACTCCTTTGCAAGCTTTTTCACAAATATACACACAGTGGTGGAAAAACCAATGACCTTCTTACTACTTGACAAAAATGTAATGTTAGGAATTTAAGCTTACGGGAGTTGGCCTATTGCCCAGAAAGTTCAAATCTGCATTTTCTCCAAAAAGATAAGCTTCAGGTTGCGTTGTGTCGAACCGCTCTCCACCCATTATGAAGTGACTTCCGAAATAACATCCTGCACATTAGCAATGCACTATTATTACAATCGAAATGTAATTGCAAAGTTCAGTCAAATCTCATTATAACGACCCCTTTATAATGCCAACCTTGGTTAATGCAAAATTTTTAACAAAACAAAATATCTATATTTGCATAGACATGCATGTATTAATTCACCTTGTTACAATGATAACTTTTTTAGAATCATAAAGTAGATGGTATAAACTATAAGGAGGCTTGTCTGTACTATTATTACGCTGCAAGAATGAATTTAAGTGTTAAAAATGGATTCAGATCGTAATCAACAAACAAGACCAATCGATATTTTCATTTGTAACGTAAATTCTGATCTAAAAAATATTCTGTTTAACAATAAATAGTGTGTATTACGTCTAGTGAACACAGTAAGCTACAATACTCTAATCAGTAACAGTATACCACATTATTAACAATTTTATTCTTATGTGACGAAAATTCAGTGTAATGGAATGACTAGCTACAAGCCAAAATTCTACTTGTCATAAATCTGCATTTTTTTTTCAAATCGATTACCGCCTTGGATACCTAAAATTAGATAGATAGATTAACAAAAAAAGAAAAAAAGTAAAACAAGAGAACATCAATAAACAAAAGTTATAAAAATTGTTGCTGAACAGTATCTAGAAAGTAGAGTCATTAGCTCCAAAGATGAAGCCTACTGCTACTTTAGTAATTGACATCTCTTGTCAACAAACAGCATGTCAGAGAGTTAGGAGTTCGTGTTAATGGTCTAACACCATGGGTCGAAATGTTTTATTTTTCCTGCGGAGCACTGTACGTTCCGCCAAAATAAAAATGAGCAGCAAATGAACAGACAAGCATAGTGATAATTTGTTTTTGTTTCTTAGGTAACTTTTAAGCTGAAATAAATATTACTGTAATCATTTGTGACGCGTATATTAGGTATTATAACTCAGTAACAGCTGCTCTTTTGCTAGTTTTTTGTTACTTAGTATTCAACTGCCTCAACAATGAAGCAAAAAAATCTCATTAGCAGACGATTTTTTGCTGAATTTCTGCCCAGAATAAGACGAAATACTGAGTCTGAAGCGCAATTATTAAACAATGTGTAAGTTAGACATTTCCAGTGGTGAGCTATTTTCAAAATTTTTCAACATACAAAACTAGTGAACAATAGCTGGCGATAAACAAAGACCAAGATCTTTGGTATTGCAACGTTCATGTTACTGTTAAATGCTTATTTCGTAATTATAATGAGGCCAATAGTTTTTAAACAACTTGGTAAGACGCTTAATAGGTCTTCTTCAGCATATAGACGTGCATTCGTTAAGCTTATTTATTGTTATTACATAAGTATTTATGTAATCTGAGCATAAGTTTTTGCATAGCAGTCGTTGCTCTACTAGACCTAAAATGGGAAGCAACAGCAAAAATTTATGGAGCGAATCGCGAATCCAGGTTTTTGAACCCTGTTTAACACACTGATAGCTATTTTTACCCAGTTAAGTAAAACAACAGTGATTGAAACACTCAAAGGTGAAAGCACAGTAAATCAGTCATTTTTTCAGATGGGGCAAAAAGCAAATTTTTGTTTCAACTAAATATGTACAGTGTTTTCTTGCAAAGTTTTTGCAGCCTGGCAGAGTTCAGGTCATATTAAAGCTCAAAACTCCCCGACAGTAGAAATCAACTTGACTAGCCAACGCGGGATGTCAAAGATGGCATTTTTCTTGAACTTTCTATGTAACCAACTCAACTTTTTCCAACTTTTACAGACATGATTTTTTTGTATGGGTGCCAAGCAGGCAAGATATAATTCTGCGGTCTGCAACAGGTGGCAGTAGTAACAAGAAGTACCACCTGAACAAGCTGCCTGACAGACTGTTCCTATCCATGTTGAACACATGTGCTTTAAAGCACTTACAAACCAGACGATCTTGTAGCCACACTTATTCATAAAATAGATACATTATTGTATCCGAGCAAAATAAAAATATAGTATGAGTTAGTTTTTTCTTTATTTGGTTTTATATTAATGTTTCAATAGTGTTTTAATTCAAAGGAATATAATATTAAGCCCTTTCGTGTAACACAAAAGTATTTTCTGTTTGTTTATTGCATCAGCTGCTTAGCTTGAGTTACAAGGTAAGAATTCACACAAAAGATAATATATAAATAAAATATTATTACATATTTATAAGTAAATAAACAAAAATGCATTTGCACCCACATGCACACCAACACAAGTTTTTACACTTTTGTATAAATATCATTTCTTAAGCTCACTGTGATGCTTCTTACAAATTTTTTTGGAAATGGCTCCATTGTTGTTTATCATGGAATTAAAAGTGTCATGTGAATTAATTGGAACCACCTTATCAAGAATTTTTCTGTTGATTAAATTAGCTATAGTTACCATAATCAGGGATTTAGCAGAATTACATTGCCTCTACTTTCCCTAACGCACTGCAAACACTACAAAATTTTGATAGGTATCACTATCAATATGCTACATTTTACATCATTGCTAGACTGGTGCTTCAAAAAATGGTATTAGGAAAAATAATTTTTTAGGGTTATCGTTTCGGTATCGTATGGTTATCATAACGACAAATTCGTATTGTTTAACATCCCTACTTTTGGGTGATTTTACAAAATGAATGTCATGTACACTAACCGCCTGTCTGTAAAAGCCGAATGGGGTGTGATTTTTGATGGCGTATCATTAATAACTAAAATATCAGTTACCGAATATTACAATAATATAATAAAGCATCGCAGTGAATAAACATCAGATACTGTAAAAGACAAGTAAAAAATTCTATTGAAATGCAACAGGTGATTTTTTTATTTGCTAGTACTAGTAGTAAACATTTTTATTAATTGAATTGAAATTCTATCACTCTTAAGGTATGGACTGACAGCGCCAAGAAGCACGACAAAGCAACATACAACTGCACCATTACAGACGTTACTACTGGACATGATAGTAAATAGGTATATACTGATGTAGTATAGTCCGTTTTCAAACTTAGAAAATAGCCTAGTGCAAGTAAGAGTACCTACCTGACTTCGGAGGATACCGATAAGCATTATTTGTGCTAATATCTACTTCTTCTATTCCTGCATTTTGCCGACTATGAAACAATCCCATCACTATAAATCTAGTTTCACAATAATAAAAACAACTTCCTACACATACGTAACACAAATTCACCTTTGACCAGCGATCCAATTAAGCAACTGGTGCTGCCACCATGCATCAATTTTTAGAGAATTTTGAGTTTGTTTCATGTTCATTTACTTTAAAAGCAGTAACAAACGTTAATTATTGTTACGTAACCTCATTGAATTTAATCTCCTAAAAGTTCACGAATGTTTTTGTTATCTTTTAGTAATGTCCTTATGATAAAGTAAACAAGAAAATTACAAAACCACGCCCTAAAACCAGGCGTTGTCCAATGAAAAAGAAGGCATTTGACGTCACGGTGTCAACCTTCGGACAGCCTGCTGCCCAAAACATCAACATTGATTGCAAGTTTTCGTGGTTTTCTTTGTGTTTTAATTAATGAAATGGAAACTCTTAGGGAACAAGTAATGATCAATCAATTCGTCTTAGCAGCAGGGTGCCCCAGGGAACAAGCTAAACAATATCTGCAGGCCGCATGCTGGCAGTTTGAGGTATTTATTTGAAACTGAAATTTGTAAACAAAGCTTTCAAATTCTTAATTGTATGGGTTACTGTATATTATAGTGTTTTAGGTCGGCCTAGGTAAGAATATAACTATTAACTTCTTTCGGTTGTTCCCTTGGTGTAGTTGTTGTTTTGAGTATATGTGTTGCATGCACACATATTTTTACAATGCAAACGTTTTAATGGACATCTTGTTATTGTTGATTGTTTACAAGTGCGTGCGTTAATTTACAAATCTAAGTATAATTGGTGGCACATTTTGATCACATTAAATTTTGCATTGGATATATTTAGTTGGTTTGTTTTTTCACTTGGCATTGAGATACTTAATGCACAACCAAGTAGTGTGCAAAAGTTTGTTAAAAGTACTTGGACCAACACAATAATAAGTGAAGCATTTACGCGATGATGAGCCCATAAGTCAGAAGACAGCATAGAAAAATGTCTTTTCATTAACTGCTGGATAGTTATTGGGTAGTTATATAAGTCCAATATATGTGCAACTACTTCTCTTTCTTGAATTAACAACGCATAAATCCATTTTCCATAGCGCCAGTTACACAATTAAAAATTGCTTGTTTGCACTCCTGATTTAAGTACACGAGCAAAAATTACATGTTTGCGTGGGACCTTGCGGTCTCTATACAGTTAAAGCTGTGATTACCTTGATTGTGTATCATAAGTCTTTCAGATAGTTTATAATTCACTCAAATAATTTCAATTTTTTCTTTTTATCAACTGGTTTAACAGCTTGGTTTGATACATTTCAGCTTTTAAGTTGGTATTTAAATAATAGTGCTAATAAATTCTGTAGTAAAACTGCTGTTTTTATTGCAGACTGCCTTGAGCATTTTCTTCCAAGAAGCTACAATTCCATCAGCTACATGTCCAAACTGCAACACGCACAGTAATCAGTATCATCATCATGGACATTTAAACCCTGTAAGTATAACTGCATATAATTACTTTTAACTCTGATTTGTCTGGCATTTGTTATAATTATTTTTCTCAGGTAGATGAACACAAAATATGCATAGTTTATGCACACGATATACATATAATAAACCTATGCCACTCAAATTTATCCTAATGGTTACTGCTTAGCTTTTATTGTACCTGGTATTAACTTAGCTCTATTATTTGTAAAGCTGTTTTATTATAATTCAAACTGTTTTTTATGTTCCACTGGTGCTTCTTAAGTCAAATTCTTGACATCGTGTGACATCTTTTATTATATTATTGTGCTCTCGTTTCTAGATGCATGCTCCAGCAAACACTCCCGCAACGCCACCGAACTTTCCAGAAACATTGATGGCATTTTCCAAAATGCAGACGACAGATCGGCTTAGCACGTCTCCATCATGTAGCTCAAATGTATCCCCGCCAAAGCTTCAGAATAGTCCACCTCAGCAGACAGTCCAAGCGCAGCGGTGAAACGCACAATTAGTAAATTGAAAGATTATGTAATGGTGAGTGAGGCCGTCAGTTCTTACGTATAGTACACAACTTAGTGAGCGAAAACTTGCAAGGTTTTAATATTGGTTATGTGTAAATCAGAAAATTATCCAGTTATTTTGAGTTGAAGCCCAAACCGTCATGCCTCATGCACAAGTCGAAATTAATATAGATACGTGAATGGCACTGAACTGAATGTACAACACTAGAAAGTGAGAGTGGCCTACATAATACATTGTTTAAAATTATAATCTGCTATATTGTGGTTTATATATCGTTTCATTAGATGTATATTTTATCATTTTGTTGCTATTACATATTTTCCTTGTATTGAGTATATTTACATCGCATTAGTTTGGTTGAACCAGTATGTCTAAATAAATGTGTTAAAGGCTATTTTACCTTTTGTTTAAGTGTAAGTTTGTTGGTATTTTGTTATTATTGTAATTAGATCTTTCAGTGTCATTGGTTACATCAGCAGCAGTTAGCAAAGTCTAGACTCGTACCAAAGTACATTTTGTTTTCCGTTAGCACATTTCTGTATAGGTGTTTCAAAATATGTAATGAATACCTCACCTAAGTAAATGAAAAAACTGCACATTTTGTACATAATGTGGTCTCTGATAACACGTGTAGTCATGAGTTTCCTGTGTATTGTGTGAATCTCTGTCGAAATATCCGTTTGAAGATTTGTATTTTAATTTTTTTATTTTCTGTAGTTCGTCATAGCGTGTGGAACAGGTCTAGAGAGACAAGTATAGATTATGCAAGTAATTACCATGACTGACAAATATTAAGGAGTATTTGAATTTATGTTCTAGCCAATTGATTTAACAAGTACTAAATATAATACTTTTGGTAAGAATGTGAAAAACTGAGTGGCACTTATTACTCACGAATACAGAGTAACAGAGTCGTCTTTATTTACTCACGCCCATTATGCCAGATGTTCTGTTTTGTTTAACAATGATTTTCAATGTTATGCCAGGTAATAATAGTTTTAAATATATTATAAGCTCATGTATTACAATTAATATGGTAATTTACCAAATTGTGTAATAGATCCAGCAGTCAGCTGAAGGCAAGAGTATTTCACCATTAAAAATTCATTATGCACACCATTTATTAATTATGCTATTTGAGGCATTATGTTATGTGAAAATACACGTATAGACTTAATGATTACTTTTTTCACTGTGAACAAGCATAGTTGCCGAAAGCTCTATTTATGGTATTTATCTTATCGTACTATCTGACCCAATCAAACTATTTCTCATTTTTTTGCATCTAGATAAGAGGTTGCAGGCCAGGGAAGCACTCTGTTCTGCTGCACTACCATCTCCACTGTTTTGTATTTTAAATAAAATGTGTACAAGGTTTAAACTACCTCTACAGTGTTGCACTTTCGTTTTTACTAAGTCGTATTTACTGCCAATACCCAATGAGGAGTGACTCTCATTTTGTTTACTATTGATCACTTAATTATATAGACAAAAGGCATATACAGGACAGATCTTTTTTATCCTGATTTTACCCATATTGGTCAAAATTCTGACTGAAAATGTGCAGCAGAGTTTATGTAAATATGCATTGGATAATTCTCATAATGAAACTTTCGAAGCACCTTGTGCACTATAAGAGGCATATTAAAAGGCTTCTGCAGATTATCAAGCCAGCTAACCTTGCTAGTAGTATTGATCTGCTCTTAAATGACAGCTAAGTGCAACGGTACGATATAAACAGAATCTCAGAGCTATTTGACTGACAGGACTGCATTCGTAATATTCTTGGTTAACATTTATCATTCATTAAGCAATTTCAAAATGCAATTACATTTATATCTTTACATAAGTTACAGCTTTTCAATGTAACAAACAGTCATTTTACAAATACTTTTTGAATTCCTAACTGAACGCCTTCAGAATTTACCATGCAGATGTAAAAAATGTGTCTGCTCCAATCCATTCTGAGACCCAGATAACAGATTCAAATATTTTCTTGTGGAGCATTTTATTTCTCATCATACATTCTGCGAATTTGTCAGCTCGATTTAAGCTGATTTGCAACTTGAACTAGACTCAACTCACTTAAATACTAATAAAGTGTACGTGTATTATATTTGAAAAGGTTGTTCGTAGTACGACATTGCACTGTAATTATTACAAAAAACTCCTGTAAATACTTGCAGCCAGCTGCAACTAAGAATGACAGTATTTCTGTAATTTTACAGAATGCAATCACACAGAATTATCCCTTTGATATATAGCCAGTAAATTACTAGGTTGAGGTACTCTACCTATTTTTGGTGTACATGTGTATTGTAACCAGTTTAGGCCTAATCAAACCAGGATAAAATTCATGAGGCTAATTTAAATTAGATATGATAAATACATATGAACAGTAATTATGATGAGCTTATAAAATCTTATAGAATCTTGTGCGACTGCCACAATTACATGTACATTACTTTCAGGAACTTCTAGAACAGTTGAACTGCACTTCACAATCATTTTGGCATGTAGAGTTGCTATGAGCAATCCACTGCAACTTTTTGTTCACATTTCAGCATCAAATAAGCTAAACACGCTCTATGGTGGTAGGCTTGTAGCTGTTTTGTTTATAGGTTTACATGTGAATGCAAATTCTCATTCAACTTCTGGAGTTGCTGAATTAACAAACTGTTTCAATAAATAGTAAGTACTGGACATCGTTTACTGTTGTCATCGATTAACACACTTTTTTCAACTTAAAGCTAAGCATCCATGATCATCGCTAAAATTTCACACTAAATAATGGTGTAATGGAATTACTGAATGTTCTGCTGTTGCTGCATGGATTCAATGGAAGTTGTATTTTAAAGCCTTTAAAAGTAAAATTTTCACACTTATGGTCATTGCAACTAAAAATGATACAAAGAACGTCCAAGACAATAAGCACTACAGATCTTCAGAAGTATACCCAGCAAAGAATAACCGCATATATAAAGAGGTACAAGATTGTCAATGAAAATTTCAAAACAGATAATTTCTCTAGACACAGCACTGTGCACCTTTCCCCAGTCTCAAGGATAGGAACGTGCTTCTTTTTTCTCATGTTGCAAAACCATAGAATCTTCAGAAAAGATAAATAGTAACAACTTCAAGCAATGAATTCGCAAAGAAAGACTGTTAAAAGTTGTCTCCACGCTAAATTTTTAGGCACTGTAAGCAACCAGAAAAGAATATTACAATATTACATGGTCACAACCTGATTCTACTTTGTGCTTTTTGAGCAGGCCACTGTCCTCTGGACACAATGTTTAGTAGCGATCGAATTCCTTGCCACAAAACCTCTATCATCAAGCGAATATCAGTTATTGTTTCTACGATGTCTCTGATCCACCGTAACATGGTGTGCTGCTTCACTTATAGTACACGATGTGCAAAAGAAGCTAAACAATGCTGCTTGCAAACAAAAGCTGCACAATTGATTCTAAATTAGCTGACACAGCAACTTGAAATATCGCTTTGTTGCATAAGCATATTTCCCATAACAGAATTATAATTAAAATGCATGTACACTCAGTAGAGTTCATTAAAAAATGTAAACGATGAAAGTCCTAGATTAACTTGCAACAGTGGCCAATAATAAATCTTATCACTCATACTGGGATGCCACACCAGCATTCAATATGTATAGCATTTCAGAGATACAAGCACTAAGTAAACTGGCATCACTGGCATGTATTAAAGTGAAACACCAAGCAAAAATCCAGTAGCAAAACCACCGGCAAGTACAGCATTCTCTCTTACAAAGTCGAAGGCTTGATCAAGAAATTTGTCTTGATAGTTTCTGCCTAAAGCTTTGTTCACACGTTTTTTGGCTTTGTTCACTTCCTGCTTTATTTTACTTCTGTTGATGGTGATGTATCCTTGATAAGCACCAATCTGCAAAAGCAGTAACCCTCCTCCCAAAGCAGCAGCTGTTTTTTTACTAATTTTCGCAAATAAATAGCCAGCACACCAGCCGGCTACACCCCCTATAGCCAACTGCTTAGGCGCGGGGGCTTTGGTGAGTTCACCAAGGTATTTCTGCACCCAGTCCTTTTCAATGGGCTCTAACACTTCGAAGATTTCATCTGTGACGTCTTCAACATGTACCATTATTTCATAAAAATCTTTGCCCACAAATTGTGACTATTTCGCTTTTCTTGGGCAAATTATCACTGAAAAAATAATGCTCAAATTACAAAATGTTACATTATGCAAAAATATGAAGTCTTGTAACAAAAAACTTTCCAAGGTAGATAAAATAGACCAGAATAATAGTCAGTAGGTACTATACATATGGTTTGTTTATACTAATATTAGTTTTATTTAATCCTATACAATTTGTACATTGATGCTAGCAATAGTAAGTTCTATGTATTAATTTAAACAGTTTTAGTGATTCCATGGCTGTTGTAAAACACAAAACACCGAGTCATACAATGATAGAGAATTGAATCGCCAATATGACTCTCACTTGTATGATGGTAATGTTCAGGTAGGTTGATTTCAAATATTAAGTTTATTTAAATGTTTCACTTACTGAATGTCATCGATACTTAATTGTGATACAATGATGTGACAAACCTTAAACATCACAACATGTGCCAAACAAGTTTTACATAATTCTTAATGTAATGTGTAATTGGTCATGTATTATAATTTATGACTTATCTAACTCATTATGCTGTTCTCTGAAAAGACTGTCAGAGTTTACTGTATAAGATTGGTGAATGTATTATAATTTATGACTTATCTAACTCATTATGCTGTTCTCTGAAAAGACTGTCAGAGTTTACTGTATAAGATTGGCGAAAAGTAAGTGTAAACATACTTAGATTAGACGCCATCATTAAAAAAACCATAAAACTAAAATAATTATGTTCCATTAATGATTTATCATGATAGTGCTCAGCTGCTATCTAGGGCTGATATGCAGTTGGTCTCAGTCATAAGGGACAGCGGGTGAACAAAAGTTTGTTAAAAGAAAGAAAGCTATAATGTTGACAAACATCAAAAACTGTCTCATGTGTCACATTAGAGGATTATATTTAATGCATGCTTCACTGTAAGAGTCTACTCAAGGCATGGTATTGCAATTCACAAGGTATAGTATTTAATAATTATGTTTACTAATAGCCATTTATAACATATGCAAGATCGTGAGCAGTCAATCTTCCAAAAAAAAAATAATCACAATATTATACTATTTTAATTTATCTCTGTTTTATAACATATTTAGCAAAAATAATAAAAACTAACTAAGTGGATTTACTTTGGCTCAAGTAACTTAATGTACAATCTTTGCAGTCTTTGACGAGAAAGTGATGATGACAATTAGAAGCCAGGATAAATTAAGTAGCTGACAACAGGTGAAACATCTTCAACATTCTTGGTTCCAACATCAAAATGGAAACATTAGGACTGTTACAGCTTCGAACATTAGAACTGTTATATCAGAGCGCAGGATTATTACAACTGAACACACAGTGTACCATAGGTTAAACCAAGAAGACCTTCTTACGTCTACTTGCCAATATACATAGGTGCATCTTTTGAGATTCTGCAAGACTCAGTTTTCGCACATTATATTAACATTCTGTATTCTGATCCATTAGCTCGCGTTTCATGTTGTCCCTTTGAAGACACGCTGCACTACTGGTCCTCACTTTTTAAAAGCACATGCAACCAGTTTCACTACACAAAGCATGATTATTTCGATTTACGCTGAACTCTACATTACTACATGCTGCATAGGGGATACTAAAATGAGATACCGAGTAGAAACCCTGCGCCAAAACTACCAGCAAGAACAGCATTCTCTTTCGCGAAGTCAATAACATGGTCAAAGAGATGGTAGTTCCTACCCAGTGCCTTGTTCAACTTTTTTCTGGCCCTTTCCACTTCCTTCTTCACCTTATTTCTGTTGATGGTGATGTATCCTTGATAAGCACCAATCTGTAAAAGCAGCAAACCGCCTCCCAATGCAGCTGCAGTTGCTTTACTGACTTTAGCAAATATGTAACCTGTGCCGTATCCCATCAATCCTCCAACAGCTATTTGTTTTGGGACGGGTGCCTTCGCTAATTCACCAAAGTACCTTTGAACCCAGTCTTTGTCCGTGGGATCCAGAACTTCAAATACATCATCCAAGGTATCTGAGTCGCCTGGCATTTTGCTAGCGCCTGACTGGTAAATCTATCTAACAAATACAATGAAAATTTGAGCTACACCTCGGTCAGATCGCTGAAAACAAAATAGCTAACCTAGAAGACAAAATACATATCCAAAAATTAAACCTGAAAATTTCCAGGGGTTGCTTTAGTACTTTATGATTTTTCACAAAATGATATTAGTCAACATCCGAATACTGCCTTTGGAAATGCAATACTGGTAAATTTGACTCTTAACTCAGTACAGTTTCATTTCACAGCAGACTGTTAATGTACTTTTAGACTATAGAAAGTTCCCACAAATTTTGTTAAAAATTTTGTCCATTTTTCAATCGTTGATTGTTAGATTGATAAATTTTTGAATAAGTTTGCTTAATGCAGTTTTTCATTCTCCATCAAATTGTTTCTGGGAAACTTTTTGTGTTTTGTAAATAATTTAAATTTTCCTTTTAACATAATTTTAATATTGTTATGCAGGTTGCACTATCATCATCTTAGTGTCTATTATATTGGTTTTGCACAATTTAATTACACATATAGTACAGAACACTTCTTAGGCCTATACAATGAAATCTTGACATTGTGGTGGATCGTTTGCTTACTAGCAGTGCTCTTTACCAAATGTTTGTTAGCTTCTTGTAAACACTAAAATTCTACGAAAGCTGTGTCTTTTCATGTTGTGTTTGTGTCAAAGTTTGTAATTTTTGTTATAAAGCAAAATACGAGTTGTTGTAGCCATATATTACACACTGGTTGAGTTGTTTGGTAATGTACATACTTACTATGTCTTTCAGTGCTTTCCTCTTATCATAATGAACACACTATAAGTCCAATATCAAACTTCGGGCATAAAAATTAAAACTAAACCAAAGTTTCCGATACAAGGAGCACTTGCTTTAAAAACTTTATTTAAGATCCCGAGATACATAAACTGATTTGTAAGTTGTAAGTGATTATCAATATGATGATTATTTTTTACTGATAGTGAGAGTCTGTACACTTCTGGTACTTGGCAACAGCAGAAGTCGACTCTGTATGTCAAACTCATGAGCAGATTTTTACTTATTATCATTTGGTGCAAAATAGACTCTGTCTTGTGCAGCAATATGTACTTTTGACTAAAGCCTAAGGCGACAATAACAGTACTTCTGTTTCCATCTAATTGCCCGGGTAATATTTTTTTATCACGCACCCGGCCGGGAACTTACTTGACACAGTCATATAAAAGCGTATTTTTAATTTAAAACGTAAAACGCAATAATTATCATACCATCATTCTTTCAGGGAGCACAGGACGATGTTTTTTCATGGCTAACTCTCAGCCAGGGTTAAAAATTTAAAACATTACTGCTAATCATGGGTAAATAAACAAACTTTCATTTCAACTGATTTTATAAATTCCATGATGCAGCTTTAAACATTCACAAAGCTTTAAAAAAAATTCTCAACCCTACTGGCATTTTTTTGAGCTCATGTGGTAAGACAGAAACAAATTTTTGGGGGTGGCCGGCCTAATTACAACATTTAGTAAAAAGTAGAGAAGAGAATTCGATCCTTTGTTATGCATTTTCAAAATTAATCTTTTGGATTCAGATGCGCATGATAAATGATTGACTTCAACCTCTTACTAGGTATTATAAAACACATTCTTGGGACGTAAATTACATCTTAATTAAATTAAAATTTGCTATGATCCAAGTGTGCTCCCGACCTTGGTTACGCTCAAGAATGGCTGTTTACTTTAATTTTTATTAGAATTGCAATTGATCAGATGCGTTACATTTGCGGGGATTACCTACTATATACTTATTAGTATACTTATCGCATTAGAACCAACTACGATATAAATCATATAGCATACGCCTTGAATGACACCAATGACTGTAAGCTAGGCGTAAACATAGTCAGCAGAAAAAGTAGGTTACACAAATCATATTCAGACTACCATACCCGATATTTTCACCGCCACGCCAACTATAGAGTGACAGTAATTAGTCATTTAGGTTAATGTACTCTTCCATTAATTTACAGAAAATTCACAAGCTTACCTCTAACAGTTTACAAACCTCATCAAACCACGCTACTTTTCAGACATTAGCCAAAATGGCACACAGAAAGAAATGTAAGAAATCTTTGCTAGTCATAAAGTATGGTAAGTTCATATGGGCTTGCTTTATTCGCAAACCTCAGAGGAACCCACAATTTAGTCTTGGCGCACCTTCAAAACCCAAGATATTATATTTGAAAGAGTGTGTGCGTATTTTAAACAAACAAGAACACTTTTCACCAAACTGAACTTTTCTCCATGATGACGAAATTACGAAAATAACTTCCTAACAGTTACTAAAAAACTTAAAAATTAATGTTAGTGAACTTAAAAATGGGCTATGACGATTTGTTTTTTACAGAAATATAAAATGATGAATGGGAAAAAAGGAGGCCACAGTTACTGGTAGAGGGATTGCTTTGACTTTGCTGGTTGGAAAATTATTAGATTGGGTTATAATGCTCTCATAAACTTGTTTCATATATGAATAAAAATTATGCCTATTCAAGAAAGGTTGTGCGATTACTGTAAAAACTCCCAAAATGAAACTAAAATAGAAGACTAATTACTCTTTATTTCTGACTACCATCTTTGTACTGAAATTACTGGTAATAGAAGAATCTACAAAAATAAGATATGTAACTTGTCATTTTGCTGGAATAATGCTAGTACTTCACTTTCATGGCTGTTCAATTGTAATTACAATACTCATCATCTTTGGCAAATTCATTTAAAAAAAACCAAATTAACAACACATTCTCTGTGGGGCATCACTGGCTACTACCTCGATCAATATCAGTTTAATGTAAAAAGAACATTGATCATTATAATTTCTGTAAGACACATGTCATGATGTTATCTTTTTAACTAGCAGTTATAACTTATAGGCATTACTATCATCTGAAATTTATGTTGAGACTAATTTTTGTACCATACTAGAATGTTTTGTTGTACTTTGTCAATTTTATACTTTTATATTGCATTGCCTCATATAGTTTCTGAACAATGCAATCGTGCATCTCCTAGCCCAGCTTCAAATTCAGTAAGAGTTTCCCAATACACCAAACGCGAGAATTTTCTGATTTTTTGTGGTAATTTGGTTGACCGATACTGTGGACTTGCTGATGACCTGCAACTGCAACTGAAATAGTAACATGGAGCTTAGTTCTTGGCCTACTTCAGACAGAGTAAATGTCTTCTTAATGTATGTGTTTTAAGAGTTGTTAATAATTGTTTGTTTCAATGAATTGTGTAAAGAGTTTTTCAATTATTGCTCAAGTGTTCACTGTTCACATAGTAAATGATGCAGGGCTCTGGTTAACCACAGTAATGTAGTAGCTGCTCCCTAAATTTTCATTGGTTTCCTAAAATTTGCAATTTGTTTTTCCAATTGAATTTTTATAGTTATAGCAGGAGTAAGATTGGAATAAACAACACACTACTTCTTCCTCGATCCTTCTAACAACTTTCTTCTTATTGTTATTGTGTTATTGTATCATTACACTTGCTGTTGTAAAATAAGTTTATTTTATTCTAGTCTATTCTATACATGCATTAGAATTATGAAATACCCTTAATAATGGGTGTCATATATTGATAGTACTGCGTATGAATACCATAGTAGTGAGGATGGTTAGAGGTTGTTCGGTTTATGGCCGCGGATCTGATTAAACTTGTTTCATATTAGATAAATTAAACCCATTTCGTATCTAAAATAATAAAGAATTAAAAATGTAACAATGGATTTCATTTTAGTCATCTCAATATCATATAAACTTCAGTGAAGAGAAGAGTAAATACACTCAGTTTTTTATTATTTATCTTCCTAACTCGAAAACACGCAATTTTTGATTTATATTAGCACTTATCAGTCATCACTCATCAGTCGACGGCTGACACGTCCTTTAGGATCTAAAATAAAGAGCACTTGAAAAGCAGCTAACTTTTTTTAACTCAAAAGATTTGATGCAAACAGAGAAGTATGTTGTGAGTGGAGTAGGGCACTGGCCGAAGTAGGACGTACATCGACTAGCCCACGTAGGACGCGTCGTACTTGGGCTAGCCCAGGTAAGACACGTCTTATCTTCGCTGCCACTAGAGACAGGTCGCGAAAAGAGTCATTAGCCGTACTGGCAGCTTTCGTTGTCCTTGTTTATTTAATAATAAAAAGTGAAAACGTCAATATACGTTGAATAATATCAATATATCTGATAAAATAAAATAATCTTATATTAAATTAAGTATTAAATTTGGCTTCGATATTAATCTTTTTGAAGTGAAGTAAGCCCGTTTTTAGGTGGTTCCAATATTTGCTTAAGGTATGTCACTTTTTATTTTTTGTATCGTTTCACAGACAGGTGATCCATTTCGACTACGTCTTGTACAAATAATTGTTTTCTACTAAGTAAATAAGCTAGCGAGTTATGTGCCCTACATAGTTTCTCTCTTTAAAGCGTTAGATACTTAGTTTAATGTTATGATGATATTAATGGAGCTAATAATAACAATAATGATGATATTATTGTAAAAAATACATTTGCAAATTATCAGGGACTATCCATGGTTATTACAAAGTTTTTTTCTAAAACAAATTTAGTTTCATGATGTCATAATTTTTGCTTCTCGACAGAAATCGCCAGTGCCGTACTTGGGCTGCCTATGTACGACACTGCTTGGTCTAATTCTATTTAGTAGATCTAGAGAGGGCTACCAAAAATCCATTGATGAACTTTCACAGTATGCCGCACAAAACCACATAAAAATCAATTAAAAAAACAAAAATAGTGGTATTTGGAAAAAGGCCACCATTACATGCCACCTTCCAGATGAACTCAGAGACACTAAAGAATGAAAAACATATTAAATATCTATGGGTGTATCTCACCAACACAGGAATACACAACAAACATGTAGAAACAATGAGAAACCGCAGCATTAGTGCTCTCTTTAAAATAAAAACTGTAATATTTAACTGCACTAATTTTCTTATTTAACACATTGACAGTCCTTATTACAATACATGGTTGTGAAATTTGGACAAATACTTATTGCAGAAAAACTAAATAAAATTAACAGCAATGACACTGAGAAACTTCTACACATATGGAATCAATTCATATTCAAACGTGTCCAAAATAAATTTACAAAACGGGTGTTAGGAGTAAAGACAACCACATTCAATATTGCCTGTAAGGCTGAACTGGGTTTACATCCTCTTTTAATCGCAGCAGCAAAAAGATTATACAAATTTGGCTTGACTGCTGCCCACAAATCTAGAAAGACTATATTGAACACTATCTTCGCGTCTCTGAATTATACAGCTCTATTCTCGCCCACATGAAAACTTACCCCAAGGTCAGAATATGAGAATGATGATAATGATGATAGGAAAAAGAAAGGCCGTAACAAGGCAGTTGAGACTTTTCAATATCTAGATATAGTTTTGTATTGCATAATGTGTAACTGTTAATTGTTTTTAATACTGTTTCTTTGTTTTTTGTAGGCTTTCTGGTTACAATCTATACATCTATGAATGACATCAATCCAAGAAACTTTTGACAACAACTGCGATTCTTAGGGAAGAAGAAATCAGCACTTTGGCAGCAGACCCTAACCAAATTATTTTCAACTCTCATTAGGTTATTTTGTAAGCTTTCATTTAAAACGCTGGGACAGATATCTACAACTTTTAAGTAAATTTTCTTTTTTCATTGCTAAATTATACTTAACATTTGTCTATGAAGATAACTATGAAGATCACAGCCTACTGTAATTTTTTTTCTGTTTACGTAGTATTTAACTTATATAGCTTTGCCAATGTACATTGTACGTATTTGTGCAAATAAAACTGAATTGAATTGAATTGTTTTACCTCAAATTGAGCACATGCGTATTAGCGGAAGTTTCTACTTTGGCTAGTGGCGTACGTCGCGTCCTATAGTGAAAAAATGACAAGCGCAGAAGCAGTTTGGTGTAACAGAGCTGGTTTTCTTTTATTTTAGACTTTTGACTGCCCATTCGGCGTATTCAATAGACGCTAGATGTTCAAGTCACAAACGTCACTTGTCGTAGTCCAAGAGATCTGACCGGCATAACACATTAGTTAATGCTGCCTGATTATGACTGATAAAGTAGATGTCAATTTCTTGTCCATTATTTATGAAATTATTAGAAGGTAATTTCTGCACAATTGTAATACTGGATTATGACTTCAATTATAGGCGGTTTGGTTAAGATTGTTTTCAAATAGCTAAATTTGTCTACTAATGATTTAACGATAGACCACGATGTATGACTAAGTACCAATACGTTAGTTTTTTTGTACATGTATATGTATATTTTTATATGTATGATAGTAACCTGAAGTTCTACCTGTATACAGTTCATTTCAATTTTCTTTTTGTATTTGCCAATATATGTAATGTTAATTGCACATTTGCATAGTTAAATTCAATTTTAATTTATTTATCTCTATAATACTACAATAAAACCTTATTATATTAATAAAAGAATCACTAATATGTTTTGAAGAATGGTTAGAATGAATAGATAGATCTAGAACTAGAGAAAGGCTATAAAGTCACTTGGTCTGCTATCCTTTACCCAATATAGATAAAATGATTGTTAAACACTGGTGGGCATTAATCTTGTCAGATTAATTTAGGAAACATTATTAATTTTCAAGATTATGACATTTGCTATATAATTAAGTAATCCAGAGGAAAGAAAATACATGTACTATAAATTAGTGGGCAACAGAATAGGGTCAATCTTGCATAAACTAAAAATAGCATTTTGATTTTGAGTGAAAAACAGGTCAAATTTGTTATGTAATAATAAAAACACTTCGGGTTAATAATGCAATTAATCAACAACAAGAATTAATTTGGGTTCAAGTTCATCTTTTCTAGGCTTATTGATTAAAAATAAATCTACTGACTTACATTAGTAGACATTACATGTAGCTATATAGGTTTTTTTTACTAATTTTGTAAAGGAGAGGTAAGACTTTTGCAATCTGTGAACAAAATCTGAAACTTTACTCATAAAATAGTACTGCGGTATGACTTTAATAATTGCTCTGGTAAGTAAAGAAGAGAAGAAAGACGGAGAGACAGATAAGATTTATGATAATATCTGTAATGGCCAGTGGATTTACTAATTTGTAGTGTTATAAGCAACAGCATTCAAAGCACGAATCTGCAGCTCATTATTCAATAATTGAAAAAAGGAATTAGCTGAGTATTATAGTATATTTTCTGAGCCACAGTTTCTTGCCATGCTGTAGTATTTTCAGTTTTATGAATATTAATGTAGTTAAAATGTTGCAGCTGGTAAAAAAGTTAGAAAGTCTAGAATATATTGCAGATTCAAAATTTTTTTCAATGGGGGACAATAATGAAATAAGCCTATAGCTAAAAGGAACATCTGGGTCATTAGATTTGTAAATTGCTAATATTTTAGCTAGTTTTAGTTTATCAGGAAAAGTACCTAGTGAGAGTGATTTATTGATTGTATGAGTTAGAACTGTAATGATTATGTTAGCAGTCATTTTATAGTATTTTATTGGATCATTCTCAGGACCAGCAGCCTTACTAGTATCGAATTTTAATATAAGCAATGTAATTTCCTATATGATGACAGGATTAAAAAAAAATTTGGTTTTGATTGGTTGGGCCAAAAAATTGATAAGGATCAGCAGAGGTGTTAATGTTATGTTTTTGCCAGCTGCTGTAAATAAGTTGTTGACATTATTTGCTATTAGCTTAGGATCTGTGATGTCGTTTGTCATTGCACTAATTTTCATTGGAGTAACCAAATTTTTCTTTTTGTTACCCCGAATTTCATTTAAGCATGTCCAAACCATGTCTAAAATTATTCTTGTTATTATTGATAAGATTTTGATAATATTTTTTCTTGGATTGGGCCTTAATATGATAAAGTTTATTGACATAATTTTTTGCCTTAGAGTAGAATTAGACAGTTTATGAGTTTTATGCATTTTACTGTGATTATGAATAGAATTTAAAATAGCAGGTGTTATCCATGGCTTCTTCAATGTTGATTGCTCTTTTCTGGGTAAAGTTTTTATGAGATCATGTTTATTAAGAATATTGATGAACAAAGTGAAAAACGAATCTATACAGCAATCAACATCTAAGCTGTCAGGATTTATAGAGTACAGAGAATTTGTCAATTCATTCATAAAGTCAGCCTTGCTGAAGTTTTTTGTGCATCGAACTTGGACTTTAGTAGATGAATTCTTCGCGTATTTGTAAGATGATTTGATGATTGCAAATATTGGCAAGTGATCACCAGCTGGATACATGAATACTCCAGGTGAGATATGATTATCTAGGTCATTTGTGTAAATATGGTCGGTTAAAGTTTGTGAAGAGCTGGTTAGTCTCGTTGGTCGCGTGATTATGGGAACAAACTGATTCATCAAGGTAATTGCTGACAGAATTTGATTTCTCTCTCTTTCTGAACAAAATTAAATAAGAGTCCGTGTGATTACTGCTTGTTTGTCCATAGTGTTAACTTTCTTCCCTTTGCCAGCTCAGGAAATTCTGAACCTGATTACGAGATTTTTATTTAAGATTTAATTCTTGCCATTAAGAAAATTTTATGTCTGTGCTACATTTTCTGCTATGTTGTTTTTTATTTCTGTTTCCAGTTTTGAAAAAGATTCTCATGATGTAACGCAGAAGATAAGTGAATTACGACAAAGATTTGAAGTTTGTCGTGAGCAAGTCAATCAACTTCCTGGTATCGACCATAGCCAAGCTGAACAATTACAACAAATCGAAATTCTCAGGCAACAGGTATCAATTTCTTTCACAAATTAACAAAACTTGTGAGACAGTCATCAGCAACCCAAAACTAAAGGGTATCTTTAAAACTGGATATTCGTTTTGAATTGACAATATGTGAGCACCATCGGAGAAGCTTCACAAGAATGCGTCTTCAATCACATAGGCTGCAGATAGAAACGGGTAGATGGGCGAGACAGCCAAGGAAAAATAGGTTATGTCTTTGTGGGGACATTCAAACTGAAAAACTCGTTATACAGACATGCCCCCTAACATCTAATATTAAAAACCACTACCATAATGTAAACTTTGCTGATTTAACTCACTTCTTTGAGCACCCTAATTGTTACATAATATGTCATGAAATTTTGCATCTTTTATGATGATGTACTAATTAGTATGAAGTGAATGCCATGTAGTGAAGTGTATAAATGGTGTAACATCAGTTCTGCGTATAGGCATTTTGCTTATAGATTTACCGTTGTGTTCTTACCAAATTTTAAGTATCCTGTATGCAACACTGTTTTTAATGCTGTAACCTTGAGTAGAAAATGTGCGTAAAGTGACATTTGGACTAAAATCACTAATGTATCGAATGTGGCATTTACTTCGTTCCTCATGTATACATTTAAATTTGATTTGGTCAACAAACTACATACATACATATGTATAAGATGAGACAAAACAAGAAAAACAGTTTGTGTTAATCAGTTGCATACACATTAGCCTGTGCAAACCCAAACTATTAATATTAGTCTAGTCATAATTGGAAAGTTCTTTCAGGTGGGTCGCTAGGCTTGGTGGCATACCTATTGCAGTACTCATGGTATCACTCGTGCATTAGAGCTCATATACTGTATCATACAAAATCCTATAGTAGTATCTTATGTACGTAGCTAGCATTTGGTACGTGGCGACTAAGAGAAACATCATCTAGACAACATCATTTTGTTTTCCATCCTACTGAGTTGAAGTGCTAAGAACACATTAGTACATTGACAATGTTTGTTTTAAGATGAAGCTTTTCATATTTTTAATGTTTTAATTTTTTTACATGAGATATTTACACATTGAGGCAACACTTTTAATCATATGACGATACACTACTTAGTTAAAATATCAAAAGAAATTGGCATTAAAACATAAAACAATTCTTTATTTACTAACTGTATGTCAACAATCTGAACTTTCCTGTAATTCTAAACTGTAACTCTAGGCTTCCTTTACTAAGTTTAGGATACGTTTACTTTCTTTTCCTGTTTTCCTGAATGCTGTTAAATTGCTTTAACTGATCAATGAAATTAAAGAGGAAAACAAGACAAAAATATAGATAAATAAATGGACAGTCAGGTAGATACTTGGGTAGATGGGTAGACTTTGTGTTTTCTGTGTTCCTTATTGCTGTTAAATTGCTCTAAAGGACCAATGAAATTAAGAGAAAAACAAGACAAAAATATAGATAAACAAATAGGCAAGCAGGTAGATACTTGGGTAGGTAGGTAGATACGCAGGCAGGTCAGTCAGTCGATCGATTGCCACTTGGTCAGTCAGTTGGTAGACAGGTGGGTAAGGCAGGTAGGTAGTAGATAAGTACATAGATAGATAGACAGACAGATGGATAGACAAAATAGACCATGGGTCCATTGGTTCCCAACCTTCGGGTCGCGGTTGGGAACCATTGAAATAGATGAACCGACAGAGAAAGAGAGATAGAGAGAGGGGACGAGGGACAGAAAGGGAGAGGAGAGAGAGAGAGAGAGAGAGAGGGGGGAGCCTTGTGGTCTGCTGTGTACTATGATTCGTGCATCGCTTTCTTGTGAAAGGTCTAATTCTAATCTGTTACAAAAAACACGTTCTCTGTATATCAGATTTCTGTTATTTCTCCTATTCCACAACAACATCAACCACAGCCATTTTAAATGCCTGCTATGGCAGAAATTGCATTTACATAGGCTATAATCTTTGCATAAAGTTAGGAACAAATTTAAGAAGATTTTTACGAAAATACTCATGTGAATCCATGCATTGCGCTAAGAACGTTCGTATGAAAAAACTTTAATGAAGTTTGCAAGAACTTTAATGAATCCGGCCCCTGGGCCTTACTGCTGCAAACTTGTCATTACTTCGTAAAAATCAGTTACTTTGACCAAGTCACTTTAAACTGATTTATTGTGTCACCCCAGGATAGTGTGGTGCGCACCCCACGCACCACCCTAGTGACGTCACTGAGTTCTTTCAATGTTGACCTATGATTGCAACTTTTGATTTTTGGTAGTACATTACTTAAATTATATTCTCCTTTTTCAAGTTTGTATCACAGTATTGATGTGTTATGGCAGTGTAGTTTATCACATATTTGAAATTGAATTCAAAAATCAAAGATCAGGGGAAAATTTTGACGTGGACTTTGTGCATGATACACCAAGCTAATGGAAATTTACCATTGTTTACTCTGCATTCCCTAGCAAGCTTTGTTCTTACCAGTATGCGTTAAATAAGCATCAAGATTGCTTGTGTGCATTAATAACATTCACTGCTGTATTTAGTTTACTGTTTATTTAGCAAATTATCAGTGGTGTTAACAAGGGAAGCCTCAAACCACAGGAGCTACATAGATGTATCCAACACTCAAAATTCTGGCGCTTCTGCAGATTTAAATTCTTTATAAATGACACAATACCAGAAGCTGCTGAATATTAATTTTATAGTTAATGTACGTACTACATAGTTTACACAATGTACACTTGATGCATTACTAGTATTAGAAGTGGATAAAAAGTAAATAGTTTTTGAGCTTTCACCAAATAATTCATTCACAAACTGATTAAATTGTTAAGATAAGGTTGTAAAACATTAGTTAGCTGAAAAGAAAGAAATGTAAAAATGTTGCATTGAGCATGATGATTCTAGTATTGGTTTTTTTGCCAGGGTCCCTGGTTCAAATAGTTTTGCATTTGTTTTTTTTTGTTTAGCTTGATACCTAAAACTTAATAATTGTGAGACGTTTCCATCATTAATTGATAACCTCAAGTGACATTTAAGATTTTAAGCCATTTATTGATTTTTTTTCAAGCCGTTCACTATAACGAAGAAATGTGCTTTATAGTAACTTTAGTTTATTTATTCTTTAGGTAAAGTTAAAAAACGAATTGTTGTTAAAATACAAGAACTTGTGCAACTTTGATGTTTTAAAAGGATAAGACGCTACCGAGCTCATTGTGCTTTAGGAGGACAAGTTCTGCGCATACGAATCACAATTTGTGCAAACTTTTGTGTGTTGCCAAAAGAGACAATTCTTCTTTTGTAATTGGGTGGAGCATTAGCAAGAAAAAAATTACAGTTTCTGTGGCTAGTATTATTTTTTCACAGATGGCAACTCAGTACAGAAAATTTGTGCGACTTCTGGAAATGTGGCCTGTGGATAACAGTAAAGTCGGTCGCGATTTAGGGCAACACATTCGGAACAAAGTAGCGGAGACATTTCGTGAGGGTGATGCCACACGTATTCCTGACATTAAAGCATGTGAGCAACAGTATACGGCATTGCAACAGATTAGTGCAGACATTTACAAGAATAAATATCCAGTATCATTCAATGATGGAGTTGCAGCAAGTGGTTTGACATACAATGAATGCCATTTGATCATGGCTACCGACAGCCTGCAAATACTAGACCGAGAAAACAGGAGATGGTGGCAGTCAAAGGCAAAATCAGAACAAAAGAAAAGAAAACTAGGGAAACAGTCTTCATGATTAGAGTAGGTAGCTTTTTAATTTGTTAAAACAATTAACATGTCCTCTTAGTTTAGGCTTAGAATTTCTGTATTACGAAATAGTACAATAGCTCTAATGAGTAGGGAAAGGGACAGGATTGATTGAGCTCCCTCAAAAGGGTTGGGGCCATGCCCCAAATACACTTCCTGCATATTAAACTATCTTTCAAGTCATAAATAGGAAGGAACTAGTTATTTTATATGCACCAATTTCCGACATTTTGGTAAATCTTATCTAAGACTGATAAAGCCTTGTAATCTCTAAAATCCTAAAGACAAGTAAAATCCCTTTCAATGATTTCAAGTTGTTCATCTTTTTGTGCATTGGGTTTGCTTAAAAAGTGCACTCTACATTGTGACCCTAGAAAAATACATTTTATATTCGCAATATGTTAAAAACTCAGTTGATGAAAATTGTGAATTAAATCAGACATGCCAACTCTTTATGCATTAGGTGTGTGTCTCATGCATTTTAAGCCTTTCACACGTGTGCACGCATCAAATTTCAGTTCTCAGGTATTCCACAACTTCACACACAAGTTTGCAAATCACCTGACTTGAATGGCTTCCTTTGCCACCAGTATCAATCACAACATAATTAGTAGTATCACTCTCAAAAATACAGTAGCATTTGTAAGTTTCAGGATGTATATTATACTAAATGGTATTACAATTTTTGAAAACTAAGCACTTTTTAGTGCTATTGATCTTTTTCACGTGTTAAAACAACATTATTTATGTATAAAGCTTGGTGAACTCCAAAACAGCATAAGAAAGCTCACGGGTACCCAAAAAAATTACCGTATAATAATTTTTATTTTGTTGCCTTAATTTTTTGATAATTTGATTTTGATGCCCAAAAAAGCAAAACGTTCTGGGTATAGAAAATACCCTCCCTCTTCGTTCCGAGTAGCACTTCTACCATTGGTCATTGATGATTAAATTTAACAAAAATGTTACCTTTGTGAGGAGAGAAATGGGCGTCACCCTTTGATACCCAGGTAAGCGTTTGTTTCAAACAAAACAGACAACGAAAATAATAAATGCAGGCAGGCAAACACAAATGCTGCAGACACATGGATTAATCAGAACTGTAAATGATTTTATTAAAACTTGTAAAAATACAAAATAACACCAAACTCTGTAAAAAAATTAACACAAAAGCGGTTTTCTTTCCATCTGCTAAAAAGTAGTTCCCAACTTCTCCACCTACTTGCCAAATTATTCCGCATTAACAAAAAAAAGAAAATTATTATTCCCTACGTTCCTCGCTAATATTTATTTGATTGGGGGATAATTTGCCCCCTAGATCCGTGGTAAGGGCGAGACGAGCCCCAAGTTTTCTATGTTTCACACTCATTTTAAGTCCAAGTGGTTAGGAGCTCTGATTAAATTATTTCTCAAAAATGCAAGCATTGCTTCTTGTTCATGCTACATCGCACACACTTCAAAGCTTAAAAATACTGTAACATTTTTAGAATGAAAGAAAAGCAAAACTTTTGAGACAATGTGTATATTTATGTAGAAAAGAACATAAACGATACTATCTAGATTTATTGACAAAAACTTTCATATGGAAAGCTAGAGAGAAAGTATATCTGTGGAAGTAAAGTAGTTCATGGAAGCTCTGAAAGTCATGTAAGAGTGGTGGATAGTTTCTTTATGAACGAGAAGCATTTCATAAAAAACTGTGGTCATTCGTCTTTGTTGCATGGCTGCTAGCACAGCTGCATCCCAACTTTTATATTAATTTATAAATAAATAAAATGTATAACACAATTTTTTTATATAATTTGCAAGGTGAGTTTTTTGTGCCTCGGAAATGTTGGATTCACATTCGTGATGCATTTGTGTATTGAGATTCAATTAAAAGTATGATTCTACTGCTGAAGCAAGTTCTTTTGGTACACAGCGTCCATCAAGACCATATCCAAAATAGTCTGCTAAAACACAGCGAGTCTGGGGTTTACATTCGACGTCAAGTGCCCATCGACTGCATTTATCTTTGCCATTCTGTAAATAACAAACATTTGCTTGAAGATATGATCATTGAAGTCAGTAGATTTGATAATTGTACATTGTATAATATAAAGCAGTCAAATTGTCATTGCTGTCATCATCATCGTCATCACCAGTGCTAATGATCACTTTGAATGAATTTTATGCAATAATGAGAAATAGAATTTGATGCATTTTTATAAAAATCTTGATTCTGCAACTTGTATTAGACACCTTCTATGCGCAGTGGTATTCAATATAATTTCTGCCAAGAATTTAAATTTTTCAGTTTATGTTATTATACAATTTATAATAATATTAATAATCAAGAACATAAGTGTTCGAAGTTAATCACCTACTTTGTATTTTGTTAAAAGTGTGAGCACTTCGTCTGACACGCAGACGCCATTTTCTCCAAAACTTTCTGACTGTGTTTTGGCAGTTCCAATGCATGTCAGCTCATCACCACATGAACCAGAGAACCAGTCACCTTCTGGTCCGCACGGACTTCCAGGACCCTATGTACATGATGTTTTTATACTTGATATCTGTTTGATAGATAGTGCTCTTTCTATGAGTATTAGCTCTAAAAGCTGAAATACCTTCAGCAAAACAATCCTATTCATCGGGGCAAGGTCACATATAAGGCATAATAATGTTTTAAGCTTAATTTTAAAGCTCTGCCTATTAATGTTTAAGCGCTGTTATAACTCCGCATTTCATTAAATAATTTTGATATCAAAGTTAAAAGACAGGATTATAATATCATCAGTCAAAATGCATACATGGGTTAAAAGTGAAGTATAGTCTAGGAGACAGCTTGAAAACTGTTGAGATTTCATGAAATTATAATTTTTATAAATTTAAGAGTCGTTTTGGTACCGTGGAGCTCATTCAGTAAGTACAATTAATCGGTATGGCAATCTTAATGATGCAAACTTTACATATAGTATTGTTTTTGCAAGGCAGTGATAGGCATCATATTACTTGCATGTAATCACATATAGACATGTAATTGAGCATTTTTTTATATAGTTCAGCACACTGTGCAAGCTGGAATCAAGCATCCTTGGGGGGGAAAGCGGTGTGGTCAGAGCAGTGACAAAGAACTGAAGATCTTCCAACAGATCTTGCTTATTTGTTGAGTACTGATTGACGACATATTTTTTTAATGATCTTAGCATCCAGTCTGTCTTTCAGGATAGCTCCAATGTTTTTACGGACCTGAAGTCCAGCAAATTTTCAAGCTATTCAATTCATCCGAAAAAATAATTCCACAGTTTTTAGGTCAATGCTCCGATCATACTGCTCAAGACTACAAGCTGCGCATGATCTGCAAAGCATGATAGATATGCAATTGTTTAAACAAAACACTGATGTAATAAATTGTTCTGTACTATTATTTGTTACTTTTGTAAACCACCACCCATAGCAAAATGTTGTGTACCAGCTTGTATATAGATGGTGGCAAAATCAGAACCTAGGATTTCATTATCTGTGATAACTGGTAAGCCTTATAATGGTGAAAGCTTGAATTGACCAATCTAGGCATCTTAATCACATTAATTTAGTTCAAGAGTAGTTTTATTATAATAACTTAGATTACAATATGGCTAGATACTGGAACAAGACAGTTTTACAACTAATAAATGTTCTCACCAATGAATCATAACTCTTGGAAGAGTGCACACAAAAAGTGAACAGTAGAAGCATTGCAGTATAACTACTAGCAAGGTACATACATAGCATAATGTTGAGAATAACATTAATGTTACTATGTAAACGATATAAACTAATACAATGGTAAGAAGCACTTAGTAAGAAAAATAAATGTCTAGTTTCAAGCTTAAATACTTGAATATTAACAGTTAGATGTAGATGTTGATTGCCACGAGGAAGCAGATAAACAAGTTCTTTTGTTGACAAATTATAAATTCTAATATTAAAAGAGAATAAATAAGTACAGAGTTGTTCAGTAGGCCTACTCGAACTTGGAAAGTCAACTAATTAGAAAACGCATAAGGATATCAAGAGATGCACCTCATTTACAGGTAGGCGAAACAGGTAGAAGACAATTTCCTTGTATCTGTTCCAAGTATGAAATTTTATTTTACATTTTTTAGGTTTGACATATGTCCACAAGAAGAAATGCTTATAAGATTTGTCTCACCTTTGCACAGATTGGGCAGCATTCGCAGTCAGGTGTTCGTTCTCCATACTGGCAATTTTGAGATGGAGGACATGGGTCTCTTTCAACTATAATTTTGAATGTTCCATCACTCTGCAGCTCAATTCTCTGTTCTTCACATACAGCAGTGCATGCTAGGGAATACTTGATAAACAGTAGTCTGAAAAAGTGCAAAGTAATATAATAATTGATAGACTGTATAACACAAATTAAGACTAAAGGGTAACTAAAGCTTTCATGACGATAGAATCTGATTAAGGCCAGGAGACAGACATGGTGCTGTCCACATTTTTGATATTAAGCTGTGCTCCATGGTCAATTTGCAAATTTTGCAACAAAGTTTTTTATAGAGAAAGGTAGTCAAGTCACTAGATTAACTTTGTCTGTTATTGGAATTTACAAAAAAATATCATTTGAGCAACAATAATGTAAAAAATACTGTACTTTGGAGGCTTTAATTGTGAATGTAGTCAAGGTACAATATTATAATACCTACTATTAGCGGCACCTAGTATATTGTACTTCATTTACCAGCAATGTTTAAAATTAACAAGAGATTTTTTTGAAATGGAAGTGTAAACTATGGAAATTAAAAAGTGTATTCTTTTAATTGTATTTGAAATTAATACAAAATTTTATCTTACGCTGGCATCAAATGTAAGGCAGAAATATATGCCTTTAGACAAAAAATTGTATAGAAGTCTTATTTACAAATATGTACTTTTTGTGGCTCTTGTGGTTATCAGAGTTATCAAAGGCAACCTTCAAATCTCGGTCTTTATGCGAAGTCAAACAAGAAATTAGACATTATAAAACTTTTAGCTGTATTGGCCAGGTGCTTTAATTAAGACAGCAACTGCCTGAATGATAGAATTGCTAATAAAGCTAGGAAAATCAGGAGGAACAGCTGTTCTGACTTTAAAAGAGTCACTATCCTAAAATTAATTTTTGTTTAAATTTTCATCATTCTATTTACATTTTGTAACTGGTGTTTTTTTTCGTGGTTATAGAGCATTGTCATTGAGTATAATACCTAATCAGATAAAGAGAACAATTCAAATTTGATTATATTCACTCACCCAGACAAAATTGCAATAAACTGCGCCATTCTGGAGTTTTTTTGTGTACCTATTTGTACCGAGACCTAGACAGTAAGTTGGTTGGTTAATGATGAAATCTGCAACCACCAGTCTTTATATTCAAATACTTTTAATTATGAATCATTCATGTGGGTACTTAGGTAGCACTATCAAAGCATAATACCATACCGCCATGCGGGCTGTTTTGTGGGCAGCACATAACGTTTTAAGAAAACATGATTTTTATGCTGGCTTTTAGTGCGAAGAGACATAGAAGAGATTATGGAGGTGTTGCATAATGTCGAATCATAGCTTAATAACAGACGTAGCTTAATAACACATATATACATATGACACAAAAAATACAATGCTTCAACAAAAATAATTTTTATTTTGTTGTACTATTGCAGTATATTCATGGCTGCTTAGAGACACTGTTATCAAAGCCTGACTTAATAACTTTTTCATATTTAATGGCCACGTAATAATAATAGTGATCAGCAGTGTAGTTGCAAAAATTTAGCAGCTGGGAGCTGCATTGGCTGTAGATGTTTATTTTTATACGTGCATGTGTGAAGCAGCCGTTCCACTTTGTTCCCCTCAACTACACCCTTAATAGTGATTATAATGATAAACATGATTAGCTAAGTAATATTAGAATTTTTGTGTATAGCAAAACAGTATAATATTTTTGTAGTGACTCAATGCTAGATACCAATAAGTTATTGCTTTAACTGTAGCAGCTCATTGCCAAGTTTGATAGAGCTGTAACAGTAGTTACTAATCTCAAAATTTAATGTTTCAACCAATAGTTCAACTGTCTAATCACTAGTTGAACTGTCAATGCAATGTATAAAATCATAACTTTTCATTAATTATTATGCTGTCCTAAAAGTGAAGCCTGTGCTTTCAGTTATTGAAACACTGTCATAATAATCATGCTAAATTTAAGGTGGCTTTCAAGATCTTGTTTTTAAAAATTGTGATTTTTACTGTCAAACAAAATAAGTTAAATATGTCTTGCATTACAAAATGACTTTACCACTCCTATACAACAAATAATGAACAGGTAATAAAAATGCAAAAAGTACACTATCCATAATAAATCTTTATTAAAGTGACTATAAGTTCTTTATCACTATTTATATCACAGTTGTAGAATACTCGAGTCTGTAGACTGATCACCGTAAAGTACTTGCGAGTACAGAATTTTCAAATTGACTTACACTGTCCTTAGAGCTTCACATTGCTCAGTTTACGGTAACAAAACACTGACAAAATGCACAATTAACAGCTATAACTTCAAGTGTTAACAAGAAGTTTTTATATCAATGTTCTTTCAGTTTAATGGACAGAATATTTCCAAAACCTTTCAATCTTCAGGTACTAAGAAGAGTTGTTAATCACAATTAATGATTACACATTAAAAACATTATTTCTGCACAAAACACTATAATTCACTGAATCAGGCAACAATCTGAAATGTCATGACACTATAGAAAGTATGTAATTTTTGACTGAATTAAGCAGCTTTTACAGAGATTAGAACAAAAGTATATGCAAAATGTACAAAACAGTTCAGATCATCACACCTTAAAAACTGAACCAAAAGGCTATTGTACAGTCACAATGATAAATGCTTCTAGAAAGGTGCAGTTATCATTATTATACAATGATACTTATACAATGGGATTAGAAAATATACTGTAAATTACTTATATTTTGTATGTATCAGTGAGTTAAATTTATTTTTTCCTGGCAGCAGGCATAATTGAGAAAATTACGTAAGAATCTACAAAAGCACCGGATAAAAAAATTCAGCAAGAATTAAACAGAATGATTGGGACTTCATCTACTGATTCATCTACCTGTATATTTCAACATGTAATGGGTTTAATTGTGAGTGACAGTCACAAGTGACTAAAAGCAAAGGAAATAGCTAATTAGTCATGCTACGTATTAGCAATATGCGAAGTTGAGTATCGTTGACTCTGAGGATTGGTGACGATTAGCAAAAGCTGTTTTTAGGATGTTTTATCTCTCCGACTATTTCTCTAGACACCGCGGCCAGTTCATTGGCTGTTCTTACAAGATTATCTTGAATTGTGAACTAGGTTCCAGTTCTAGAAACGACGCAGTACGTTTGTCGAACTGTGCAAATAAATTTTAGTCTATACTATAATTAATATGACTCATATGATATTTAACTTGCATATTGCATGTAGCAAATTGTGTGCAACATTAAAAGTGTTGGACAGCTGACAGACAAAAGTAAGAATGTGTGCTCAACATAGAAAGAAATGAATTTAATTACAAATAACTTACTAGTATGCCAAAAACAACTGTAAAAAATATCACTTTTTCGAGTACACTACAAATACAACTTAGGCCACATGTCGTTAAATTGTGGAGAAGTCAAACATTCTTGCATGGAATTCCTTGGTTTATATTTAAACGAATCAACTCAACCTGCCACTAAATCATGATTTGTAACGTTTAAGCAAATCACCTTTATACAGGCTCAATAAAAAGTTCTCTGTAGTCAAACTACAAAGTCCCCATCAGCTCCAATACATATAAATATAGTCATGTACTCGTATTTCACAAAATTCTCAGCAATTTCTTAATAAGCAAGATAACAAGGACAGTAATATTCTGCAAAAAGTAAAACATTATCATCCTAATTTCAACAACATTCTACACGATAACAACAAGCATAATTATAATAATAACAATGAACAATAACCTTTGAGCAAAAGCAATTGTTAGTAGCGCACCACGTAGCTGTTAGTTTAAGTTGGTATTTTATTTACTATTTAATACATTTTTCATGTAAAAAAGGGGAATGTCAGCAATGTTTACTGAAATCTAAAGCAATCAGAAATCTCAAGAAACATATCTGCAAAAGAACACTGGACTGGTTCACAATAACATTTGGAGATGATTACATCAAAGCTGTAAAACGTTTTTTATGGTATACTGCAGGGGTGTGCAAATTATCTGACTAGCCAGGCCACATTAAACTTTCCCGCAATTCCTGCGGGCCACATGCAGTTTGATCAAGGAGCCAAGTACAGAAAGGCCTAATAACGATTTTTTTGCATCCGACTTGCGTACATCATTACTACTACACTCAAGAAACTATTTTAGAAGTTATTAAAATTTATATTACAAACCATATATTTCTACTTTCAGGACAGATAGTGGTAATTTCATTACAATGCAGATTAGTAATGTGTATCACACAGTCTGTGTAGTACAGTGTTATTAAGCTACAACTGTCTTGTAAGGGTTAATGGCATCCGATCTAGTAGAAAAAACTACCCGCACTATCTTTGGGATCATGGCACGGACTTCAGCTGGATACACTCAATTAATCGCCCGGGCCGCACTTTCATTAGGTTGACAAATCTCTTCGCGGGCCGCACAAATTCTCTCGGCGGGCCGCACTTTGCACACCCCTGGTATACTGCGTAAAAGCTTGTGCCACCTGTTGACAACAAAACGAAGGAATAATGAGTTGAAGCCTTTTTAAGCAAAATGCAGCAAGCAAGCAATTATTACAGGAATTTTTTTCAATAGTCAAAGTCATATTTGAAAATCATGGGGTGTTGATGAAATTCTTTGTAGCTGCATAAGTATATTTAACAACCTACACAAAAATGTCTCTATTAATAATTAATTATAAAGTTGCATCATAGTTTCACAATAAGTATAACACTAATCAATATAAAAATTGAGCACAATTTGTGCGCATTACATCACAAGTATCAGTAATATATACTATTTTAGCACATCACATGGATCACAGTTGCCTGATCTAGAACTGACATACTTGAGAGCCAGCATGAAATTCTATTATGAGGACTTCTCTTCTCCATGTATGCACTTTGCCTCACCTTCTTTGGCTAATGACTTCATGAGAGACTGTTGTACATAAAAGGCAAAAAAGAAGTATCCTACAGCAGCGCCAGCTGTGGCTGAGATAAGGAACCAAGCGTTGTAGGACATGACTATGAGCATGAGCAGGTATCCAACCACAACTTGCACTCCGTGCAGTAGAGACTGAATGCAGTGATACTTGAACCTGGGGTGTGTAAATTACGCCAATTAAATGACAAATCCATATCAGCAAAGTAAAAGTGCAGATGTTCATTCACACAAACATTTACCACCAGATAAAAACTACAGATGTTCATTCACACAAACGTTTACCACCAGATAAAAACTATTAGATGTACACAACCAAGATGCAATAAATTCCGTCTACTCTCACTTTTTGCTATGATAAAACATGAGTAGGCACTAGATGTATGAGCAAAACTGCAAAAACAACAGTACACGAATTACATTGTAACCATTCTTACTGTCCAAAACATCTAGTGTTTCCACATGTTCTCAACTATTTGCTATTGGATCCTTTTAGTAGATTAAGTGAATCCCTTGCTATTAGATTTTTCTAGTAGAGTCAAATCAACAATTGCAATTGCAGCTATTAATTCGCAAAAAAAATTACAATAGTATGAAATTTCTTTTATTCAGTTATTCCATCACACTAGAAAACACTGCTTATATCTGTTGGTGTCCTCTTTGCTGTCTTTGTAATTAATCAGATGGAAAATTAATAGACAAAATTTCTCATTACAATAAATAGCCTTCCGTGCAGACAGAACACTACTGTACCAAACTTTTGTCTAACACAGCTGTGTATACAGGATGCAGTCGAGAGACCTATGAGGTGTGGGATCTAAACACATTTTGGATTTTCTTTATGTATGAAAAAATTTTCTAGTGCAATTTACTATTAGATTTATTATAAGTTTAACTTATTTTTTAGTACTAGTTTTACTAAGCAGACAATTTGGCAGAGCAGCAAATAATGTTTGCTGACTTATCCTTCACAGCCTTAATGAACAACATAAATGCAAAAGTAAAGTAATGACATATGAAAACCAGCAGAAAACAGAGAGGCATAGAACATGGTTTGACATTTGATGAAAAGTTGAAAATGCTGAGGAAGTAAACTTATTGAATTACCTTTTAAAAAGCTAATATGTACAAATATGCGAAGTTTTTAACATTACCTTTCACAGTTAAATTCTCGTGTTTTAGATGCTGCTTGAGTTGCCCGTGATCTTGACTCTGAAATAAGCTTATCTTCACCATCTTGGGACTGTTCAGACGTAACAGGCTCATCTGAGAGCTCTGAGACCGTAGGAAGAGGAAGCTCGTCAGGTACTTCTTTAGCTTTTAGCAGCAGCACCTGCCTAAATGTCTTTAGTCCTTCATACAGAATAGCAAGACAGCCAGTGCCAATTACAAGTGAACACCTCTGAAATGAGATGTACAAATTCTCATGTTTGTGACAGGACCAAAATATGACTTATTATCAAGGCTAGACTTCAATACAAGCTACTGAACTAGCAGAAGTGTCTTAGCCATATTTCTTCCCTCAACTATAATCAGTGTAGCAAATGAAGATGCTTCGAGTGAGTGTTGAATGCAGCTGGTCACAAGGCAGTCAGTGACCAGTCTCAGCATGGCTTACTTTAAGTCACGATGATATATGCACATGACCCCTCGGCTATCATCACTGTCTTTAAAAATAGTAATATGTAGTAGTAATTATTTGGCACTAGAAAGTAGTACAAACAATGGACACTAGAGGTACTTCCTCAACATACCAATATGTAATAAGACGAAGTATGAATAACACAAATTAATTCTTAATGACAAGAATGGGGGGGAAAAAGAAAGAAGAAATGACACGAGATTTCAAAGTACCACTTACTTTATCTTCATGTGAAAGGGACGGACAAATAAATCACATTGAATTACCGATGCCATATTTTTGGAGGATTTTTTTTGTTCGTAATAAAAGTAAAAAACTTTGTCCAAAAAAACATTAGCATTAGTGATTCAATGCGGTTTATTTGTCTGGTCTCTCACATAAAGATAAAGTAGGTAGGTGGTACTTTAAAACGTCATCTCTTCTTTTTGTTTTTCAACTGTGGGATTTTTTTTAAATTTAAAACGTATTAACACTCTAACGCCATACATCAAACTTTTACATAATGTGCGAATCACATGACGTTACCAAAAAACTTTAAAGAAAATTGCAAACTTGATCGAAACTCGCTGAATGTGACAAATAGCAGATTGGCCTATTTTCTTAAAAACCCGATGGATTCAAATTTACGGAAACTGAGCCGCAATACATCCAGTAAAACCGAATGTATTAGGCAAAATTTTTTAGGCTAAGTTAGTGAATTTCTTGCAATCAAAGTAACTCGGCTTTTTTCTTGATTTAAATTGTGGCTTCAAGTTTCAACAAGGTCACACACGAGTTCCAGCAAATGTGGAGTTAAAGACACAAACTGCCAGCATTCATAATAAGCTAACTGACGACTTTTGACGTCAGAAAAATGAAGCTACACAATACGAAGTATCCTGCTTTTGCCTATATACAAGAATAAGCCATATAGCTAACACAGTTCTAACTGATTAGCATTTGTGAATTTATTGTAGTGTAAGATTTATTAGTTCCTCAATTTCACACTCACACTGGAATGCCACTAGAAGAGTAAACTGAGCTAATAACAATTTGTTCTAACAAAGGTCTACGAAAGCAGCGATTATTGCCCGCCAGCACACGAGTGGATTTCCAAAATTACCTTTTGTATAACTTCATCCAGAAACTGGCGGTCTTAATGGCGTAATAAGCATGTCTGCAAATGCCAGCAAACTGTCCCACGCACTCCGGATGCAGGTAATCCGCTATGAGACACCACAGATCCTGCGGATAGACCACACCGGCAGTAAACTTCACCGCTTTCTGTTGCCGTTTTCGTCTTTGACACGGCGGTTCTGAAACAATGCAGCATAGAGAGTTAGGAAGGAAACTTCATAAAGTTGTGTCTATGGGTTTCAACCATGCAAGTACACCACATCATAATACACATGTAATAAATGTAAAAATATCGGCAAAATAGAGTGCATAGTGGAATCAACCCGGTGTGAAGACGTAAAAAGAAACAGCATAACTGTATGAGGAAGCATTCAAATAACTTTTGAACAAAAAATCAATAGCTTCTTGTTCAAATAAATCAAATTTTTATGTGTTTTATTGCTGGTATGTCTGACTTATTTTTGCTAGATATAATGATGTAAATACGTATTGTATAACTGTCTGTTTAAGCCATATATTGTAATTTTGGTATTGCACAAAACTACATTACAGCTAACTATATATTTCAACACTGGCAGGAACAGCGGTTTCATAATTACAACACTGACAGTGATTTTTTTAAATTACAGGTTGTTTTGAAGCTATTAAAATGCAACACTTTTTTTAAATGTCAATTTTTTTCACTTTGGAACATAAGTTAGTCTGTAGTTGAAGGCACAGATCTGGTTTAAAGCACAAGGAAACACTTCATAATAAAAGCTTAAAAAATCGCTTTGAAATTTTATATCACTTACATGCTGTGGTATTGCACACAGAGCTTGGGTTAGGAGTAAACTGTATAAAGCTTTTAAATTTAAACTCCTGCAATGACCGTTAGGTAAGTCATTTGAAGTAAGTTTACACAATGTCGGCTAAAGTTTGAAAGGTAATCAGAGCATTCGTAACTCACTCTTCACTTTTAGCTAAGCAAAAGATTAAACTACTTTATATTGTCAATAAGATCAATAATGTGTTTTTAGTTAATCAGTGGTGCACACAGGGATGGTGATGATGCAGTGCCGTTTTAACAAGGTGACAAGAATTATTAAGAATTTTTTTCCTTAGTTACATAAGCCTCTCAAACAGGTAAACAAAAAAGTAATATTAACTTTGTGTGTAAAATTTTTTGAGATAAAGTTTAAAATTGCCTTTTCTTCCCCTTTAATGACATAGACGGGATCGATTGTTCTTTTCTATTTCTTTGCGAAGCACAAAGAGAGACACAAATGAAATCACTTCAACAAAATTTACTTTAAACATAATGATTAGTATGATTTCTATTTTGTATATCAAAGGAATTTCTTTGTGCAGCATTTTTTAAAATAGATAACCGTTCCTAGTTCTGCTTATAAATCTTCATATCTTGTAAATGCTATAATTTTTAATAATTAATTATTACTGTACATATCATTGCTTATAAAGGATGCCCTATGGCGATCTTAAAGCAATTTAAAAAATGTAAACTAATAATATTCAAAGACCCTTTCAAGCATTTCTGTGTTTTTGTAAACGTACAGCAATAAATGCAATTCGAATTTAAAATGGCATACCAATCGGCTGAAATTGCATAGAAAATTGCGATGCGATACCAGATAAAAATTTCACTACACCTAAATGATCACTCCAACTAGGACACATGTAGCACTTTTACCTTTCGAATACAGGTGCGCGCTTGTTATAGATTCTATAGAATAATATAGACCAGGAAATAAAAGCCACTGAAAAAATTAAAAACAACAGATTTACGTTATAAGCCATGTTACAGAAAAACGTGTACACAACAAATAAAATGTAGTTCAAGCAAGGTTAAAAAGTTATCACTAAAACTGAACTGAAGATGTTGACAAAATAGTTGGAAAAACTCTCACCAGACAGGGCATTCTTAAGAAGGACTTACTGTATGTTTTTCACACAACAAGTTACTATAGGTAGAAGAAACTCCAGTACCTTCAGCATTAAATTTCTTGGCATGACCTTCCAATGCTTCATGAACCTCCGCTGAATCTCCGCCACCGTCGTCATCGAAGTCACTCAACTTCCTCTCAAACCAGCTTGGTTCACTGAACACCTCTACTACTAGATCTACATAAAACAAATTCATAAAGTTTTCATCAAAACAACAGCAATTATAAGGCACATTGTGCGGTCAAAGAAGACATGATGTAAAAGAACTGAAAAAAATTCACTTTTTTCCCTCAGGCTTCTTATTTGCAGAATTCTCTACCAAAAGATTTTCCTTGGTACAACCTCACTCAATTGAAGAAGAATATAAATAGGTGCCTTCTATTGCTAGCAAAATAATTATTATACAGTAGATGCCGTTTATTAGACTCACGGTTAATAGACTCAACAACCTAATTTACTCAAAAACATTTGGTACAGTTCCATTCAAATGTATAAAATTGTTGGTAATTTCGTCAATTTACGTCGATCTTGTTCACTAAGATATAAGTAGAAACAGTCATGTTAGGTACAGCTTTTGTTTGTAAACAGGTGCAGTACATTTATCATATGCGCTAATATGTTAGCGTAGCCGTTTTGCTTCACCCGCTTGTCCGCTGCAATTAACCCTGTTGTTTCTGGAAGCTACACATTTAATCATTTGCCCAGCGGTTTGCATTTGAAGCTCCTGCTGCTTTTCTCAAGGTCACCACAAACTGCAGCTCAAGCACTAGGAGACTAGCTGTATATGTATAACAAGAGGTTTTCAAGACTTATCATTATGAGAATTTCATAAACAACTTCTTTGTGAAGAAATGAAGCAGCTGACCTCTTTTTAGTGTTAGTAATCAGATTTGTGTGATTTTTCATTTTCTTTTTTTATTACTTCACTTATATAAATTAGTATTCTTCAATCATTTCACACAGGAATTTCGACATTAATTTGTTTCTAAAATTTATCTAAAGCCTTTGCAATGCATACTAAGGTGATGAGTCATATGACGCATACTTCTACAGCAGTAATAGGCTACACCCATCCGCTAATTGAATCAGTCGGTTAATTTGGTCAAAACACTTCCATCTCAAAGTGACCAAGGTGAGTGTATTAAGCAGCGCTTACTGTATATGAACTTTATTTCAGTGGACTGGCTGGACATTTTACTTACTTACTGTAGCCCTTTTACCTTGAGCTGTCATTGGCTTTATTACAGTTGTCTCAATGAATGCATCTGCCTGCCTGATTGATTGTGGCCTGGAGTAATCTAAGAAGTTAATACCTTGTACAGGGCATAGCTCAAGCTTTAAACCCTTAAATTTTTGCACCAATCGGTACACATATGGGTTTTTTTCCAGTGTTTTAAAGATCCATATATGTACATACAACTCACGGGCACTGCAACCTTCCTAATGCTGGACCAAAGTTTCTCTGCATTGAGGCAGATATAAAAAAACTTTAAGTCAGAGAAATATCAAGTAGCTGAGCATCTAAATAGTGAATTAGTAACAACCTTGATTCCCATTCGAATGACAGATAAAATTTTTGGGACACACTGCCATCAGTCCTGGGCCCAGTGATGCTTAATTGCTGGTAAAGACTGCCATTAGAAAACTGCCCATCCCAGGGTTCAAGGTGAAAGAACACCTTTGGTGATACATTGCTTAAAAATTGAAATTATAGCAAGTGGAAGATACGCACCTTGTTTCTCATTAGTTCTGTTGCCTTTACGCAGGCGCCGTATCCGTCCCTCGCCGTCAACCGGTGCATCAGCATAATCGGTAATGGTGGTATCAGCTAAGAAAAGATATTAAGGAAAAGCAATTTAGTCGTATCACTGATTGATCATTACATCTTGACTGTGCTTTTTATGTATTGTAATTTTACATTTTTTGATCGCACTAAAATGAATTATAAATCCCAAAATCGTATGACAACTGCTAGTTAATGCATCTACTAAAAACTAAAAACTTGGCTAGTGATTTATAGTGAAGTGCAACCTGTTTACTCTATTACGTTTAAATTAGTGTATGTATGATGCTAATGCAGTTAGACTTAGACAGAAAGTGAAAGGTAGGGATACAGTTAGGCCCAACTTGTTTTCATATAAAATCAACAAATATACCAAATATTTTACCACAAAGGGAAGACTGCTGGTGCTTCTTCTTCCTGTTCCTCCCCATTTGACCAGTGGTTTAGAAAAAGTCCCAATCCTCATTTTCCACCTCACTGGTATGTCACCAAGTGTGCACCAATAGCAGCTAACACAATGTATCCATTTGCTGGCATTATTACTCAGAAGTTTTGCGATCAAAAGTGAAATATGAGGTAGTAAGGTGATTATCAAAATTCGAAGTGATTTTAGTTTGCCAAATTTTAATTTTTGAAAAGAAAAAATTATTTTTATTTCGAAAAAAGTGGGTCACGAACAACAGTAATTATAAGTGTGCCAATATGCAAGATCTTCAATTTGTGTTTAAATTACTTACTACACAGATGCTAGATGGAGCCACCAAGCTACACGAGTCGGTGACTCGATGGTGGCCGGAATTATATTTTGTTGCTGAATACAGACTACCTTCCAAACTTGCTTCTTTAATTCAATAGAATATTGTCTGAAGTTCAAAAAGTGAAATACCAAGGACATATAATAGGTCACATTGGTCAGGTACGACACATCGTCTTCTTCTTCTTTACACCAATCAGTTACTGGTGCTTACAGTTACCAAGGTGCTTAAGTTAGTTACTGTGACAGTAGTACTGAACTCTGTAGTGATTATCAACAGTTAGCTACAGTTGATGTTTCAGTTTTGGTTTGTCACTTTATGGCACTTTTGTTTCAATTCAGTTTAGTTTCAAAGTCAATAGTGAATGTTCGTTTCTTTATATCCAGTTTAATAAGTTTATTTACAGTTTACTTTAGCTTGGGTGAATCACTGGGAATTGCAAATTGTGTCAATTTAGAGCCGTTCCTATTTTGATTCAGAGCTGGATAGTTAGCTAGTTTACACTAGGACAGCCTAAGCAATAGCGTAGCTAAGAGGGGGCAGAGAGAAAGTGGTCTGCCTCGAGTGGTACTTTGATCAGATGTACCGAAAAAGTTTATTCTGTTGCAACAGTAGAAATGTAAAACAAAATATACCTAGTGCTGTACACAAGGCGAATATCGCTGTCTAATTTGCACATCAATTTTTATTTAGAAAAGAAAGGATGACTGTTTTTCCTATAATAATATTCAATTACTTTGACATTTCAGTAATCCTGAGTGTAACTCGGGGATTGTCCATTCATCAAAAGGTAATGATACATCCACTGAGCTGTTAAACGAACAGTCATGTCAAAATTTGCTGAAACTACTAGGCTGTTCTTGACACCGGCTGTCTGACATGTAAGTGAATTTGCTTTTATCACTTGTGGGCTACCGTATAAACTTCCTGATTCCAAGAACTGAGCTCTGTACTCATCGTAGATAAACTGTATTCCTTGTGCTGTGGAATCGTAGCTACATTGATGTTGTGACGTGTTGTCCTTATTTGTTAATGTGCTGACAGAACAGGAAGGATGAAGTTATCACTGAGTCATGATTGGTGAGGAAATACTTAGCAAATAAAAATTTACTAAAACCTTGTAGGTTATTGCTTTGCATCAGAATATTGTAATTTTTTGTTGGGTGCTAAAGCGAGAGTAACATTAATATGAGGTAAACTAAAGCTTTGGTGATTGTATTGCACTGTGGTTGCATGGCAGGTTTTAGTTTGGTTAAGACTGAGCAATTACCATTTTGCTTGATTATCGAGCATCTGCCTGTTGATCTTAGGTATACTTAAGTTTTTGAACTAAAGTAAACACGTCTTACAAAGCGTAGGGATAGATGTTTAAGCACTGACAGCAGTGGTGGTGGGTGGTAGCTAAAATTAGTAGAGGTGCTGCTTCAGAAAAATTTTAGCCATTGTTGACTGCAACTTTCTCATGGAGATACAACTGTGAAAACTTAAGCTGTTGAAGTTCAATTACAGTCACAGAACTTATTTCTTGGGGATGCTGGTACACTGTTTTTAAGCACGTGTAAACTGACATCACACACTGCTTGAGCGACAGTGCTCTCTCTACCTAGATAACAGTGTCTTATCTCAGGCATGAGGGCATGGTTGCATTTGCACATCATCCAAACATCACGTTGCTGGAGTTGTGAGTTGTGTACTGGAGAGCACAATTCCGTCACATGCTCTAGTTCCGTACAAGTACAAAGAAAGAATTAAAAAAAGACTCATTGTATTAAATATTATCGATAATATCTATTGAAAATAGGAGGTGCCACTGATCGACAGGAGACACACGAGGAAGACTAGTGGCTAGCCATCGCTCAGCCTCTTTCTTTCCCCAGTGCAGAACAGTTACTCCATTAAGGATGTCAGATTAGACCAGGAAGGAGGCCAGAGCGTCATGTTTGAGTGGTAAATGGTATGAAAACCAGACACTGTTTGACCTATTTACTAGAGAAACAGGACAGATTTTGGATTTGAACCCAGAACCCTCCGCTACCGCATCTGCCTCGTCTAAAAAAAATTTCATATTGTTGTCTGCTGCAATCTGCTTTTACCATTTAATCATTTTAAAATTCACTAACTATAATCAAATAAACTGATTTTTTGCTTCTGACCAGGTTTTTTGTAGACTGCAACAGTAGCAGTCACTCGCGTACTGCTGAGAGCGCATGTAGCAGAGTTGTGAAACAGGAGATGGAGTCTAAACTGTGCTCACTGTGGTTTGCCTTTGATACACTGGATGTGAATGGAAGAGGTGACATACAGCGATCACAGTTAAAGGTAAAATTTTACAAATTGTACCAAATCCCACTTTAAAGTATTCAGCCTTAGCTATTAAATATTTATAGTCGGATCAATTCACTCCTCTTAAACTGCGTGATGTATTTGTATTTTAACATTTGATGTTAAATCCACTTCCAAGCAGTTAAAGTTATGGAAAAATTTTAACTGCCATTAGTTTTATAAACTCCACAGGATTTAGAAAAATTTGGCTGAAAGATTGTAGAAAAACCCCTCCCAATTATAACACGACATTTAGTGATGTCCCAGATCGGGGCTTGACTTGTAGTACTTATTGTTAATTAAATTTAGTTTTACTTTTTTATTTTGTAGTTTTTAATTAAATGTGGATTTTTATCAATGTTCATCAGTTACATTTACAATTGAATTTTGTACTTCATGCATTTTTAGTAGTAAAAGTCGTGCCAGCAGTTGACTATAAAGCTTTTCACAGTTTCTTTGTTGGCAAGCGCAGTTGCTGCAGGTCTAAGGTTAAGTGAGCCCAGTAACGCATCTTAACTACTACCGTGTGCGATATGAGTGTAAAGCGAAGTCGTCTGTCACGTAAGTTCAATAACTTAAGTCGTTTTATGTGCACTTTACTTAATTATGCATTAGTCTGTGCGTAGAGTGATTTACTAGCAGGATCTTGTTTGGGAATGAGAAAAACTGACCTAGCTAAGGTTCTAGCTAGCTGCTAAAACTGTTGCCATTACAATAGCTTGGGCTGCAAGATGTTGCAAGTTTACCCAAATGCGTTGTTTGGTACACTTAACCTTTGACCTTTTTACAGTCATCATCAATATCTGTATCATCAATAGAAAAGACTTTTTGACTGGATATGTTGATTTGCTTACTGTATTTCAAGGTGCTGTTAGCAAATATTGGGAACTTGCTTGGACTGACAAGTGCAGAATCTGATCTGGAATCTTTCATGTCTGACCAGCAGCTGTTGGATTTTGATGCTTTCTGCACCTATCTGCAGAAGCACGTCTTTGTCTCGCTGCCGGAATGCGACGCCAAGTCGTTCGAGAAGATGAGTGCCAGCATCGACGAGATGTGCTGGGCCTTGTGCAAAAAGGACGTGATGCGATCTGTGACGATGTTTCGTGAACGTGACGTGTACAAGTTGTTTCGCGTCATCAATGTGGTAGCCGAGATCGTGCCGGATCAGCTGCGGAAGAAAGTGGTCGCCACGGACAAGGAAGAAGTGGAAAATGTCACGAAAGAGTTTATAGCTGCATTGGGTATGTATTTTGCTCATTAGAAAAGTAACAAATTAAGCTTAGATACCTAGCAACTAATCAAGAAATGAATGTTTATTTTCTGTGTACAGCATACACTTTTTTTAAAGAGTGCGGTATTATACACAAAACAAAATAAATAGGCTTACTGAAATGCTTGAAACACTAAAAACCCTTTACTTACAAATAGCTAAAAATGTTGTATCACCTTCATCCTGTATTATTAGGCATAGAGCTTGTATTAGCAGCAACACTGTATAAAACTTATTGAAACACTGTATTGAAACAAGTTTAGATAACATTGCGTAAAGTTTGAAAAATAATCAAAGATTTTCGTAGCTCACACTTTCTGTGTCTTGTTTGGTGAGTCAATGGTGCACACTACAAAAGTGAGTCCACAACATTTTACGAATTGGAGCAAACATTTTAAATTACTTTTCTAGTCTCTCAAACAGGTAAGAGTAATACAAAGTAATGTAACTTTCATGCATTCATGTTTGTAAACATGACCTAGCACTTTAGAAAAAATTATACCAGATTTTGATATCAAATTGTAACAATTTTTCATTCTCATATCTATTTGATGTGTTGTAAAATCATGCATGAAACAGAAGTCCACTATGTTTGATGTGTTGTAAAATCATGCATGAAATAGAAGTCCACTATGTTTGATCTGTTATAAAACTATGCATGAAATAGAAGTTCACTATGTTTTATGTGTTGTAAAACCATGCATGAAATAGAAGTCCACTATGTTTGATGTATTGTAAAATCATGCACGAAATAGAAGTCCACTATGTTTGATGTATTGTAAAACCATGCACGAAATAGAAGTCCACCATGTTTTATGTGTTGTAAAACCATGCATGAAATAGAAGTCCACCATGTTTTATGTGTTGTAAAACCATGCATGAAATAGAAGTCCACTATGTTTGATGTGATGTAAAACCATGCATGAAATAGAAGTTCACTATGTTTGATGTATTGTAAAACCATGCACGAAATAGAAGTCCACTATGTTTGATGTGTTGTAAAACCATGCACGAAATAGAAGTCCACTATGTTTTATGTGTTGTAAAACCATGCATGAAATAGAAGTCCACTATGTTTGATGTGTTGTAAAACCATGCATGAAATAGAAGTCCACTATGTTTGATGTGTTGTAAAACCATGCACGAAATAGAAGTTCACTATGTTTGATGTGTTGTAAAACCATGCATGAAATAGAAGTTCACTATGTTTGATGTATTGTAAAATCATGCATGAAATAGAAGTCCACTATGTTTGATGTGTTGTAAAACCATGCACGAAATAGAAGTCCACTATGTTTGATGTATTGTAAAACCATGCATGAAATAGAAGTCCACTATGTTTGATGTGTTGTAAAATCATGCATGAAATAGAAGTCCACTATGTTTGATGTGTTGTAAAACCATGCACGAAATAGAATAGAAGTCCACCATGTGGTCACTGGTCAGTTGTTTTATTATTTTTTGGTGGAGGGATGCTTTAACACCTGTTGTAAACTAATTTCAAAGAGCTCTTTATCGGGCGTCCTCTTCTTTTCACACCTGTTCCTCTCAACTCTCACACAACAAAAAAATCAATGTTAGTTTAGATACGTTGTTCATGTGTATCTGCTTGTTTAGGGAAGCCATGGACTGACGCCCTTTGCGATGGTTTCCGCAGTGGCGCTGTGAATTACAGTTTTCAAGAGTTCTTGCATCTGTTGGAGACGGATGTTACATCAGACGTACGTAAAGTTGCCATATCTGAAGCTGTGAATGAAGTGTGTGATGCTTTCATTAAGGGTGTCATTAAAAAGGTATGTTTATTTGCCCTTTGTGCATTATTCGTAATTTACACAGTGGTAAAAAGCGGCTCGAGTTACTGGTTGTATTGTCTAACTGGTTGTTAGTACATAAAATTTCCAGAAAACAGTTTACTTTGTTACTGAAAATCCATACAACTTTAATGATGATTGCAACGTAATTGTGATGTCACACATTTAGAAAGTGTTGAGACTGCCTAATAACCTTTTTCTCTTCTAAATAAGCCTTTTCGCAGTTCCAGCAATTGATGATGATCATGAAAAGGTCAAAGGTTCAGTGAACCAGACAACACATTTGTGTACTCTTGACAACATC